>PVLA01002710.1:0-249329 GCA_004027455.1 Hydrochoerus hydrochaeris
AAACCACTGAGCATCTAGAGGAGAGCTGCCCTGCTGCATGCGCCACTTGAAAGAGAGGGCTCTGGGTGGAGCTACAGCAGGAAATGTATCTGGGGAAAGAGACACTGTACTAGAAGCAAGACCAGATGGCAGCTGGGGGAGAGAGGGAGAGGGAGAGGGAGATAAAAGAGATGGAGAGAGAAAGAGGGAGAGATGGAGAGAGAGAGATAAAGGGAAAGAGAGAGATGGAGAAAGAGATGGAAAGAGAGAGAGAGATGGAAACAGATGCAGAAAGAAAGATGGGGGAGAGAGATGGAGAGAGAAGGAAAGAGATGGAAAAAGATGAAAAGAAAGAAGTGAGAAGAGAGAAAAGAGACAAGGGAAAAGAGAAGAGGGAAACTGAAAGAAAAGAGTGGGAACTTACTCAACAGTGTGTTCATAGGCATAAAACAAAGTGAGCCCATTGAAACTAAACTTTGACAATATCATAGTGAGGACCTAGCAGCTGACTGAATAACAGAGTACAAGGAAGAAGCAATACATCTTCAGTGAGGCCTGAAATCCAGGAAGATAGCAAGATTGGGTTTGCGGGAACACACTAAGTTCAACTTCCAACACGCTGAGTTACAAGGTACACTAAGATATTTAAGTATCTCTCTGCAGTAGTCCCATTGGATATATGAATATAAATTTTAAGGTCAAATTTAAGATAGGAACATAGATTGAAATGTTTTAAGGACATAGATGTGCAACATGTATATGTACCAGCTCCCTAAGAGGCACAAGGTTAATGCATAGTGCAAACATATACCACTAAAAGAAACTAAAAATACACCTAAAAATGAATATAAAGATGAATCATAAATCATAATATAAAAATGCATAATATAAAATGCATAGAAAAGGCACAGAAATAAATCTTTGTAACCTTATCTTTTATTTAACAAAATAAAACAGAATAAAGCCAATCAAAACAAAGCAGAGAAAGTGGTACAGAACTTCAAAACGGATAATAGATAATCTACAGTAGCTACCTAAAATCTCTTGCTATCTTCACAATAGTTGTCTATACCATCAGACATAGTAAAGTCAAATAAAACAAAACAGAATAAAACCAATCAAAACAGAACAATAAATAAAACAAAACAATAAATAGGAACAAAACCAAACAGTGAGAACAATACTGTGTGCTGGTGCCCAGTAATTTCTTAGATATGATACAAGAAGTACACACATACACACCAAAAAAAAAAAAAAACAATAAAACATAGATAACAGTGAAACAGGTAAGATCACACAAGAACAGACTATAGAACTAGGAAAGTAACAATAACATACAGAAAAAAGAGCCAAATGAAGTTATGTTGTGACTGGAATCAGGAGTTCATAAATACTCTATAGACATACAGTTTTCTGTATTCTTTTGATGGTAGGACCCTTACTCCATGTTTCTCATAATCAAAATATTCATCAAATCTTTTCTACCTGCATTTGAGAGAAGTAAAACCAAGAGTTAATGGTGGATTAATGATAAGCAGAAAACAAGTGGCCTGAATGAAAATCAGCTCTCAGTTATCTCACAAATATTCCACAGGATGCTTCAGTGTTTTATGTATCCACATAGACAGACATGTACATTGCTCGGTAAGGGCGTATGAGCAGATTATTCTCACACAAATAATTCTTACCTATATGTGCCAAAGCACTCATTTCTCAGTCCATTGGGTTCAATTTAATGCAGATAGAACATGTCTAGAATCAAGTGGAATTTGAAGGTTTCATTTTTAATTTTACTCTGATGAAAAATTCTGTGTGTGGCTTGATATTTCAGCATTTAAGCAGCATCAGCAGTAGGTCCCTCGGGAAGCATGAGGCCAAGGTTAAACCCCTGCTGTCAAGATGCTGTAATACCCAAAGAACCAATTTTCATTCTATTGCATGTCTTCTAGTATTTTTATGGCACACCCAGAATCTGACTGCGAAAGGGGTGTGCTGGGATTAATTTCAGTTGTAGATGTAAAACTCCTGGCATTAAATTTTCCTTAACTTTCACAAAATCCGAGGTTGCTGCTTTGGCATTTAGTTGTTAGCTAATTGAAACATGTACAGAAAACAAAAGTAAGAATGCTGTTTTTTCTCATAATAGAAAAGACAACAGTGTGATGGGAGGTGTAGGTCACAGCATCTGCTGAATCAGTGAGCACAGTCTGCGGTCTGTATCGCTGGATTCCACGTCTGTGCTCTCCCCCGACGACGGGCTGAAAAGTCAGTAACTGTAACTGCTTCTGAACTGAACATGTACGGATTTTTTTTCACTAATCCTAACTCCCTAAAGAGTGCAACTACATCCACAGCATTTACATTCTTCTAGGTATTATAAATAATCTAGTGTTAATGTAAGACATGTGGGAGGTTGTGCATAGGTTATACAAAATTACTACACCATTTTATATAAGGGACTTGAAAACTCACATTTATTGGTAGCCATAGTTAATCCCAAAGCATGCCCCTCATGGATAAATGAGAGAAAAATATTCTTTCTAAAGAAAAATGGGTTAGATTTTCTTTCATGACCAAAATAGTGGGAGTTTGTGTACTAACTTAGTTTCACATTGGCAAATCTCTAAATCGATTTTTATTATTAGAGATGAGTTTGAATGTGCCTGGCCATAGTAGTATCCTGTTCATATCTCCATTTCACAGTGGTGACTAGGTGAAGGACTAGGGTTGGCATGAGCACATGTGCAGTGTGTGAGAGCAGCTACCTAAGCACAACCTAGCAAATGCTCTCAGGACAAAATTATCCTATACAATTCTGCTAGCTCCTGTACCTCATAGCTACCACTCACTGACGCATCCTCCCCAGTGAGCCCTGCTTTAATCTGATCCAATAATTCATCAAATACTGCTTCATACCTGGTCCTGTATTTGTATGATCTTTATTTCAGCATGTTGTCAAGTTTCATATTTTAAGAACTCACCATAGCGACAGAGAAGCTGCTATTATTGCATTCTATTACTGAAGCATCCTAAATTCCAAGAGATTAAGTAGTTTGTAAAGAATTACATGAGTATTAAATGGCTGAACTTATCTAGAAGCTAAGCACCTTCCACTTTGAAGCAAGTATTATCTTTACCCCAGGCATACTGTAAAACACACACACACACACACACACATGATAAAGAAGCCACTGGAGTCTTATTTAAAATGGGGACTGTGTCATAGAATAATTTTTCTCATAAGACAATCATTAGAATCTCTTTTCCCAGATCTCCATCTCTCTCTTCATCTTTCTACCCTCCAGAGCTGGACTTAACATCTTCAGAATGCCTCAGTGTCCCAAAATGTCACCCCATTTTTTCTGGTAGGTAAATCCTACTAGTCTTTGACAAGGCTCAACTATGTCCTCTTCTCAGAAGAATTTCCTCATTCTTATGGAATCATTGATCCCTCGTCAAGTTAGCAGAGGACAGCGTTGTTTGCACATTTAACATTTAAACATTTATTACATTTTAATACACTGTTGTTTTTTTTCCCCAGGATTGTGAGTTTCTTAAACCAAATATTTATTTTTCATTCCAGAGTCATCCTTAACACTGAGAAGTCATTAGTACATAAGAGATGGCCAGGAAAATAACTGTCAGATGAGTGGATCTGACAACCTTTACCCTTAAGTATTGACAACAAAGTACTCACTCCCTCGGCAACAAGCAAAGAAGACCAAACATCAGAGAGAAGCCCACGAAAGCGGAGCAGCCCTTATACAAAGTGTGTGGTTCAGAAATGTGTCCGCTTTTGGATTTTTTTTTCAGCTTCTTTTTTATTTTTTATTTTTTTGCTTTCTTTTTTTATTTTAAAAAACAAAACAGAAAAAAAAGATAGAAGTGATATAGAATTTCAAAAAAAACTAGGAAATCAAAAAGAAGTAGGAAATTCAAAAAAGTAGGAAATTCAAAAAAGGAGAAGATTCAGCTTTTTAAATATTTGCATATGTAATGACATATCTTAAGAATGAGACCAAAGTCTAAACAAAAAATCTGTTTATATACAGTTTGTACACATAGCCTGAAGGTAATTTTATATAATATTTTTAGCAAACGTGTTTTCTGACTATGTCAGCCATCAAAAAGTTTTGCAGGTTTGTATTTTTGGATTAGGGGTGCTCAGCCTGTAGAGTGCAGAGTAATGAATCGCTCCTGCAGAAACACTAGACATTGTGGTAATCAGCAGAGGAGGAAGTTAGGCACAGTGGAATCTTCCTATTGTTTCAAATTATGTCACACGGATAATTTCTAAGACCAATTCGAATGATTTCAAGTTCATTTACAGTGGACATTTGACTTCAAAAGAGATGCTTCTGGTATCCTCTATTCACTTGCATTCACTATTATTATAGAACATTTGCAAAGGATCTTGATTTTTTTCCAAAATCATATTCTACTAGAAAATGCCAGTCTCCTTTTTATATCAAAGTCACAAATTTACCAGTTTTAAAATTTGCATCAACTGATCTTTTATTTCACCTCTCTTTATTACACATACACAAAAATCAGTTATGAACACTTACTGATATACAATAAAAATGTCTTAAGAAAGAAACAAAACCACTGTTACAGTGATTTGTTCCTTCTGGGAGAAGCAACATTTCAGAGTCTTCTAGAGGGTCAGAATTTGGGAAAATTCAAAACTACCAGTGTGAAATCTGTGAATACCTAAAGTTTAATGAATACTGAGTGCCTGTTACATGCAAGACACCATAGTAAACACAGCAGATAATTCAATATGCATACTTGTCTCTGTTCTAAACATTCTACTAAGTAATCTGCTACCTCTATCTCTGCTGTATTATTACTTGTTCTACATTTTTGTCTAATAGATCCCCCTAAAGAAATCACCTAAAAAGGCTTCCAGTCATGAAGGTGCCTCAAATTAATGCATTACTTTCTCTAACACTCATACAAAGTACATACACACACATTTTAATGAACAGCCTGTGAAAATGTCCCAAGCACTGGCTACTCAAAGATCCATTACTGGGTCTGCACTTTCTCCAGTGAGCATGTGGTATCCATGTGAATACTAGCTCAGCATAGGAATCTGAGTCTACACAACCACAGACAGGAACAAATGAGCCGAGAAGCCATAGAAAGAATTGTCTCTAAGATGAGTTTGCAAATGGAAACTGTAAGCATATTAAAATAGCAAGCTAAGGAAGAAGAGCCAATCAGGAAATGTTGAAAATAAAAATAGAAATGTTTTTATAGCCTCAAAGAGTTTTATAGCATCTGTAACATAAGAAAAAAATTTAAGAAATCAAAGCAATCAGGTATAAATTAAGAATAGGTAGCTAAGAAAGAAGAGTCAATTTACTATTAAGATTGAAAGTTCAATATGCTATAAATAATTCTCTTGATAGAGCCAAAGTAAGATTAGTTCAAAGGCAGATATGATAGCTTTTGCCCAGAATAAAACTTAGAGAGATAGAATACAAATGCAAAAGGTGAGGTATAAAAATAAAGATGGTGATAATGATGATATTAAGCTCCTTTAAAATATGTAATAAAACAGGAATCAAATATTAATGTTCTGAACCAAGCAAGAAAAAAAATGGTAAGAAAAGTATAGAAGTCCAAGTCAAAGTAAAGGGTGTAGGGAGTTAGAGAAAACCACATGATAATAGAAAGTAAAAGATTTTGTTTATATTCAAATAAACCAACATTAACAGTAACTATAAATAGAATAAAATAACCTAATAAAAACTATCAAAATAATATGTTTTCACAGTACCAGACATAGACTGAAAGACCTTATTAAAAAGAAGAAACAAACTATAAGACGATACAGTGAATTAACTATTATTGTTCTCTTATTTTATTATTAAATTTTATTTTATTTTTTCATAAAATAAAAATTTATGAAAAAGAGAAGATGTTTCCTATTCAGCTTTATGCTACTTATGAGAGAAATACCTTTTTAAAATACCAAAAGTTCAAATAAAAGGACTGGAAAAGAATATGCTAGGTCAAACTTTTTTTATAGCACTAGGTTACTATTTGCCATTTCCAGTGAGTTGACATTTGCACTGACACTTAAAAAACAAGAGTCAATGAATGCGTTCAAACTAAAGCAAGGGCACTAAACTGCCAGGAGTTGCTGTCTTTGTCACTGCTACTGGTCAAAGATAAACACAGCCCGACATTCGCTAAATCAGTAAAAACAGGTTTTATTCAGTAACTAGTGACAGCAGGGCAAGAGTCAAGCTCTAAAACAATTTGGGAAGAGGAGATTTGTGTATATCCTAAGAAGAATAAGGAAGGAGGACGAATGGGCATTCCACAAAGTCAGAGACATACAGGAGTACAGAGGATTGGAAGATCTGTGTAACTCTGACCAGGCCAGCTGGGCTTGCAGCTGCCAGGTACTCATGCTAGGGTCCTATCCTTCCACAGACACTTGAGTACAGCTGCCTTTTAGCTTCTTGATAGCTCCATTGCAAGTGAATGGCTTCTAGGCCCTTGAGAAACTCTTGAGAGTAGCAGTAGCATCATATTTAGAATTATGAGCCTGTTTAGTAAATATTCTAAGAAGGAGCCTATCACTGGGTGGATATAGGTTATAAGAAATAGAAAGACTTTCTGCCAGGGCTGTGCTCTCTCAGGTGGGCTCTACAGGGCAGTAAGGACCATGCTAGAGATGTGCTCTTCTGGGGGTAGAAGCTTTGCTAAAGTTGACTGCTTTTCTGTGCAGTGGTTTGAACAGAGTTGGCCTGTGCCTGGAACTCCACAGTAGTCACAGTCTCTGCAGAAAACGACACACACAACCTCCTGCCAAGGCTCTCAGAGCCGCTTTTGCTTACAAATGGCTTTTGTGAAGCGGTGTCATTAATCTTATTAAATCTTAATCCTTGAGTACATGTGCTTTAATAGTCAATGTAACAAAATGGAAAATATGAAAAAAAGCACTTTCCACTGAACACTGAAGTATTCAAACTGTCTTGAAGAAAAACTATGTTAAGGCATTGTAACTCTGAGATAAACTACCACTCTCTCCAGGGATCACCATTTAGACTTAAAAGAATGAGTGGTGGACAAACTGCAGCTATCAGTGTTTGAGTTTTGACATACATTATTCTCAAAAATAAATGTGGTAAGTCTGAAATTTATTGTCAGACTCATGGCCATGCCCTCACTTGGCTGGCAGGGCTGTTCTCTAAAAATGTTTTAGGATCATTCTTCATTGCCACAAAGAATCTCCATGTCTCTAAACTCATCCACAAAGACTGGCACTGCTGAAATGTCCTATGTTCTTGAAGAGCACATTTTTGCAGCTGATGCCTCTTTTCACCTCGAAGAGATAGGGCATGTCTCAGAGACAGTACTGCTAGAGTTCATGGGCTGGGAATGTTCCAGCAGCAGAAAGGTGACTCTTCTCTTCAGGTGTAAGGGCCATGTTTCTAAATGCGGAACAGAAGAGTGTTGGTATTGTTCTGCTTGTGAGTGATAAACTAGTTACAGAAGAAGATACTGTGAAGTGAGTAAGAGTCATCATGGACACTCCAGTTGGCAAAGTGCCATGTCATAGATGCCCCTCAGTAATTCCATTGATGGAAAGGGTCCAGTTGGTTCCAAGATCTATAGATGATTTGGCCTGAAAGACGCTGGAATGACTCCTCAGATCTCTGAATGAGAACCAGTGCAGATTGCTAGACCAGTAAGGCCGTGAGGAGCTTGGTACCTACTGGTTGTGGTCAGCATGAGCCCCTTCCTCATGACTGACTGGCAAAACATTAATTGCTGTAGACACAATCAATAACTAGAAGTGTTTCAATGATGAATCCAAATGACAGAAAGAAGCTATACTATCAGAGGCCTAGCCTAGATCCCCAATCTCCCAAGTGAGTGTACAATGAAGGCTTAAATAAATGAGATAAGTGGTATGATTTTAGGGTGCCAGGAGGATCAAAACACTTATGCCAAGTTTGAGACTGAGAGCTAAGACAGGGGATGTCTCTCGGTAGCCCATATTTATTTAAGGGGTTAGAGTGGAAAATGCAGGAAATTGAACAGACCTTGGGAGTAGTTCAAGGACTTTGCCAAGTAACAAATTATGTCTTATTTAGGAGAACTATCTTATGAGAAGACCTCCATGTTTCATTTCACTACAGGGTTAAATTGCCTGCAGCTATAGACTTTATCTAGTTAATTAGAGTTGGAGCCAGGTGTCCTCAGCCATTGTCTTATCTTGCCCCAGCCATGCAGCAGCCCTGCATGTGTGTTCAATTTCCAGTTTCAACAGCTGCCAACACTATACTATATTTATGCCGTTTTGTCAACGCAGCCCACTGTTGCCCAGGTGGTGAAGTGACTCACAGATGCCAGGAAGGTACATCTTTGTGGTGGTGGGTGATGCTTCTGGTGCTGCTCGCACTCGATACTTGACTCTTACTCTGACCATTCTATGACAGAATATTTGAGAGACAATGGAAAACATACTGTGATCATTTAGGAAAACTCCTTTGAACAGGCCACTGCTTACTGTCAAATATCCCACTTTTCCATTGACTCTAATTACGAGCCCTATTTTAGTTACACATTCTATCTATACTCCAGGGTGTTGGAGAGAGCTGAGAAAAACGAATGATTCTTTTGGTCAAGCAGATCTCTTGACTACTTTACCAGTCATGGAAACCCAGGCTGGCAATATTCCAAAGGAAGTCATTTTCATCACTGATGCTCACATCTTGGAAACATAATTGTTTCACAGAGATAGCAGTTGTGCCAGTGGCATTGGTTTGTCTGTGTCCCATGTGGTTTCTGCTCAAACCAGGGCTATGAAGCAGGTAGCAGGTACTGTGAATCTGGCTGACCCAGAATCATAAGATTGCTGTTTTTTACCACCGTGCTTCTGATCTCAATTCTGCCACTCAACTTTAGCAACTCTTGCGTTATGGTGTGCATTTTTCTGCTTTTTAATGCAAGAACAGTGCCCTTCCACAGCCACTGAAGAGCACGTGGCTATTATCTGTCTGAGTATAAAGCAGAGTCCTGTTAGATTGGAGCCCAGAAAAATCAGTTTCAGAATGCTTTTTTGTCTCATATTAGCAGCCAACACCAAGCCTTGTTAGCCAGTATTGAGGCTGGTGGGAATATCTCAGATGAGCCAGATGCAAAGCTGAAAAGGACTATAACAAATTGGTTAGTAGATTTGAAACATAAATGACTATAGATTCACATCAAATACTGCCTTGGTTTTATTATTACTTCCTCTACAGTTTGGAAAAGGATTAATTATCCTTGCACTTCTGATGGATAGAAATTTAATTTTGTATATTTTAAAAAAGAAAGTACCAAATGATTTTGAGGAAGAACAGGTGGGGTATATGGTAGTGTCTTTATCATTAGAGCTTGAAATAGTGTGATATTGATATATAAATAAGAAAATATGCAATGATGCAAACTGAAAAGCCTATAAAGAACTTACTAATTTAATTTAGGAGGTTTTTTGACCAATAAGAAAAATGGCATACCAAACAAATGTCACTGGGATAGCTGAAATAAGTTGCTTAATTTAGCCTATTCATAAAAATAATTTCCAAAACAACTGAGTTTGTTAAAAATAAGGGCAAACACTTCTAAAAACTAAAAGTAAATTTGAGCTGGGGAAACATCTCAGTTTCTCAGCACCTGCCTGGCAAGTATAAGGTCCTGAGATCAATTCCTGGTACCAATCTAAAATAAAATAAATAAACAAAATTAAATTTACAAAAACATATTTATAATTTTGGGGTAGCAAATACTTTTAAATATACTCAAAGCACAACTGTGAAATTAGAATAAGTATACCTACATTGAAATTTAAAACATTTGTGCAACAAAATATACTATTAAAAGAAGAAAAAAGAAAACTCTGGGAAAAGGTATTTACTGTATATAATCAATAATATATAAAATACATATATTCTTGCATATTAATATTAAAAACAATAACTCAAGCAGAAGTAGCCAAAAGGCTAGGCAGAAATTTCATAGGATAAGAAACAAAAATGGCAAAATATGTACATTATATATGTACATATGCAATCCAGATAGTAGCCAAAAAAATGCAAATTTAACCAGTGATGTACCAAAGGAAAGTAGCTTGAATTATCATGCTAGAGTTGACTGGACCCATCTCTTCCCAACCCTCCACTGTCACATTCAGTGAGGTGATGTTGGTGACTCAAAATTAGTCCTGGTGAAGACAGGTGGCTTGAAATTAGTCATGCCAGGAAGATTGGTGACTTGAATTTGGTCATGGTTGGAAGATTTACACCATGGAAAACAGGGAAATGTTACAAATTAGCCCTTCTGGGCTGGGAATTTAGCTCAGCATTGTAAGTACCTGCTGGCAAGTGTGAGGTCATGACTTTGATCACTGGCACAAAAAAAATTAGAACTTTTTTTCTACACACCAATTTTCCAGCACAAATCAACTTTAGCTTATAATAAAACAATATTTTATACCTATAAGATTAACAGAAAATTTAAAGCATAAAATAGCATCAATTTATAAGAATATAAAATATGAGAATTCTCATACCCTGCTGGTAGGATCCTAAAATAATGTAACTACTTGAGAAAACAATTTGGCACTATCTGTAAATGTGAAGGCACTTTTATCCTATGACAATTTTATTCTATATAGAGAAACCCCCATAGGTATGGTCAAAGAGACCTATAATCATAAAATATCCATAGCCAGTCAACTGCAAATATCCTAAATATTTATAAGAAGGATAGATAAATAAGAGAAGACAAGATGGCCAATCAGTGAGCAACAAAATACAAAGCCTCCCAGGAGAAACAACTCATTTGCCAGAATAAAATACCCTGGAGAGACCCAGACAGAGGGAGATGGATCCTCTTGATACAGGAAGAAATTAAACCATAAAAAAGCTCGTCAAATACTTCAGGACTACAACTGAAACAGCTAAAAATTACAGGACACAACATTTTCGATCGCGGCAACCCGCCAAGTTTGCACCAGCCTGATTCCGAGCCGGCCAGCAGAGCCACCCAAACTCGTTCCCGCCACCACTGACAGGAAAGCACAGCAGCACTGAAGTCAGGGGTTGGTGAGCCCAACAGAGCAGAGCCAGTGAGGGGAACTTCATTAATCCATGGTCAGTGCTGGGAATGAGACACCCCCTACATGGGAAGGGTGCGACCAAATGGGCAACATGTTGGAATCAGGCAGGAGGAGCCTGAACTGGGAGCAACAGTGACTTCAGTTGGTTGCTCCCTCCCCAGAGCATATTCATGGGATTTGCTTGGACTGGGCCGTGCCATTGGCCAGGACCCAATGAGCTGTCCCAAATTGATTCCTTGTGCCTAGCACACACTGACGGGTGAAGGCACCTGAAGTTTGGCTGGCCCAGTGGGGAAGGGCAGGCTTAGGCAGCTGCTGCTTACACCTCAGTGACAAGAGCAGGCAGGAGAGGGCAGAGGTCCCTTGCCAGCATGCTTCAGAGGAAATGTGGCCAACAGGGAAGGGACTGGGACCTGCACTGTAACCTGTGTGGAGGAAGCCAGGGCCATGACAGGAGAGAGAGGCAGGAGGAGGACCCCAGCCCAGAATCCTGAGAGCACTGATCCAGCAGAAGGAAAAACAAGGGAGTCTGAGGGCCACAAAAACACAACATCAGACATGGTTTCAACGGACATTAAGAGATATCTTCAGGACCTTGTAGATGAGCTCAAAACTGAAATATTAAATCAGGTAAAGCAGGATATGAGTAGAGTAATAAAAGAAATGCTCTCAGGAAGCATCTCTCAGGATGATACAGACGGAAGAAGGGAGGAACACAAAAAAAAGGAGAGAAACATTTGATAAAGAATATAAAGAAAATATAGAATACATGAAGCAGATTCAAAGAGACTACCAGGAAATTAAAAACTCCATTGAAAGCTGGAAAAACACCTTAAAAGAAACTAAGGATAGACTATCAAAACTTGAAGACAAGTTTGCAGTGTGTGATCATGAAAGGAAAGATCTCTTAAAAATAACAAGGAAACAGGCAGTAACAATACAAAGGCTAGAAGAAGACGAGAATCTACAATTTAAGAATAAGAAATGTGAACAAAGAAGCAGGAATACATACAGGTGAATTACAAAGGCTATGCATAGAAATAATTAAGGAAAACTTCCTAAGCATGGGAAAAGAAAATGACATTCCATTAGGCATACAGAACTCCAGCCACCTACAACCAAACAGAGCTACACCCAGACATATAATAATCAAGATACCAGAAATTCAATATAAAAACAGAATATTAAAAGCCATCAGAGAAAAGAAACAGATTATCTATAAAGATAAGCCCATCAGAATCATGGCTGACTTCTCAACATAGATTATCAGATCAAAAAGAGCTTGGAGTGAAATCTTCCAAGCTCTGAAAGAAAACAACCTCCAGCCCAGATTGATGTACCCTGCAAAACTGTCACTAGAAATTAGTGGAGAAACAGGATGCTTCCACGACAAGGAGAAACTGGGGGAGTTTGTGACCACCCATCCAACCCTACAGAGAATACTGAAGGACATTCTAGAGAGACAGAAAAAAAAAATACCAGGATTTTAGGAACAGTGGCAGAAAGGCCTCAATGAGTGGGGCAGGCAGTAGAATGAAGGAGAAAACTAGACAAACAAAGGCAGAAAAATAGCATAGCAGAAATGAGGCAGAGAAAGATAACTAGAAACTCTAACATAGATGGCCTTGATATGCTATATTGTTAATAGTGCACTAGGATTTAAAACCCACATTACTCACACTACTCTGCTTAGATGTATTATATTCTATTCCAGTCATTCTACCTGTAGTAGATTTGAGGGCACAGACAGTAATCCAGAAAATAACAGGATATAGTACAGTAATCATCGTTAATTTCCTATTAACTTAATCTAAAGCTCTGTAAAACCTACACTGTTTTACCATGACTGATTATAATTGAATCTGGTTTGTTGGATCACTGTTTTGTATTGATAGATTCTATTCAAAGCTGTTATGATTGATAGTATCAAGTCTGGGAGTATAGGCAACTGCAGTTAAGATGTTGAGATCCACTAGAATATCTACTATGGTTTGATTATTACCTGCCTTTAAAGTTTTATACTGTCTACAATGTTTTATTTTTACTAACATTGTTATTTACTGCTTTACTCAATTATAGTGCTATATTCAATTATGCCTGATGATATAGACATTCTATTGAAGATAATAAGAAACAACACAGTAATCACTGTAGATCACCTTGTACTGTGGTTTTATATGACTTTTTGGTTCCATGTTTTTATAGGAATTTGTTTTGTTTTGTCTTGCTAAGTTATGTTTTTCCCTCTAATACAGAAAGGATAGAAATACATGTAGAGATTCACACATGCGTAGCTGTTTACACTCTTACTGTTTGACTATCTATTTTGTATGCTTTAATTTTGTAACTTGAATAACTATTTCTAAGAGCACAATATGTAATTTATTAACTAGTGATTTCTTATTGTTTATCTTTTTTGGAATTCTGTATTACCTCTACCCTTTACATCCTTTTGTTCCTCTTTAAATAAATTTAAAAAAATAAAATAAAATAAGATACATTTATATGGTGGGATAGTATATAGAAGTGAAAATGACTGAACTAGAACAATATGTATCAATTTTGGTAAATCTCATGAATATACTGGGTGAAAAAGCAAGTTACAGTAGAATAAATAATATCTCTAGTATATCATATACAGTCTCCAATTTACAAACAAGCTTCACCCAAAATGTTAAGAATGTTCAAAAGTCAGAAAAGTGGGTCTTACACTGAATATTTGTGAAGGTTCTCAACTCAAAGGTTCATAAGTTTGGACTTACTGTAATATATATATATAGTATTATATTGCCAAAATCTTAAAAGTCTAACAATGCCAAGTATGCAAATAAAACTAATTTGTGTGTTCTGTAAGTAGGAGTATAATGTAGAACAACCCACTCAAAAATCAGTTTAACAATATTGGGTGAAAATGGTAAGTACCTTTCTGTGACCTATCAATCTGACTTCTAGATACATTAACTTAAAAAAAGCTTTTGCATACCTATACAAAGGACAAACAATATTTTCCATTTTAGCATAACTTTGTGTAGATTTATTTTTAATAGAAATTGACATCATGGGATACCACTGAGCAGTTAAAATAGGCCAGCTCAATCTATGTGTGTCCACATAAATAAACCTCAAAATGATGCTATGTGAAAAGAAGTCATGAAGTGATATATGCAATGTGATACCATTATGTTGTTTTATAAGAGCACACAAAATGCTACATTATTTATACATAAATATATACTTTGTGAAAATATTAAAATATGGATTGGATGTAAACAAAATTAATAGTACTGTTTGCCTTTGGGGAAGAGAAAAGAGAATGATCAATAGAAGCATAAAAATTATCTGTAAAGATTTATTGCTTTAAGAAAAAAGATCTGAAGGAAATATAATAATATGCTCACATTTGTTAAATTTGGATGGCAGGTACATGAATGTTTATATCATTTATCTTTTGTGTGTACTCTTTTAAAATATTTATCTTTCTTCCTTAAGGAAAGTAATATATTTCCCTTTGTTTCCTGGATTTGTTTTTGGGAGAGAAAATCCTACTAAACTTGGAACCAAACCCACAAGTTATAATCTAAGCTTTTCTATTAGACAGCTGCACACCCACAGCCAAGTCTCCAGAGTTTAATGAGGACGCAGCAACTACCCCGCAGAGGAAGATGAAGTGAGACAGCCTGAGTCTCAGTGTGTACAGTATCGACTTTCTATTCTAGAACATCTCCCTCCCTGCTAGGCTTAACAATTAATTTTACTCTCATATAGTTCTGGAGGCTGGAAGTCCAAACTTAAGGCGAGATGCTTTTTTCTGAAGCCCGTGAGGAAGAAAGCATGGTCCAGATCATACCTTTGGCTTCTAGCTTGCTGCCTTCTGTCTGTTGATACTCTCTCCTCTCTACACATGGCTATGTTCAAATATTCCTTTGTTATAGACCCATTAGTCAATATTACTAATTGTATTAGTTGTTGGAAAAGAACAGTTAATACTCATATGATTAGATCACTTTTACATCTATATCTACTAATCTAAGCAACTCTTTTGAAGGTAACAATATTACAATCAGTGTTAAATTCCTATCATCTTGTTTTGAAAACCTATACTGTTATTGCTTTGGGTTTGTTGTTGTTGTTTGTCTCCTTTGCTTTTTGTCTTTCTTTTCTGTGTCTTCTATTTCGCTTAAATAAATAAATCAACGCATTAGTCATACTGCATTAAGGACTACCCTATCACTTTTTTTTAACTACAAAGGCCCTATCTCTCTATACTGTCACATTCTAAATTAGTAGGGGATGACACTTCAACTTAGAATTTTGAATGGCCACACCATGTTGGACCTTGGGGCACTGGGAAAACAGGCAGGCAGCTCACCAGTCTCTTAAGTGGCTGTGGCCTCCCAAGCTGCAGCTGCCCCAGGGTGAGAACCATCAGCGTTTCCTGAGATCCACACCATGTTGGAACTTGGGGCACTGGGGAAAAGGGCAACCAGTTCACCCCTCTGGTGGGTGGCTGTGAGCCTACCAGGTATGATTAAACATGCACCCCCCAGCAAGTGAGAGCCATCTGAACATCTCTTGAGAGTTTGACTATATGCAATATAGCAAATAAGGGGGATTTCTTTCTGCCATCTCTCTGAAGGCAAATATTTTTATCACTGTTCTGCTCTGTTCTGATCAATGGTATTGCTCTATTCAATATTCTGTTTTTATAAGTTTGGTATTTCCTACAATTTTACTGTATCTGAGTGAAGGAACAACTATTGCCAAGAAAAAAAAAATATACTACTATACCTATTGCTGCTATCCTGGTAACCTGCTGTGAAGTTCTGTACCAATTTCACTACACTGTCTCAATTGACTTTGTCCCATCTTGTTCTGCTGTATTTAACTACCTTCAAAATAAAATAAAATAATTAATTAATTTAAAAATAAAATAATAAATAAAAAATAAAAAAGTAAATAGCAAAACAGATCAGTAAGGTACTGAGCAACCTGAAACATGATATAACTAAACAGGTAATGGACTTAAAAAGCAAAAGGAGGAAAAGAAAGTGCTCTAAAGGATATAACTGCAGGTATATTTAAGTGTGTAAGATTGATAACCATGTTGCTAAGTTTTTGTTGGATCATTGAACAGAACTGTTTGCAGCCTCACTGTTTGAATGTCCACTTTGTATGCTTTAATTTTATAATTTGAACAACTTTATCTAACAAGACAATATACTGTACCAACTAGTGATTTCTTACTTTTTTTTTAAATTCTGTATTGCTTCTACCCTTTTTTCTGTTTTGCTTTTTTTCTCTCTTTAAATAAAATTTTTAAAAAATTCAACCCATAAAACGTATATCATGCATCCCATGCTTAATCTATATAATGAAAGAAATATTGTCATTAAGAAGGCTGAGCTCATTTCTAACTGAAAATGACTCTAAGCATTGGTATAGTTAATTGTTCCCAAGTGCCTGACAGGTCTGAGGAATGGCAGAGTGAGGCTACGGGCTTCAGTTCCCTCCTTTTCAGATGCAGTATGACAGTGGTGTCACAAAGGTCTGTGCCCAAAATAAAGGCTGTGCCTGCCAGCTTCTCATTTGTCAGTCGCCATCCAGTTTGCTCAGGTGGATAGCAGATGATGCTAACAATGCCAAGGTTCTACATGTGATTCCCATCTGATCTAATTAGTTTCACTCATCTGTACACTTATCCAGTCCTTAGCTATTGCTGGTTGACCCAGGGAAAAACAGAGGCCAATCAAAAACAAGGCACTGACTATTCAAAAGGCATGGCCTGCATTCTGGTTCCCAGTTCTTACAAGCAAAGAACAAGAAAGAGGCAGGGGGGGCATCTTTAACCCAGCTCAAATGACCCCGCTCATGTTGCTCTAGACCTCTGTAATCAGGTGATTGACACTGGGCAGAAAATATTTTACAATGGAAGAGTTCACAGCAACTGTAGAACAGAAGCTACAAACTCAGATATAAGGCATTCAATTGCCACAGCCTGGAGTCAACAATATTGTTCTCATTGGACCATTTCCCCCACCTAATAACATATATTTTCAATTAAAATAGTTACAAATAGATTAAAACTGAATAATTGCTCCCATATATTCTATTTATTCCTCACATATCAACCATCCTAGCTCCATCCTTTGTAAAATATTGGATATTGTACAATTCATACACCTTGCAAGAAAAAAAAAGAAATAATTCTCGCATCTATCTCTCTGGCTTTTTATTTGGTTTGCTCAAGTTTTGGTTGTAAATGGAGATAAGAGCCTTCACATTCAGAGACAGAAAGAAGAAATAACATTTTTACTTTCTCAGGAAGCATTCCAAATGTCCAGGTTTTTCCTTTTTCCTCCTTAAAGTGAGAAACTCTTTGGTCTCTCCTTCCTCAGAAGCTCTTGATCCGTGCAATTAATTTACATTTTGTTTCAGAGAAATAAACTAGAAACACAAGCACCAATCTCTGATTTACAAACAATTTGGTAGAACTCTGTCAGCAGTTTTCTCCTTTTTAGTTTGATGGAATAGTAACTAAGTAGTGAGAGAACCTTTTAGTGAACCCAATTTAATCCCACAAAAAGAATTTTTGTCTTCCATAGTTCTAAAGTCCAAAAATCTCCTTCAGGGACAATGGGAACCAGCTGTATAATTTCAGCCATCTGCACCTATCTCTCGGGTCTATTTTCCTCACAGGTTCTGTCCAGAGATCTATCAGGGGCTCTCAAATCATGGATAGTTTGGCAACACCAAATGAAAAATAAGTTCTTTTCTAAAACATGCAACCAGAATTCAGGTTTCATGATTGCGTGTTCTTCCTTAGTGTAGCTAAGCATAAACTGGGCTCCCATCTACCCTGCCCATGCTGCCTACCAACGCTAGTAGAGGACCAAACCCCACACCTACACAGGTTGGATCTCCTTGGGAAAACGGAGGTGCTGTTACACAGCAGGATACAGAAGGTAATAGTGATAGATACCCGTTATTGAAGGTTTAGGCTGTCCGCTCTGATATAAACACTAATATTTATAATGGGGGCTGGGTTTGAAAGCATGGCCAGCTCAGCACAAATTCAGCATCATAGCCGGAAACAAAATCCACTTTTCATTATCGATAGGTGAAAGCTGCACATAATTATGACAAGTCATCTGAAAGCTTCTCTGTAGGTCTCGGAAAACAACAAATGAAGAGTGACAATGAAATGTTGTTTAGCCACCCCCAGCTACTGGTAAAAGTAAACCTAATCTTTCAATTTGGGAAACCCTACAGGAACAAGGTACTCTAATAATCACTCCATTGTAATTAAATTATTAAGGAAAATTACATACACTGTCTTTTCTAATACTCTCCATGCAGGGGAATAATTCCTTCTGCACATGTAATTCATTAATTTGTTGTAACAATTAGTTTCAATGATCTTGTGAGGCATGTTAATCTCTCACCAGGATAAAATGAAGCACTCAGATAAATATTGTGCTTCTGCAGGGAAGTGAGAATTTCCAAACCTGGTAATGACTTTGGAATCAAAATATATTCCCTCACCTCAAGGACTGCTTACCAGGAGTTCAAATATATGTAAACCGAAGATAAGGTCAGCAAGGGTGTCCTGCCACCTGCCATTTAGAGGAAAATCCTCCGCCCCAAAATGAAGCTTGGCACCCTGTTTCACAAGTCCAGTGGCAGAGTTAGCCACAGGAAGCAGGCATATCCCAATACATGATAGTGTCACAATGTACTTAATATAAGTTAATTATTTTTCAACAGCAAACAGAAACACTGAAATGACACCCAGGATTTGCAGGAAATTTTGTTTTTATATTGACAGGCACTGACTGGGATCATTCTCAAAATATCAGGCCCTGACCTCTGGTGGTCTGAGACTTACATAGGTTAAACAGAGGCATAATGGATCAACAATTGGGGATTATTTCTTTTTGTTTCTTATGTGCATCATAGCGACCAGCTGTGCATCACAGTGATTGGCCATTTCTAAGAAACAAAAGTAACAGGAACTGTAACCAGAACTATTACCTAGGTAGCAAACAAACTGGAGAGTGTTTGCTGGAGAAGCCATCTTCTGCTACATTTCCTCCCTCTTTTACTTTTTGTGGCAAATCCTTGCTAGGAATGTTGTATGTGATCTTTTAAAATAAGACCCAACTGGAAGCAGTAACACTGGGGCTGTCAATAGTCCTAGAATGGGTCCTAGTCAAGGTTTCCAAGATTATCTTATCATAGAGTTTTTTTCTGAGTTGCTTTTAGGAAAAGACATAATTTAAGCCTGTCTATTCTGGGACAGTACTCTGGCAAGGTAGTGAGAGAGTTAATTTGATGTAGAAGAGTGTCCAACGTGGCTCAGACATTCATCAAATCTTGATCAAGTACTTGATTGGTTGCTTTATTTTATTGGGGCAGCTGTCCATAGAGTTTAAGGCAAAGACCACAGCTAGCTGGGAAACAGGGAAGTGAGGGTTGGAGTAAGCATTCTGAAAAGGCACGGAAATCAGGAGGAATAGGTATGGAGAATTCCTGCGGACAGTGGTCTCAGACTTTAACTGTGCATGGACTGGTCAGCATCCATAGTAGCCAGAGCAGGGCTTTGAGTATGTTGTCTCTTCAGAGTGAACTGTCTGGCCCAGGTAAACTCTCCAGCAGCTCTAAAGCTAGATTTCTGAAACTCACAGAGGTAGTTAATATGTACCTGTGTTATGTATGTGTGGAGGAGTGCCTGCAGGTACAGCGGTTCTTTTAGCTAACCTTTTGTGGTACTAGTTATAAGTTATTTCTGTATGGTTATGTTTTATTTTCTCAACTTTTTAGAGCTTGTAGCTCTATGTAGTTTTATTTAGTATTCTCTGCTACAAATGTAGGTCTCTTATCACTGCTGATGATGAACAGTAGATCATATCTAGGGGTGATTTTTTTACAGCAGGACCCTACAAACAAACTTTTGTTGTCTTCTCAGCTCTGGTCAGAAATGCCTCAGGCCAGCATGGGTAGGTACATATAAGCACCAAAAGATATCTGCGGGTGGACTTTGGAATCAGTGACACGGACATTGGAGCCTGAGCTGGCTGCAGGGATAAAGGTGCCAGTGTTGTGACTTGAGCTTACAGAACAATCAGTGGGGGCATGTCTGGCTCTGATCTTCTGGGAGTACTGGGTAGTTTTTCTGACTGGAGTTGATGTTTCAGTCAGTTGGATCACCAGAGAGGGTTTAGGAGTACAAGTTTGGCATCATTGGTGTCAGGTTTCCAAATAGCACCAGGAAGCAATAGTAGGAGATCTTTGGTCAAAATAACTTTGTCCAAGGTGACCACAACATATCTAGCTTGTTGAACTCCATTTTTAATAGAGCTACTTCCATCCATAAACAGGGTGTACTCAGCATCTGTCAGGGGGTCCATTTTTAGGTCTAGTACAACATGTGACACTTCAACAGTTAGATCTTGGTCTAAGGTCAGCTTGTCAGGTTTCTTGATCAGAAGGACAGTGCCTATTGGAGTGTGAAGGCAATGTGGGGAGGCAGTGACTAGATCCACCTGTTTGCAGAGATAGGTCACCAGGTGTTCCCAGGGACTAACAGCCTGAATAAGCCTCATTGTTTTTGTGAACTGAAGGATCCAAATTCTATAGAAGCCAGTAGCTTCAAAATATTTGTGAAATCTCTTTTTTGTAACCAGTTTCTGCCAGATATTGTAGTAGAGCTTTTGTCTTTCCAGCAGACAGCTTGGGTGTCATTAATCAGAAGTACAATGATATTTTGTGCTGGGAAGCTATAAAGGTCAGCTGTGAGGGTTTTTCCAAAGAGGGTAAACAAGTTTTTAAACCTGTGGGAAGTTGAGTCCAGGTCACTTGACTTTTAAGTCCAGAACTAGGGACTTTTCATTTAAAGGTGAAGAGGGACTGACTGACAGGAAAGAATCAAAGGCAGAAGAAGGTATTCTTTAGATCCAAGCAGCTGTACTGCAGACTGTGGTTGCAGAAGACTGAGACAATGTATATGGAGGGAAATTGTGACAGCATGGGCAGTTTGGAGATCTTGAATTGGATTTATAGGTGGGAGAGGTATATGTTAGTGGTTTGACAGTCTATAGACATTTTTCAGTTTTTAAGCCTCACTTTTCCTTCTCAGGGGACCATGACAGAGCTGGAAGAAACAAAGAAACAGGCTGTCACTGAGCCAAATCTGTTAATAGAGCCTCCCCGCAAATAGTAGGGCAGTTCCCAAACCCTCGTGACAATTGAGTAACAGCACAAAAAATTTATGTGGATTGGACACCACAGAAAGTACAGTGATGGCTATATTGTCAATGGTACAGAGATCTTTCCCAAGGTGACTAACAGTATCAGGCTGATGTGTGACTGGATGTCTGTGCTTCCCATGACATCTGACAGCAGTGGGGGTTGCTGTGAGGCAGCATGGTTGATGGCTGGGTCCAGAGATAAAGTTTTTATTTTATACCTCTGGGAGGGGAGTTTCTAGAACTTCAGGATTGCAGTTATCTCACTCAGGCTCATGCAGGTATCATATTTTTCTGGTGGAACAAAGTTGGAAGTGCAAGGTTAAATGAGAGGGAGGCCAACTGGCTTTGTTTGAAGGAGATAGTCACTTTTAACTTGAAGAAGAGGTCTCTTCCCAGAAGTGGTATGGGACTGGCTTATACAGGAATTCATGTTTGGTGAGATGCTCTCCCAGGCTGCAAGTTTGTGCCTGGCAGAAGGAATGAGAGACAAGAATCCCAGTTGTCTCCATAATGGCAACATTTTGACAGAGGGAATTTTTGAAGGCAGAGAGTTCCGTTCCCTTGTCTACCAGGAAATTCATAGGTTTGCTCCCGGACTTTTGTAATTACTATGGGTTCTCAGGGGCCCAATTTGATAGACTTTGGTCTGTCCTACCTATTCAGACCCAAAAGGATGAGGAGAGGTTCAGGTTTCGGTGGGCTAGACAGTCAGGGTTGTTTGTTTGTTTGTTTGTTTGTATCTTGTGTCCATAGCTCTTATAACTATTTATTTTTATGTCCATAGTTCTTATAACTCATAGCCAAAAGGTATGGTCATTGATCAGACTGAATTTTCTTATGGATATCGGATGCTTTTCTTTTATCAGGTTTCTAGGTAACAGTGGATGATGGGCTTTTTGTCCCCACTCTGTGATGTCTTTGAGAAACACTCGACTGATTCTATGCTTCTAGGCAGGATGATCTTTGGGAAAGATCATGGAAACTCATTCATCAAGGCCAATAATCCAATTTTTCTCAAATTGTGAAATTCAGAAGAAATTGCTGACAGTCATCTTGGGTAGGCTCTAGATGATGCTACATGACCATGACAGCCATAGCCATGAAGAAGAAGGTTCAGGGGGAAGTTCTCTATGGCTGAATGCAGGCAATGGTTAACTGGAAATAATTCAATTGGCTGGAAGTAGGTGAGTCGGGAATGGGGAGTGAAGCTATAAGTCTTGGCAGCAACTGTGGTGGCTGACAAGGGTGCCAAGGCAGAATTCTCAGGAAGAATGGGACTCTTTCTTTTCTTTTTCTTTGAGATCCAGGAAGTGGTTTGGTTTCACTTTTAACTTCATAAAAGTCCTTTTTCCTGCAGTCAGAGGCTGTGGGTTTTAACGAATTAATTCCCATCTCTGACTTTCTACATGTGTGTTGTGTACCCATGAATGACAGTGCAACAGACAAAGAATGGGTTCCTCTCAGAGAGAGACCATTCAAATGTATACCTGGCCATGCCCCCACAGGAACTTAAGCATGACTCAGCTAAGGAAGATGTGAGGCCTTCATTATGCCATATGTCGATTGCCACAGAACTGCAGGTGAGGGCCAAATCAGCCACTGCAACCAGTGCTTTGCAGTCTTGGTGCACAGAGAGAGCAGCCTATTGCTTATGCTGACTATTTCACTATCTCACATATGCTGTCTATTCCACTGTCTCACATATGATGTCTATTCCACTGTCTCAAGTATTCGTTTACAGGCACTCAGACGTTAAGTATTCAAATCCCCTTTCCCTTAAGAGTGGTCCTGACTAATGAGAGTTGATATGACTCCCTTCTGCTCTAGCTCATCAGGACTGACAGACTAACTGAGGTACCCCAGGGGTTTTACCAGAATCAGGCAGGCAGGTGGGGAGATAAACAGGCAGATTGTTTCCTCCTCCCTTGGGAATCTGACGTGAGCCACTCAAGCAGGGAACCAGATCTCTGAGGATACTCAAGAAATCTCAAAGGTGTGTTTTTCCATCAGGACCTGGAGAGGTCCTTCCTTCATCTAAGAGGGCCACAGCCAGTGACCAAAGAGGTTAGCATGGTTCCCAGTCAGCACAACTGATGCTACCAGCAAGCAGAAACATCAAAACAACATCCAGGATTTGGAGGAAAGTTTATTTTATGTTAACAGACACTGATTGGGTTCATCCCCAAAATATCAGATCCTGGTCTCTGGTGGTCTAGGGCTTATACAGGATGAGGAAATAGGAAGTACAGCCAGCGGCAAAATGTCTTGTCAATTGAAATTGGTTATCACATTATGCATCATAGTGATCAACTACCCATCACAGGGACCAATTATTTCTAAAGAACAAAAGTAATTGGAACAGGAACTGGAACTGGAACAGAAACTGGAAGGGGAACTGGAACTATTACCTGGACTACTAACAAACTGATGTATATTGGTATGTGTAGAGGGGTCATCTTCTGTTACACTATAATTTTTGTAAAACCCTATACCATTTGCTGAGGTATCTTATGTGCTCAAATTTTCAAATGTATCATGTGGAAGATGAATAAGGCATTCCTCTGCAGAGCATTTAGAGTTTTTCTAAATCAAGAATTAAATAAAAAGCTCAGCCTCAATATGTCCTGGGATATTGCTTACTGCATTTAGCAGAGTCAGATGATCAAGTTTCATTATCTGATTCATTTTCAGGCTTGCAACACAATCATAAGGAATTGATGGGAGTAGCAGATTCGTTTTAAAATGAGTTTATCACTTCATCAGATATTCATTTAAGCAGAATCAACAGCATAACAGGATCTCTTTGGCCCCATGTGACATGTTTTTCCAAATGAAATAATAATAAGTATAGAGATGTAGTAAGTAGTTGAAGGCTTATCTCCACAAGGTGCCCAGATATTTAACAAAGAAATCACTTTCATTCTCAAGTCATTTCTTACTATCAAATTGATGGTCAATAGTTCTAGAGTCCTGCTAAAGAGAAATCTAGAAACACTGAAATCCTCTTGGTGTTCAGTAAATGATACAAACAGCTACATTGTTGATAAAATGTTATAAGAGATTTTGTTTCTGATAAAAAAGTGAATACTAAATTGAGCATTTCAAAAGTATATTTTCTTAGCGCTACTAAGCCAGATTAAATAGCAAAATAGTATGAAATTAATTAATAAGATATAATTCAAAACAATGTAATTAAGAATCATCAAACTCAAATTTCCAGAGTACATTATACATATGACACACACACCAATCCATAAAGTATAAATTTCAACCTGTGGTCAGAGATAGTTTGTGTGAAACACTGAGATCCTTTATAATGTCTTCCATTTAATCATGTCATGACCTAAAAACATCACTTCAGAATATCAGTTATTAATTGTCCAAACACACATTGACATCATATTTTGAAAATATAAAAAGCCACAGGTAGTATAATAATGTTAAAATGTTACAAATGTTTCATATCCCAAATTTTCTTAAGAATAGATTTCATGTTATCATTTTTAGAATAATAAGATACATATTTGTCACAATAAATAAAGTATAAAATGTCACCCTTATCATTGGCCATGCTATATTGAAGGACACAGGTTAGATGAGCTTCCTAAGTGGACTGACTCCTGTCCCATGGTCTAGATCAGTGGCAGCAAACTTATGGAATACGTGTTATAGTGATCTTTTGTTAGTATTGAATGCTCTGAAAGGTTTGCCATCACTGGTCTGAACTACTGGCTCTCATCCTTGAATGCAATCACTTGGAGGAATTGTAAAATTCCATGTTGCCCCCAGTTAAAACAGCAGTCTAAGGACTTGGTTTAGGGATCACTAGTTTTTGAAGCTCCTTCAATGTTTCAACTGTTAACCAAAGCTGAGAGCCCACTGGTCTAGAGCATTTGTGTTTCACATGTGGTCTTGGGTACAACCTAAGCATCAGCTAGAATCTTGTTAAATATTCAAACTAAGTCCCACTCAAACTTACTGAGCCAGAATCCTAAGGAGAGGCTGGCAAGTGAACTGATGCAAGCCGAAATCTGAGAACCATGGATCTAATACTTGAAACAGCCAGTCCTGGGAAGGTTTATGTCTTCAGGGCAGATACATGGTCATCACCCTCTCTGATCTAGAATAGAGAGGGCAGAAAGTCAGGTTAGGTCCAGGCTTGGAGAACCATGAAGCCTACACATTTTCAAGACTTTATTTTAAGAAAAAAAATACAAATTATATATATGCCCATTTATAATGAGGGAAACCACGTTTTAAAATGTTAATCCTAGCAAGTATCACAAACTAGAAAATAACACAATACTCTCATTAATCAATTGACCAGCATGCCACTTTAATCTTCTTCCTATGTTCATCTTTCACAGAATACTTTCTAAGTTGCCTTTTCATATAATAAAAGTTTTCTGTAGAGGAAGAAATGATAATTTAATCTTTCCTCTGATGATCAAAAAATTTTATTTCATTATTGTCAATTTAGGAAAAGTACCTGGGGGTTAGTGTTGAAATTGGGGAAACTGCTTTCACATTTCATTCATATACTAGCTGTAGGGCTTTAGGGTATTTTAAATATTGCATTGCAGTAACTGATCCTAAGCATTCTTGGAATAGAATCCTAGCCAGGGCATCAGAAATGCCATATGTAAATGAGAAGCCCACAGTTTCTTTCACATTATGCTAAGTACACTTCATATGAATTTTAAATAAGTTAACTTCCCCAATCAACCATCAGACCACCATCTATATCATTCACATTACTTGTGTGTGTGGAAGGAAGATATTTTATGCAGAGGAGGAGTGTTAAGGAAAATCCCTCCTGACAGAAACCAAATGAAGAGAATCAAGGTTCCCCCGAAGAGAAAGGAAGCCACTGGGGTTAAGGATGTGGGAAGAAATGTGTGTGATGAACTGAGGTTACATAAACAGATTCCCTTCCTTCTAGTGACTTCAAAAGTATGATTTTCTGCTTCTGAAACAGGAAAAGTCCAACAGGACCTAATTTAACTGTGTATACAGCAAAGTAAGGCATACATCCTTACTGTGATGTCAAGATTCAACTCCTCTGACTACCTTTGTGAGGTTGGATTGTTCAAAAACACAGCACTAAAGTTTTTGATTAGGTATTTTCTGGGTGAGGATGATCATTTGGGCACAGCTTGAAATGGATTTCTATTTTGGTTGACTTCAAAAGCAGTAAATAAGAGGAAAAAAGTAAATATAGGGACATAGACATAAACAGTGACACAAACAACTGTATCAACATCCACTCCTCCAGGTGCAGCCAATACACATCTAATCACGACAGGACGGGGCATAGCACCTAAGCTGGCTATCATTTACCCCCCATCACATCGGCACCCAGACACATCTTATTAATGTGTAAAACCAATAATTCCTGCTTCTGGGTAAACATGTGGCTAAGTTCCAGTTATTAAAATTTAGAAATCAAATAGCAAGCCTGGTGACACAGACCCACAACCTTGAACTTAGCAGACTGAGGCAAGAGGGTCACTGGGTGTGTGAGGCCAGCTTGGGCTACATAGTGAGCTCAAGATTCTGTCTCAAAAAAACCAAAATAAACACATAAAATAAAAGTCAGAAATCAGTATGTTGAAGAGCTGTTTACACTCTTGTGTTTATTGTAGCACCCTTCATAGGAGCCAGCATATGAAATGATCTAAATGTTGATTAACACATAATTGGATAAAGAACATATGATACATGTAAGCAGTGGAATACTATTTGACCATTAAAAAGAAGGAACTCTTATGCAACAACATGGACAAAACCTAGAAAACAGTTTCCTAGGTGAAAAAAGCCAGACATGGAAATATATGTACATATATATGTTCTCACTCACTGCAGAATCAAAAGAAGTTTATCTCCTGGAAGTGGAGAGTAGGAAGTCAGGAAGTTGATCACTAGAGACACAAGTACAGTCAGGTAGGAGGAAGAAGTGCTGCTGCTCTGTTGCCCAGCAAGGTGACTCCTGCCAAAGTAACTGCAGGAGAATTTTGAACATACTTAACACACGAGATAATAGATGTTTAAAGGTCTAACTGTGTCCTGATCTAAACAATATACAGTGTGCTCCTGTAACATTACACTATAGCCCATAAATACGTAAGTTTACTTCATGTCAATTTAAGATCAAATTCAACTTTAAAATATAATAGAGCAAATAAATAAATAAAAATTCCTGCCAGGCCAAACAATTTCTTCTCCCATGCACTTGCCTTAAGAGCTCAAGGGCTTCCCATGTTTCTTTTCAATTCAAGAGCAGCATTTCAGGACAGTAAATAGAGTTTTTAAGATGACAAAATAGATAAGCTTATCGCTTTTAGGCTCATAAAATAAAATGTGATAAGTGCATGCATGAGAAACAAAGCCTATACCTGACACAGTACTTAACAAGTCACTGTGAAAGTGCACATCTGGTTTTAAACTGTTTATTGGTATTTATTTCCTTACATGCTCAGTGTACCTTGTTGAAAACATCAACGGCAGCCTAATGAAGAGGATGGCACTCTGGATGGATCTTGACAGATAAAATTTGACAGATGATACATTTCAGGAAGGTATTCCAGATGGAAAGAACCTCATTAGCAAATGACACAAAAGTAAGAGAGCCTGAGGTGTATTTAGAGAACAGAGTTCAGCTAGGATGGAGGGCTCTAGAAGAGAAGAACACTGAACTAAAAGACTAGGCTTGAGGGCCAACTGAGGAGTTGAAAATCTTTCAGTAAGAATGTGGGCACCACTAAAAGTTTTCATGCAGACAGTGACACAATCAGGATATACTTTAAGGAGACAATTCTGCCATCAAGGATACAGCAAGGGTTAGAGAAAAGTGTGACTACAAACCCATGGAGCCAGCTAGGATATTAAAACAATAATTCAAGTACAAGGGAACAAATTATAACTAGGATAGTTGATCTGAGAATAGAACAAAGATCAGGGAAGCTTCTGCGAAATGTCTCAATTGGGAGAATTTGTGAGCAGGAGTAAACAGGACAGAAAGCACACAATGGACAGAGTACTGTTGAAAGTACCAAGAAAGTTCTGAAGTTTGAAATCTGTAATCATTGTGGTAAGCATGCTGGGAGAGTGCTACAAAGCTCCAAGCAGTGATCTTCAAGATATGCCCTGCAGCATGCTGGCTGAACTGGTCTGAACTTTTGGCAATCACCTCTGGACCTAACTCACAAGATCCCTAAAGACAGAAATTATGTATTTTCTTCACCACTGAATATCAGAACACAATCTGGTATCTATCCCAGTGATTACCTAAGACAAATAATAAAAGTTTAAGAACTGTAACCAAATCAGTGGAAAAGATTGGGATGGCAAAGTGAAATAAGTAAAGAAATTAGGGAAATGAATTAAACACAGAATATTAAATATAATTTACAAAGTATATCTTGCAAGAGGAAGAAGACTAAGATCAGCAGTAGTACTATGATTGTGTTGTTATATAAATATAATATATTCCTAATATTTATAACTCACATGCTTGGCACTTACTGAAAGACAGAGAATTTGTACCTAGGATATTTGTGGACTCTGAGAACAAAAATTATGGCATAACATTTTGCATGAATTTATAGTACTTTTTTTAAAGTCATGATTAAAAACAAAATGAGGGAAATTGAGTCACCCATCAGACCCATTCTAGATGATCACATTTCCTGGGGACTCTAGAAGTTAAGGACAGGATGTACAAACATCGTGATGAAAAGGTGGCTTCTTATCATGTAAGTCAGGTCTCCTTCTCCTCAGTTCTAAAACCATCCATGATTTCCATTACATGTAAGGAAAATCTGAGCTCTTAACATGCAGAGTCCCGCAAATTCTGTCCTGCCAACCTCTCCTGACAAGTCCTGACAAGTTCTCATCTCCTGTAACTGACACCCATGAAACACTGGCCCATTTTATTTTTCTCAAACCATCTTTTTTTGCTCTCTGCTTAGAACTCCATGTCCCATACACATCATGTCTTTGAGGAAAGTAAAACTTGCCCTTCCCTCAGGTTAGATTCCTTGTAACATAACATGAGAGTTCTGGGTTCCGTTCATAACCTTCCTCAGCATTCATAACACTAATTATAAAGACCCCTCTCTTCTAGTGTTACTCTGCCAAACTACTGTCACCTTCCAGGGGTTGTTGTCCAGTTTGGTTGACTTTTATACCCTGACAATCTAGCAGAGTGACTTACACAAATGGCTCTCTACAAATATTTTTTAATAATATTAATAAAAAATAATAGCAGCAAGCTTTCTTGATATTTTAAGCATATACTTAAAGTTCTATTTGTCCCATGAATTGAGGTCAGCAGATTATAGAACAAAAATCATGAACTTGTAAATTGGAGGTTTGGATTCACGCTTCAGTGTGACCATTTATTAAATACGTGATCTCAGGAAAATTATTAAGTTATCTGTGTCTGAGATTCCTCATTAATAAAATGAAGATAATGCAGATTGTGCTATGATTAAATATTGAGAACTAGAGATCAGTTAACCTGCCTAAGGTCTTAAAGTTACAATCAACAGGGCTGGGAATCAAGCACAGGAATCTTAAATCTGTTATTAACTACCGCATGAAGGAATAATAATATATTTCATACATAGTACATTATTTTCATCTCTAAAATTACTGTATTGGTAGTAAGAAACATCCATAAACACCTGACACTCTATCTTTTACCCCACTTGCTCCTTCTTTTTTGTAAAGTAAAAATTATGTTGCAAGGACTCAACCCAGGTAAAATATCCCAAGAAGCAAACTCAGGCCAAGGTTATCTTTATGATCAATGCTGCAGAGTCAAAAATAGAAACAAATGACCAACTACAAGGGGTGCTATAAGGCAAACTGGTGACAAAACTGCTGAATTTGTATCTTGTCCAGTTGACTCCTTGTTCATTCGGAAGAGTTCAAACACCACTCCTTTGTGCATACACACCAATATGCTTTACTTGATATTTATGCCTTAATAAATACAGGAAAGGTCGCCCAGTGATCCTTGATGACAAAGCATTAGTGACCCAATCTTTTTCCAAACCTCATGCTATTTTGCTCTAGTGGCTCATATGAAACAGATAAAGCACTCATGCGTAAAACTTATACAGCAAACTCTCTAGGCAGTGATAAATTTGGAAAGAAAGCAGGTCCACATAATCCTCTTACCCATTTTAAAGGCAGATTTCCCATGAGACCTTGATTCACCTACATCTTGATTTGTGAGGCTCTTTTAGAAATTACACCGTCATCTCCAGTGAAACCTAGCAGGACGTGTGCAGTCAAGGTGGAAATAAAAGATGCAATGAAGCTGCTGAGAAGATGCTTAGAAATACGGCCACTTCATCTTACCTGGAAATGCAATTGTTCTCTAAGCCTTGAAGAACTCTCCGCTTGCCCTTTATTGTTAAGTTGTTCTACCCACAGCTCCTCTTGCTTGACCTGTGTATGAATGGTTCCTGAATTCTCTTTTTTTCTATGGGAGTGGCTGGAGCTGATTATATATGTCTTGGTAATCAATTAGTAAGCAGGAATTTTAAGGCTAGCATTCTGAAAACAATTGAGTCCCTTTCACTTCTCCAAAATCACTGGAAAGTACTTATACCTCTAAAAATGTCTCCTGAGCACATTCACCCTTAAAACCCCGCATGTTCCAGGGACTGCGTAAGGACTCATACTGCTTGAGGTCTGAGACCGAAGTGTATTTTGAAATTTGAAAACTGGGCATTGTTGATTTCAAAAGAGCCTCACAGGTCTTGAAGAGCAAAGGAAGTAGCAATTGCTACGAGTATCCCTTTAGACCGTCCCCGAAATTGAAAGATTTGATTTATTTAGAGAATGCATTGTTCATTTGCTACACGTGTCATGAGAGAAAAAGGGACCCTGGCTGAAACGACACGGCGGATGGCAGTCGCCGGTTTCACCTCGCCGGGTTAAAAGCAACATCTGTTAACGGACTCGACGTGTGTTACACTATTTTTTAATTCTCATTGCAACTCCAGCTGAAAGCATGCCTGTGTCTTGTGTCACTACTATCTACTCACTAAATTATATATGTTCGTTGCCAGGATTCCTTTTGACATTGTTAGTTTTTTTAAGTTTTTTGTGTCATTTTGAAGAAGAAAGTAAAAAGTGAATATTTTCTCCTAAGATTCTCTTTTTCAAACAGGCAAACGCCAAACATTTCCTTTTCACCCCTTCGTGGTGGGGGTTCCTGAACAGCAGAGTAGTTTACATATTAAATTGATAACAGGAGTCTCTCTGGTGTAGGAAAGGCAATGTAAAATGCACCCTGCGGGGATTCTGAGGCACGTGAATGTGATCTTGTTTTTGTCTAACCAGAGCATTAATATTAATAGTGAGTTAGCTGTACTTCCTTAGCAAGCAGTTGTTCTCCCCAGGGTGCTCTCGCAGCGTTGGCAATCACCCTGGCTCTGATTTTGTTTCCTGACTTTGAAATTCAGGCACCAAAATGATAGCATTTTCTTGCAGATTGCTCTTTTTTTTAAAACAGGTTAAAAAAAAAAAAGCCCAAATTCACCATTCAATTGTAATACATAAAATTACGTGTCACTTAGATAGGTATATGTTGTAAGAAGTGCTTTGTTAGGCAATTTCATTATTGTGCAAATATTATAAAGTATATTTACACAAGCCGAGATAGTGTAGCCTTGTAGCACATAGGCTACATGATATGCACGTGTATGTATGTCTGTGTACACAATATATGTTATATTCATTGCTTCTAGCTCCATAATGAACAAAAACATTAATTAAATTAAGCATGAGAGAAAGTACTATCAAGAGACCCAGTAAACGTGGAAAATAGGAGACTGTTGCCAGCTTACCGTAGCAAACTGTTTTACAGTAAATTTAGTAAATAGAAGTACAGAAAAATTAAAGCACACAGAAGCTAGATCCAGAAGGTACAACATCTGCCTACTAGGCATTCCATAAGAAGAATGGAGAAAGAAGTAAGGGAAAGAGATGCACAATAAAAGGAAAGCTTTCCCTCAAATTAAGCATGCATTTCAGATTGAAAAGCAGCCAGTGTCAAGAGAAGTGAAGGACGAGAGGGCCACATGGAGCCCTGTTCCAGTGAAATTTCCGAACTTTACCAAGACTGTAAAAAACTTTAGGAAGGGGGAAAACATCCCCCAGTAAAAGAAAAAGAATCAGAGGAACATTAACAGTAATGATGGATGCTAAAAGGAAATAAATTAATGCCTTCTGATGTCTTGGGAAAAATTATTTGAATTTACAATTTTATGTCTAGCTAAACTATCTAATGAATGTATTGAAAAAATAATTTTTAGACACATAAGGGTTCATACAACTTATTCTTCAAAATCCTTTCTAAAGACAGCATTTAAAGTTATATTTTGGCAAAGTGAAAAAAGAAAATGCAAGAAAGTAAATAAAATCAAAGAAATAGGGGAAACAAGCCAAGAGTGCAGTGAGTTGTTATCCCAGGATTACAGCAGGAAAACAAAAAATCAGGAGCCTCAGGTAGAATGACTCAATAACTTTGCTCAAAAAATGTGCAAAACTTTAATGAGAGTTTCATAAAAATGAAAAAGAAATTGATTTTGAAATTCTTGGGGTGGGATAACAAGCTGTACAAGAAAGTCATATAAATATAAAAGCAACTATTGATCCAATTTTATTTTATTTTAATTTTATTTTATTTTTTAAAACAAGGTCTTGCTATGTAGTTTAGGTTGCCCTTGAACTCACTATATAGGCCAGGCTGGACTCAAACTTGGGGTGATCCTCCTGCCTCAACCTCTTAAGTGCTGAGGTTACAGGTGTGTGTCACCACACCTAGCTCCACTTAATACTGAGAACGTTCTCCTCCAAATGCACAGGTTGAGTAACATATTGATTAGGGGACGAAACTCCCAACCTACTAGATGTCCAGTACAAGTTTGTGTTCTCTAAAATCAAAGAATAAGCTTTAGGAACAATGGAGATTAAGAACAGAATGTATTTATTGAGAGAAAGTTTCTGTCTGAGAGAGAGAGACAGAAGGGATCCCAAGTGAGCTGCTGAAGACTCTGTCTTTTCTTGGGACTTTTATAGAATAAAACCACAAAGTGAAGCAGGTCTAAAGTGCAAATACATGAGAACTCAAAAGGTGGGCATAAAGTGGGACTGAACTATGGTCAACCAATAAGATGAATGGCACAGGTAAAATCAATTAAATCAGGGACAAACAGGTAAAAGAGTCACATAGCAAGTGGGTATTCACATAGAGCAGTGCTCTTCCTATAGGGGGTTGGTTTGCTGACTACTGGCTTCCTCAGGGTGACAGAGACCTACTTGAAATATCAATCCTTGATGTTTATCCCTACGAAGTATGTGAAAGCATTTGTTTTATCTTTTGTCCTGAGGTCTGGCCCACAGCTGAGGTGTCTCAGGTATGCAAGGTGCCTGGTCTTCTACACTGGCTCCTCCAAGGACCTAGCCCATCTGACTGCCTATAATATTTCTGTCTAACTCAGCTGCCTGTAACAATATCATTTTATTTCTTCCTTAAATTTAATCATAAATGTCCAAATTGAGTTTAGTCCTATAATAAGTAAAACATAAAAAGTGATCTAACAAAAATTATGTGCTGTTTATTATTTTAATCTTCATCATCAACTTGATATAGGGGAAATAATATAATTCCCATTATGCTGAGTTTGTGTTCCCCAAAATCAAAAAACGAATACTGAGTTACAATGGGGGCTCAGAGTAGGAAAAGTTTTATTAAAAGAGATAGCGTTTGAGAGACAAGAAATGATCCAAAAATGGGTGCCAACGAGCCCATTTCTCAAAGGAAATTTTATAGAGCAAAATCACAAGGTGGGTACAATCTGGATCATGACTATGATCAAAGAATCAGAGTACAAGTATAGCCACTTAGATAAGATTGATCAGGGGGAGACAGGTCATATAGCAAGTATACGTGGAAAGAAAAAGGCCTTTTTAGGAAGGGATGGATTCAGAGGTCTTGGTCATTCACCTGGGTGACTGATGTCTAGCTAGACTTTTTTGAGCCAGGTGATATCCATTGCTTATCCATCAGGGAAGGCATTCAGGCCCGGTCATTCCATCTTCAGCTTGAGGCCTGGCCTTTAACTGATGCACCTCCAGCCACAGCTATATTGTATTCTCTTGTTCCACATTGAATCCCTTGAGGACCTAACCCTGACTGCCTATAAAATTTCTGTCTAGCTCTGCTGTGTGTAATAAACTGATGAATGCATCTTAAAACCCTAGAATAATGAATTTTTCTCACATATAGCAACATCTGCATATATTTTATGTATTTATATATATATATATATATATATGTGACACACGCATACACACACACACACACACATACACACTTTTACTTATACATAAGTACCTCTGTAAAACTGATGGAATAGCCAAGCAGGAGAGAAAGAGCAGCGGAGATATAGTACATGAATTCTGTAATTTTGTATACAGGAAATAACACTGCTTAGGATGGTTTAAAAACTAGAAATTTTTATACATAACAGCCCTAAAGTAACAATTTGAACAATTAAAAAGAATAACTAAGAATATCCAGAAGTGAATGGAAGGTAGCATACATATACAAATTCCTCATTTTTTTCCTGGTGGATAAAACTTAGATGTTATATGAAGTTATTGAATCAAGAAATAGAGTTATACACACACCATTTGGTATTGCTGAAGTAAACAGATTTGTTGAGGAGTTGGGGGCAAGAAAGAAGTCCCTGAGACCTCGAATTATCCCCAAGGAAGCCTGGGGCCTTCTCTGAGGCAGCAGATACTTTTCCCTGAGCAATGTGGACCTGGGGCCTGAGGCCCCCAGCACCCTCCACAGGGAGCAGCTCAGACTGTTGTTAATGCCTCCAAGCTTACAAAAAGAGGATCCAACACTTGGGGGTTGTTTTACAGAGACTGTTTTCAGTAGTTATGAGGCACTTCTTCCTCATGTGTATTAAAAATACTTTTAGTGTTAGAAGTAATACATAAATATTTTCGGATCATTCTTTCCATTATGAATACCTTTTTGTAATAGACTCTGCAAAACCATATGCCATTAAAACATATTTGCTTCAGTCCTCCAAAATACAGGATACATTTCCCCTTCTTATGCAAAATGAAGCTTTTAAAATGTATGAAAGGCTCATCTCTCCTAATTACAAAGTCTCTGTTAAATGTATTCTACTTCTACTCTGTATCATGAAAAGATAATAGTTACATTCAACTCCATCACTTCTTTGCCTATAAGTTATTAAGATTTTGCTAACTCTGTTTCCACTAAATTGAATTTATAATTATTGTAACAAGATGAATTGACATTCATTTTTATTCTATGATTTTTAAATAATATTTTTATGGTTTTTATAAAAATACATATTCATAAAATATTTAACAATTATGGAAAAGTATAAAGAATAAAGCAGTTAACCATTTAAAACCACAGTACTCTTTAATAACTGGCATTAACATCACTCTGAATATCTCTCTGTACAGATAGGTCAAGGCACAGATAAACAAAGAGAGACAGACAGATACAGATAGAGACAGAGAGATATGAAAGACAGAATTATGCATACCTACCACATCATAGAATCTTTCTTATGCTTGCAACATAGTAATGATACATGTCTTAAAATATTTGTAACAATAATTCAGTCCCTTAAAGTTTCTTTAAAACCACTGTGTTTGTGACATACAGGGTTTTTACAGTTAATAAATTAGTTTTAAGTTTATAATTTGTTATATTAGTAAAAAGAGAGCTTCCCATGTGCTAGACATTATGTTAACTACTTTTATAAGGATCATTTTATTTGATGTTTCCAATCTGCCCATAAACATATGAACCCTCAATAGATAAGCTAGGCTACTGCTTTCCAGGCACACAGCTAAATATTGGGGACAAGAAAGGAGTCCTGAGACCTTGAATTATCCCCCAGGAAGCCTGTGGCCTTGTCTGAGGCAGCAGATCCTTTTCCCTGAGTAACTGTGGGCCTGGGGCCTGCAGGCTCCCAGCACCTTCCACAGAGAGCAGCTCAGACTGTTGTTAATGCTTCCAAGCTAGACTGGGCTTGAACCCACACATTTGAATTCCAGAGTCTGCTCTTTTAAGAAATAGTGTTACAGGCAATTGAGTTAGATAGAAATATTGTAGGCAGTCAGACAGGGCTTGGCCTTCAAAGGAGCCAGGTACCATGCAACAGTGGGGGAGAAAGATACCTCCACTGTGGGCCAGAGCTCAACATAAAAGATAAATGCACGCACATACTTCCTAAGGATAAGCGTCAGGAACTGATACTGTAAATGGGTCTCTATCACCCTGAGGAAGCCAGGAGTCACCATCCCAACCCTCTAAAGGAAGTCATGGCTCTCTAAGCATGCCCGATTGTTATATGACTTCCCCACTTGTCCCTGACTCAACCAATTTTACCTAAGCAATTAATCTTATTGGTTGACCATAGTTCAGTCCCACCTCATGCCCACCTTTTGAGTTCTCATGTTTTTGCACTTAAACTTGCCTCATTTTATGGTTTTACTCTATAAAATTCTCTAGAAAAGACAGAGTCTTTGGCAACACATTTGGAATCCCTTCTGTCTCTCTGACAGAAACTTTCTTCCTCTCAATAAATATATTCTGTTTTTAACCTCCATTGTTCCTGATATTAGAGAACATGAACTCGTACTGAAAATCTTGTAAATTAGGAGTTTTGTTCCCCAATACCAGTAGTCCATACAAAATTTATAAATCTCTCATTAAAACAACCCTGTACAGGACCAGGCAATAAATTATGTGTTTTCCTCATTTGAATTTAGGATATCTTAAATTCATGACAATGCATTGCTATATTTATGCAATAATTAGCAATATTCGTCCAATGCTATACTTTGAGACAGTGAAATAAGAAGAAAGAAATGTTTGTGAAAGGGATGTTATCACAAAAGACCAAATTGACGATCAGAGGAAAATACCTGTATAGTTCCATAATGCTTATAATTATGGATTAGAAAATTAATTGTGGTCTACTTTTACCTGTCCTTTTTCTAAGGATGTATTTTTTTCCTATAAAATTGAAAACATATTCCAGTCTATAGTCTACTTATTTTCACACAAAAAAAAATTGTAAGTGAACATTTCTTATATCATTAAACATCACTTTAAAAAATTCTTAGTCGCTCTCTGGATATAATTTAGTGGGCACATTCTAGCATATGGTTGAGTCATAAAAATTTTTATTAATCCCCAATTGTTTAATGTTTATACTGTTATCTTTTTTCTATTATAAAACAGTATCTTTAATAAACTATAAGGAAACCCTAGGGCAGAAATAAAATGATTCAACTCTTTCAATTATTCAAGACAAGAAGATGAAAATTTATCCAAGCAAAAAGATTCTCTGTGAACCCACAATAGAGAACCCCAAACTCATCTTCAAAATATACTTTTCAAGCTTAAATAGTATCTGTTCTGTTTTTATGCTTACATGAAGTGACAACCTCATTTTCTTCTTTGTATCTTTTCCCTATTCAATGCATTATGTTCTTTAGTTTTGTTTCTCTGTTCATTTGTCATGTGTGAAGTTCACCCCATGACACTGAAAATATGCAAAAGGAATATCTCATATTTTGGGAAGAACAACACATATATTTCCTCATTATTTTAATATCTTTTTTTTCCAGTTTACACAGGAAGATTCATAGAGCATTAGTCCATATATAACCGCCCAGTCTGACAATTTACCACCATCATTAAATATATTTTCAAGCTTTGGTTTAACACTTCAGTCACTTACAGTGAGATCCTATTCCTCTCAAGTAATGTGATATTAATGCCTGGTTATTTTCTTTCCTTTAGCAGAAGAAAATAGTTGAGTGGCGTAGTTTTTTCATGCTTTCATGAATTTAAAAGTGAATGAATGGCTAACCAAATAAATAAATAAGTAAAATTATTCAAAGGTGATAAATTATTCATTCTATTGTTTTAAGTCCCTGATTACTTTTTTCCATCATTTCACATGTAGTTTTCTGCTCCATAATACTTCAGATATCAGTTAATAAGTGTGTGTGCTTGTGTGTTGATCAGTAGGTTTAATCACATGAATATGTTTATCAAATCCAAGGGACTAATTACTATATGCTTTTTACTGCCTCAGAGAGTATTTTGCTTGGAACTGAATATTAAAAATGCAAAAGATTTTTCTCTATGCAAAATGTAAAGTGATTTATTCTCATAAGAACAGATAGTATAAACTGAAAGAAAATTGACTAAAGCAATGAAAATATATTTTAATTGGCTTTCTTGAATCCATTTTGGATTTCCTTCTTAATAAAGAGTTTGGAGGAGGAGATATTTAAAGTAGTGTGCATAAAAAAGACCAGAAACTACAAATCATACATGTTACTAAAGATGTTTCTAGAATTCTCCTGACAAAATTTTTAGTCATTATAAATATAACTATTTGGTAAAGAATTAATAATGTTTTCTTTGGCAGCATAAATACTAACAATGGTAAAGAATTAGTAACCAATATTTACATATAGAGTGTGTTTTTTTTCATACATGAAAATGTATCCATCACGGGTCCTTTAATCTAGAACATTTTGCCCCAAAATTTGCAATGGGGACAATACCAATGGGGCCAGTTCCATTAAATGCTGTCCAGAGTTTAAATATGTATGACCTGGTATACCCAGGTCATACTTCAAAGCAGTCAGAAGGTGAGGGAGCATTGGTATATGACAACATCAGGCCAGTGTTGAGGATAATCCAAGGTACCATTGATGACTATTAGTACTGGGAATCAGTCTCAGAGTCAGTTTGTCCAGTGGGGTTTTTTTTTTTCTTATTTTTATTTCAACATTTAAAATATTCACAGGTGGAATAATATATTCATTGGCATCTCCATGGAAGATGTACTGAACAAAACATATAAGCATTCCACAATTATAGAATTACATATTTGTGATTATGCACATGTTTACAATTCAGTGTATGTGGGAAAACACCTTTTTAAAAAAGTGAGTGTTACACTGTACTAATTTCCATAAAAGTAAATCACAAAGAACTTCAAGAAATATACCCAAGTATTAGTAAGTTTTTTAAAGTTTCAGACTTTTGTAGTACTCTGCTGATACATCTGTCAGAACACTTCCATTGTCCAGCAAGTTTTAAATTGTTTCTAGAGTCCTGGGGAAACTACAGCGGAAGTGTTAGGTGTGACAGGGAAGAGGTGACAGGTAAGCATGCCTCTTCCACCTTTCATCCAAGGTCTCTCAGCTTTTATTTCTTATAAACTGGGAGACAAAGTAAAGTTTTATTTAAGAAAAATTAAAATTCTCTGGTCCAATTTCTTTAGCAGATGAGAAGTCCAAGCACCAGATGGATTAAAAATTTGCCTACTAACCACAAAGTGGATGAAAACGAGGTGGTATTTTTATACAACGGAATATTACTCAGCTATAAAAAGGATGATCTTGAGGCCTTTATAGGTAAATGGAGGCAACTTGAGACTATCCTCATAAGTGAAATAAACAAGACTCACATTTGTAAATATCACATTGTCTCTCTAGTGTAAAAAATAATAAAACTGACAGAATAATGGAATCCAAAAAGTATAATAGATATTATGAAAGTGAAAGGGAAGGAAAGTGTTCTAAAGGATATAACTGTATGTATAAGTGTGTAAGATAGATGACCGTATTACTAAATTTTTGTTGGATCAATGAAGAGAATGGTTTGCACTGTCAATGTTTGAGTGTCTATCCACTTTTTATGCTTTGATTTTGTAACTTGAACAACTATTTCTAAGATGACAATATGTAATGTATCAACTAGCAATTTCTTAATGTTAATTTTTTTGAATTCTGTATTATTCTACCTTTCTTCTATTTTGGTTTTTTTTCCTTTCATTCTTTAAATAAATAAAAAAAATTTTCCCTACTACCACAATTTTCTGTAGGTAAAATCAGTCATCTGACCCAACTCTTTGGCCTGGCCCTCAGCCTTTGGTTTAACAAAATCACTTATATGTACTCAAGAGTTCACATGGGATTGGAAACTTCCTGAAATTATAGACAGCTTTCTTTCCACAACTTTCCAGATTCAACTAAAAAATTAAACTTGCAGACAACTATCAAAAAAATATTTTATTTCAGTGATCTAAGTTTGCATTTCTATATAACACAAATCGATGCAGTCTATGACACTGAGCAGAATATGAAATGTTATTAAGATTTTTATTGTTTAAACAAGGATAATGCAACAGCAACAAATGAAGACAACAGCAAGATACCATTTGTTTACACTAGTAAGGAATTTTTAAGAAAACATTAACTATAAAGTGTGTTGCAAAAATGGGAAGATAACACTCAAGCATTGTTCAAGGGAGTGGCATCTGGTGTAATCTATGAAAGACTGCTTGGAAAAACTTAGTGCCAAAACATCGAACCATATGTCTTATAAGCCAAAAATAATGATGCTACTTTTAGGAAACAAAGTATTTCATAAGAGATTGATATGAGGATGCTTTTTGTGGCATTGTTTCTTAAAGCAGAAAACTAGAAACAGATACCATTCACAGGGGACTGGAAGACCAATTGTGTATTTATATGGGGAAATATTACATAATGATTAAAAGAACTTAAGCTATGTTTGTTGATGTATATAATAAAGCGATCATGGGCAAATTACTTAATCTTTCAGTGTCTTGGTTTCTTCATCAAAAATCTCTAACAATCATAAACTACCTCTAGATTTCTTTGTGGGGATTATGAATTAAGGCACATAAAGCACTTAGAACAACCTAACACACAGAAGTGTTTGTTGGCCTCAGCCTGCTGGACGCTGCCACCAGAAGGCCCTTTCCTCCACGTGCCCAGCGCAGGGTAAGAGAGACAGACAGGTCCACATCTGTCTGCTGTGCACCACAACCAAAAGGCCACATCCTGCTGGCGGCCAGTGTGGATAGAGAGAACCAGCAGATCTGCCTTCTCCTGCAGGGAGCTGCCACCAGAAGGCTCCTTCCTGCAGGCAGCCAGCAGGAACAGGGACACACATCCAGGTAAGCCCTGTGCATCTGTAGGCCACCACTGGAGGCCCTTGGAACCCTCGAGCAGCCATTACTCACTAGCAGAATCAAACAAACATACCTCTGTGTGTCTGACACCACCATGGGAGTCGCAGTGTAGATACACAGGCTGAAAGAAGCAGCCCCACCTCCATTCACTCCCGATCACCAGCAAAGCCACAGTGTAGCTGCACAAGTCTGGAGAAACCTGCTCAATGCCCTGCTACCTCGCTGTAGATCTGGAATTAGAGGAACCCAGGTGCCTGTCTCGTTCCCCTACACTGCCTGGGGCAGCCAACATGGGACGTGCCTGGGACCCCACAGCCAGCTTGTGGGGAGGAAACCAGGAGAATGTCAAGACACAAGAGCAAAAGGCAAACTGAGACTACTAGCCCACACAGAAGAAGTCTGGGAGATACAGTCTTCCATAGAGGAAAACAGAAGTTACACACCTGAAATCTCTGAGAGGATAACAAGTGAAGTAAGGAAACAACTTCATGAAGATTGTAACAGCAGTCAAATCAGAAATAATGTCTCAGGTAAAAGAAGAAATCACAAACATACTCAAAGAATTATTCAGCGAGTCTAAAGAAGACATAGACAAAAAGAAGCATAGGAACATGATGGAAACCTTGAATGAATGTAGAAAGGAATTACAATGCATGAAACAGATTCAAAGAGAGATGCAGGAAATTAAAAATTCAATTGAAACCTGGAAAAACTACTTGAAAGAGACTAAAGATAGACTTTCAAATCTTGAAGATAGGATTGCAGCTAGTAATCCTGAAAGGAAAGATTTCTTAAAAATAACATGCAATCAGGAAATAACAACTCAATGGCTGCAAGATGATGCAAAGAAGCAAAATTTAAGAGGGATAGGTGTTGGTGAAGAAGCAGGGGTCAACACAAATGAAATTAAAAGGATATTCTCGGAAGTAATAGAAGAAAATTTCCCAAACATGAGAAATGGATCTGGCATGCAGATTAGTGAGGCATATAGGACCCCAACTAGCCATAACCAAAGTAAATCTACACCCAGACATATAATAATCAAGATCCCAGAAATTCAGCACAAGAACAGAATATTAAAAGCTGTTAGAAAAAAAGAGACAGATCACCTATAAAGGAAAAACAATCAGAATCACAACAGACTTATCAACACAAACCATCAAGAAGATTTTGGAGTGAAGTGTTTCAAACCCTGAAAGAAAACAACTTCTAACCCAGATTGATCTACCCAGCAAAACTATCTTTCAAAATTGATGGGAAAAAAAGATACTTCCATGATGAAGAACAACTGAAGGAATTCAGGATTACCAAACCAACCCTATAGAGAGTGCTAATGGATATTCTAGAGAGAGATAAAGACGACCATGGTTCCAGGAACAGCAGCAGAGGAGGATCACCAAACGAGACAGGCAATTGAATGAAGGGGAAAAGTAGAGGGCCAATAACAGGAGGAGGGCAGGGCAGAGACAAACCATTAATGTAGACAGCCTCAGGTCAGCAATAAAAAGAAACACAGGGAGAGTGAATCAAGAAACAAGATCCATCAATACACTGTATGCAAGAAACATTTAACTGGAAAGGAAATTTAAAGACTAAAAATCAAAGAAGAGAAAACAATTGTTCCATGTGACAGGAGACCAAAAAAACAAAAACCCAACAGTAACTTGCCCATCAAAACTCAAAATGGATAAGAAAGATATGGTATTTTCATGCAGTAGAAAGCTACCCAGCTACAAATTAGAATAATTGAAAGGCTCCTGTAGTTAAATGGACACAACTGTTTATGGGCGAAACAGTTGGAACTCATATGCGTGAACCTGAGCATAAGAAACAGGAGTTAATGGGATCCAAAAGCAAAATAGTTAATGTAAGAATGAAGAGGAGGAAACACCTGGGAGGGAAAGGTGGAAACTACTGTTAATTTCTTATTGTCTCGTCTTGAACTCCTGCATTGTTTACACAATTTTGTTAGGTTTGGCTTTGTTCTGTCTTGTTTTGCTAGATTTTATGCTCAGATGGTAGCAGTAGTTATTTTGAATATAATGGAATATATTATGGTAATCATGGTTTCCTATTATATTCCTTTGAATGCTTTCATTCATTTGTTTGATTGGTTTTATTCTGTTTTATTTGATTGTATTATGTGTGATGGTATAGACAACTTTTTCGAGGAAAATGAGATATTATAGTAGCCATTGTTCATCTCTTGTTATTTGGTTTTGAAGTCCTGTAACGCTTTCATTCTTTTGAATGGTTTTATACTATTTTGTTATGTTTGATATTACTGTGTGTGAAGGTATGCTCAACTATTTCAAATAAAGGAGACATTATGGTAGCTACTGCTGATGTCCTATGGTCTTGTTGTGAAGTGCTGTGTTGCCTTTCTGTTCTGATTTGCTTTGTTTGTTCTCTTTTGTTTTATTCTCTTCAAAATAAAATAAAAATAAATAAAATAAAAAGTAAAAGTGTTTGTTCTTACTGCCAGAAACCTGAAACTTATGTTGATTAAGAAAAGGAAGTAGCATAAGCTACTGACATCAAGTCACTCTGTATTCTAGACACATGTTAATCTTCAGAGTTATGGAACAAAAAATTTAAATCCTCAAGAATTTTAAAGCCACTATTTATTGTTTTTCCATAAAATTTTTACACATTTAAGAAATTTAATTTTAAGTAACCATGAGCATAGTGAATCATTTTTATGTAATATGGTTATTCTAAAGTTTTCAGAGATATCATGCAAAAAATAATATTAAATAAAATACTATATTTAACATTAATACCTTATTTATTGTACCACAAATATATGTCAATTGCATAAAATAACCTTACATATTACAGATATTTGAAAAAACTTTTTTAAAAAGAACTTTAGTATATAAAATTTATTTTTTAAAGTAAAGATGATAAATATGGCAATGTAGAAATCACTTTAATTTTGCATTGATATTGATTAAATTTTTAAGCGTGTGTACAAGTGCACCTTCAGATTGGATGGGGTTCTTCATGATAAATGTGAACTAATTTGTTAACAAGGAAAACATTTGTAGATTTTTCAATCAACTGAAGTTTATAACAGATATTCAGATGCTGAGAAATGTATTCAAAGGATGAATATTTGATGATCCAATCAAAGTTATCAGCACCACATGAGCCAAAACTGATAATTTATGAAAAAAATTTTTGCCTCTAAAGGTTGCTGATTCTTAGAACGGCACTCACGTTCTAAGAATATATATATTATTTGCAAGATCAACTCACTGTTAGCATCAGATAGGAGGACCATGAGCACATACTCGTGACCCTAGTGACTGTCTGATGAGATTGTGACCACTTCACTTCTGTATCCTGGCCCTGATTCCTGAAGATATTAACCTTAACCTTCAGCTCTATTGGCCAATGTTTCCTGATGTTTACTTAGGAATTCCTCTCAGCCAATGGTATCTAAGTTTTAATTCTAACAAGAGAATTACAATGCTTTTCCCATTTTCCCAGTTTCTCAGCTGAGTTTTCTCAAGATATAGGATTCAAAAAATACCTAAGTTTTCATAGAAATGTTTGGGAGTAATTTACACATGGAAACCCTAATGAATAATATGAAATGAACACAGATTAAAGACGTGCTCAGGAACCAGCTGGGCAGGTAAGGATGACAATTCTGCCAGAAGCCGTGTTCACTAGGATGAGGGCAAAGACCGAGAATCTGCAATTTTATCAGCGCCCCAGAAGAAGATGGAAACCGTGACACTCACCGGAACCTCATGGAAACACATCAAGTCCAAGGAAGCCCAAATGCAAACCAAGGTAATGGTAAAGAATCCAAGTCACTGTCACACAGATTTCCAGTCCCTTCCTGAGAGGAAGGACTAAGCAGCAGGAGGAGGTGGATGGCTGATCTCGCCCTAGGCGTGTGTGGTGGGAAAGCCCTCCCAGTCTTCAAGACACAACCACGCCATGAGCATGGACTCTTCTCAGGACCAGCGCCTCTGTAACTGTGCTGGCTGGCACCTCAAGCTCTTTACTTGTCCCAGGAAAGTCAAATCTGGAAGTAATGGTGACAAAAGACAGAAGATAAAGTTTCTAAACTGACGGATGTTAAGAATTTCCAAAATCTCTCCTTATCAAAAGGAAAATTGCAAACTGCATTCACTCACTTTCTTTACAGTGTTCTTAAAAGGAACAGTCTGAGGTCTGGCTCGGTGGTGCGTGCCCATGATTCCAGCACTCGGGAGGCTGAGGCTGAGGCTGAGGCTGAGGCTGAGACTGAAGCCAGCCTGGGCTACATAAGCAAATGCAAGGCCAGCCTGAACTGTATAGTGAGACCTTGCCTCACAAAACAAATACATCACCAAAAAAAGTTTTTAAAAAATGGTAGTCTGTCTTACTATATTTCTTCTAAAGCCTTTTCATGAAACTATATTTTTCAATTGCTTTACAATTGTAAACCAGTTAATGATGAAATCACTGCTTTCAAATTCTCGTTATAAAGCAACAGTGTCAACTTCCTTGTTTCTCTTGATTGTTTGATTTAATTTTTTTAGCTCAATAGGATAGTTACCCATACGCTAATATTTGAAAAATATACCATAAGAAATATATGTGTGTGTGTGTGTGTTTTATGATGCTAAATGCAAGAAGAAGCAAGGTGTGTAGTGCTTAAGAGAAAATCTAGACTCCTGAATTCTAACAACAGTGTACATTCTCGTTTTATTTCCTCCATGCACAAAACAGGGTCACGATAAAAAGTAGCACAGCTCTCTGCAGGTCTGTCGTGTGTGCTCAGAAAACGCCTAGTCTTTGAATCAGTCCTTTGTCTCTATCTAACAACAGAGGCAATGAGAGGATTGCTCAGCACCTGAGCTTCTGCCATCTCAACTTGGCTCTTTTTTCTTCTTCCCATCTCCTGCTTTTCATTTCTGATGGTAAATTGAAGGAGGAATCCCCTCCCAAAGGCAATCAAAAAGGCTCATTGTCAGCTTTGTGAATTCTACAACATGTGGAAATCATTTGGGTGTTTATCCAAAAGCCATGAATAAGTGGAATGCTATCTAAGGGTGGGGGTACTACGTTTTTTGTTTTTGTTTTTTTTTTTAACCAGTTCAACAGCACCACAAAGGCCTAATGGTGCATACTGGGCTCACCAGTTACATACACAAAATTTTTAATCATGAAATGTGTTTTTGATTTAAAACTTTAAAAAAATCATTCCCCATGGTTCCCAGTACACAAAAATATCCACCTAGTAGCATCCAAAACAGGAGTTTCCTGCTTCCCTCTTAAGATCATATGGAAACCCTAACGTACAATATGAAATGAACCTCTTACAACTAAGACTGTTTGACACTCATTGCAACAATCTGGGTGGTCTCTACCCTAACTCTGAAGCAGGAGTATTGAGGTGCTCATCATGATGGTGAACTGAGACTGCTTCATGAAACCAGGCATATGAATTAAGATAAAAAGACATGTCAGGTTCCAGTGCTGTCCACTCTGTGATCCAAGCATTCTAAAGTTGGTGGCAATCACACTTGAAGGGCAGCTACGCTTCAGAAGCATAAGATAACTGTCTTCTGAGATAGATAAAAAACAGACTCATGGCTTTGACCTCGCCCTCATCTTTTAACTCTGCTTTGATGGATAGCTGCATGTGTGGTATGAAAGAGCAGTGAAGAAAGTTACACTTCTACAAAAAAACAGCCACAAAGAGTGGCATCTGTCTACAAGAAAGGTTCTATACCTGGAGGTGCAGAAAGGAAAAAAGGCTGCCAGCAAGTAGGGCTAAACGGTATTTTTTAACCTTTTGGCATAGAATACTTGGGGAAAAACAGTGGATACAGGAAAAGATAGCATCTCATGAAGCAGAATTAAATTACATACATATATTACTTAATTCACACTACAACCATATGAATTAAATGCTATGGCTAGGAAAGTTAATTTCTCTTCTAAAGAATAGTGAGATCCAGCCCCCAAACATGTGAAATCCATTCATTAATTGGCATGTAATTATCACATGCCTATGAAGGCAAGCAATGGTTCTCTAGAAAATCCTAAACCAGTTTGGAGGCTGAAGGTGTCCATGTTCCTGCATGCTGAAATCTCCCAAATCACAAAATAACAAAATATAACTTGGAACAATGGAAGTGGAGCAGAAAAGAATAAAGTACTAAAAAAGAAGGGAAACAAACACACCTCAAGTAGAAGAGAATTAAGAGATGCTTGCTAGGAGTCTGAGCAACAAACAAGTTAGAGCAAAAACAGAAGTCAAGACACAGTACAGAAAAGAAACAAAGAATTCAATCCTAGAGGTAGGGTTGCACATGGACTTGGAGAGCTGTGAATACTCAACCAAAGAGAACACACATTTTTTTTTCCACCCAGAGAGGCACAGATGATTGCTGAGCTGAAAATAGGAACAGACTGATAGACTGAAAATATTGGAACTATGCTTTGAAAGTCAATAGAAAGCAAACTTTAAATTGGGTTGGGAAGGAAGATTGCAGGAAAATAAGAAAAGCAGTTCATGGCAGGTCTGATTTGAAAAAGTGTGCTACATTTTACAAATGAAGAAAGTAAAACACACAGAAGATACAAAGTACTACAGTATTCATTCCAGCATTATCCACAATAACCTAAATATGGCAACAATATAATGTCACTTGATCCATAAATGCCTAAAGAAATTGTGGAGCATAAACAAAGTGGAATATTATTCTGCCTTAAATTTTAAATGAAAGACATTCTGCAATATGTGGTGACCTGGATGAATGTTGAAGACATTATGCTAAGCAAAATAAGCTAGCCACAGAAAGGCAAATGTTACAGGTTTGCACCATTAGAAGATCTGTAAAATGATGAAATCAGAGAGTAGAATGGAGTTTACCAGGGATTCAAGGGGAAGAAAAATGGAAAATTGTTGATCACTAGGGCAAAGTTTTAACTGATCTGAGATGAATAATTCTAGATCTTCTGTACATTGTACTTATGGTTAAATATATTGTTTTGTAACTTAAAATATTGTTCACAAGGTAGTATCAGGTTAAGTGATCTTGTCACAATGAGATAAAATAAAACACATTACAGTAAGTTAAGTAACCTGTTCAAAGTCACACCATTGGTTTGTGACAGAGTTGTGACTCAAGTTTGAGAAATCTAGCTCTAGAGTCCAATGCTACTATTCATCCTGCTACGTGGCTTCTCAATCTTAAGAACTTTTTTCAGTAATATCCTTTCCTTAAGAGCCATTCCAAAAGTTAAGGGCATAATGGCTCCATAACTTTTAATAAGCAAGTATTTGAGGCATAAATAAAGTAAAAATTACAATGCAAGAATGCAAGCATCAATTTCAACATCCATACCATGGAAATTAAAAATATATATTTGTCAGAACACCTAATAGCATAGAAAGAATTTGATAATATGCTAAGGGAAAAAAACAGATTACCAAGCTACATCAATATGCTAGTGTATGAACTAATCTATATGGAAATGGTTATAGTTGTTCATATTTATTTTAAAAGGAAAATTTGGAGAGATTTTTATTATTCTTATTTTTCTGCATGTTATGATCTTCCTATGGCTTCTATAATAAAACTACCCAATTTTCCAATGCCTAAAAATCAATTTGCCTATATTTTTCACCCCTCATATAGTCTTACTCATGTGAATATTAAGCAGGTTTTAGACCCTGTGTTAAGACTGGAGTTATGATTGTGAACAAGATGAATAGACTCAGAAAACTTACAGCCTGGTGGAGACCAGATCAATTAGAATGTGATAATTTCAAAAAGGAAATTACAGATGCTATGAGAGCACCCCCAAGAGCACAAAGAAGGACTCACTAAGGAAGAAGCTTTAAGATGAAAAGTAGACACAAGTCAAGTGTTGGGGTGAAAGAATTGCAAAAGCAAAATGTATGCATGACGTTCTTAGGAGAGGGGAGAAAAAAAGACACAAAGATCCTAGAAAGATGGGGCAGATGAGAAGTTGAGAGCCTTGAACAGATGCTAATTACAGTGGACTTCATCCTGAAGGTGACAAAGAGCCACCTTGCTAATGGAGAGTTTGACCTGGACTAGAGCAAGAGACATTGCAGAGAGTCAAATTAGAAGTTTTTTCTAGGAATGACAGTGGTTTGCACCAGATAAGGGCAATGCATAGTTTTATTATCCATGGTATGAATGTTGAAATTGATACTTGCATTCTTTCAGTTTTATAGAAAGAAACAGATGGATCCTGAGTATTTAAGAAGTAGAATCAACAAGACTTGATTGGCTGTGCTTGTTAGGGGTGAGAAAACTGCCAGGGAAGACTCACTGATGTCTGACGTGAACATCTGAATAGAATTGATATAATTTACTGAACTAGATAGCGCCACAGTTGGGTGAGGCTAACAAAGAATGAAACAGAAACATCATCCCTAAAGTCTGAACTTGTTTAACAAATTTCTGAAATCATGGCTACTCTCCCCAGTGAAGAGTCAAGCTGGCTAAAGAGGCAGCTGGTCCTGAACATAACTGTCAGGGACCTGGGAGTCAGTGATGAGCTTCCAAAGTCTTCATAAAGATAAATGTTCTTCCTGACAGTTGGAATTGGAAAAGAAATACATAATCCTATCCACTTAAATAATCAATGACCTTAGGTAGAGCTCGCCATCATCTTATCAAAGAGTTATCCCAGCAAACACCATCTGCGCTACCTGATATCCAAAGGCCAGCATCTTGGTTTGACTTGCAGAAGCATGACAAAGTCCCTTGCCACAGAAGCGTTATTGTTTCAAGCTAGTACGGCTTTTGTTTTATTAGGAAAGAGAATTAAAATGCAATAGTTTCAAATACTTTTCTGGTACTTCTCTTAAAATCTAGTACTTTAAAGTGTCATTGCCTTAAGGATTCTCCAACGATTAGTCAGATAACTGGATCTGCACCTTGCAAGATTCTACCGAACAGGTAGAATCTTAGAAAGAATATTCGCGTAAGAGGGGGGCTTGAAAGGTAAAATGCTCATAGAGCCAAGGCAAGCTATGATTAAAGCAGGCTAAAAATAGGTCAGGGTGAAATAAACGCACATTTGTAAATAGTAAATGACACCTTGCCTGCTGCTTGCTAACACAGTGGAGAATAGTACGGACTGACAGGAGGAAATATGCAGCCCTCCATTCATAAACAAAATAGCTACTTAACTGACTATTGCTATGAAGCTTCCTTCTTTCTATTTTACCTTTAATTTTATGTGAATTTCCTGAGTTTTACATATTGTCAATTAATTCAACCTCTTATAAATGTGTAAACCAAATAAAACAAATGTATCATAAGGCTTTCAATTTGCAGCTGTGATTGAAAACACAAGAGCAATTTCTCTAATATTTCACAGTCACACCTTAGTTAAAAGGCTGATGTCTTCTGCCATGAGTACCTTTGATGTCTGTCATTTTCATTTCCAAAGAAGTCACCTTTGCCCATGTGTCCCTGCCAGGAGGAGATGGCTAGAAAAACTACAATTTTGGAGCACAATGTTTTGCTAGACCCAAGGTTGAGAAACGCCTTTGGTTTTGTCAGTTTTTACAGACGAATCCTAAATGAATCAAAACCATTTTACAATTGTATTTCAGTGTTTGTTAGGCACTAGCACAGGATGAGACAAAAAGGACAATGTGGTCCCTGCCCAAGGGGCACGAAGTTTACACATAGAAGACAAAACATTCCAGAAATACAAACACCAGCTGGGAAGGAGGCATAATTAATAAAATACTGCCAAGATTATTGTCTCCTTATAATTACCAGGTGTTTTTGATAGTTCAGCAGAGACTGATGGTTTGTGTTGAAGGGGGTGAACTGGGGATTCTCAGGCTCTGAGTTCCATGGAGGACTGAAGTGGAGTGTGAAGCTGTCACCTGCCACAGTGCCTTACTTCTGTCAACAATGTGCAGCAAGCAAAACCAGCCGATTTTCTGAGCACTGTAATAGTCCTTAATGATAGTCATTCAACGACTATGCAACCGCCTTGACCTTTACAGAAAATTAATAACATTAAATTGCCTTGTATCTTCCAGGTTCACTTTAATTTATTTTTTAAATGGTTTTACTCTTCTTGTCTAATTTTCTAAAAGACTTTAGTAAAGGGCTAGGAAAAATTAATGTGAACTAGTCACAGTAATTGACATAATATGATCCCAATTTTGTTTTTACAAACTATAGATCAAAAGAAAGGACTGGAAGAATTAATCAACATGCTATGGCTATCTCTGAGTGATCATATATTCAGGTGACTATGATGATAGAAAGTAGAAACTAACCAAGTAGGCACCTTGTAACTGCTAAAGAGTATACAATTAGAAGAACTGTGAGAGTGAAAGCAGGGAGTTATGGTTTGTATCTAGATGTCCCCCAAAGCCTCAGGAAGTCATTGATGGGGCTTTTCTGAGGTGACTGAATCTAGAAACACCTCAGACGGGATCAAGGACTCAGTGCTGGGATTAATTCATGGTGCAATGCTAGGATTAAAACTGCCCCACCCTGATTGTGACGGTGGGAAGCCTCGATAAGATACAAGGGACAGAAAGAGGGTTGCTGCTTGTTGCTTGTGACTTCCTTCTTGCTGTCTGGCTGCCTTCTGCCTGCTATGAACTGTTTCTCCTCTGCAGTATCCCTTGGCCATGACATCCTGCCTTGGAGCCAGCCAACTATGAACTGAAACCTCTGCAAACTGTGAACCAAATAAACCTTTCCTTTAGCTTTAGGTGTCTGGTATTTTGCCTCAGCAATGAGAATAGTAACCAAGACACAGAACTATTAGGAGACAGAATGTGGGGTGGAGAAAAGAGACACAAAGATTCTAGAAAGATAATGGATATGAAGGCAAGTGTGGAAAGTGAAGAGCCTTGAAGTGATGTTAACTACCACAGACTTTGTCCTGAATATACGGCCACTCTGGTACTGAAAAGATTGGCTTGGAGTACAGGGAGAGGCATTACAAGATGAGTTAGGAGATTTCTCAGGAAAGAATGTTGGCTGGGCTGGGTGTGTGCTTCAGTGGTAGAGTATTTGTTTAGCATGCTGGAGAAGTTGGGTTCTATCCCCCTGCACTACAAACAAACAAACAGACAAGATAAAAAGACAAGATGGTGGTTTCCTGCAAATCCATCCTGCTCATATAAATCTACCATATAATTTCATTGTGCTTTTCCCCTTGGGGGAAATTACAGAGTTTCTGTGATTTTTTTTCTTGTGACTCTAATAAAGGAATATTCTCTCTGGATAATAAAACATTCAATCTAATCTAAGGATCACACAATTGCAATCAGGTATAATATTAAAACTCCAAATTCTTACACAATTTAAGTGTCACTTTTTCTATAATAAGCGGTAATGGCTGGATCCACTTTACCCCAAGATTGTGCGGTGGAGAAGGGAGGACAGCTTGGCTTCCGTTCTCTGCATCAGTGCACATCTCCATAACCTGCAGTCTACGAGGCAGCCTCTTCACGGCTGCTTGAGGTGAAGGGTGAGGAGAGACAAAGATGTGAAGCAGGCTCTCCCTGAATAATTTCCCTGATTTTACATGTTGGTGACCTCTGGAAATGAGAGTCCAGAGCTGACAGGTTTTTTCACAGGAATTCTTTCCAAATTCCTTCAAGATGTATTTCTGGGTGCCTCTTATTGCAGTTCTCTGGTGTATCTTCTATGCAGCTCTACAAACATTTTCTGCCAACCCTTCAGCCCTTGCACTTCTGCAATTCCCATCCAAGCTGGGCTCACAGTGTCTCTCCACACAGTACTCTCACAGTCTCTTGTAATCCCTGACTATTCCTTTTAGTAGTACCTACCTATGGCTTTTCTTTCTCGCTTGTAACTTCATGCTACTGAGTGGGGAAATATAATATTGGTCATTTCTTAATGTTAGCTCTCCTTAATCAATTCAGGGTGTCCACAGAGTTAGAAATGGAGAGCTTCCATGCTGGGGTAAGCACTCTGGTCTTCTATCCTTGATAAAATGCCTACTTTCCGGGGCAGTGGGAGCCTTCCCTACCCCTTTCCAAACTCCCACTCACTTCCCCAAACATTCACATATTGTCATCTGTAGAGGCTAACAGCCACCCAAAATGAATCATTCTTAAAAATAGCCTAGAGCCACTTGATACAAGAAAGAAAAAATATAAACAGATAAATCAGAGAGCCAAGAAGTCAGAGCAGAAAAAGTGGGCACAGTGTGACAGAAAGTTGAAATTTTACCCACCACTGCAATTGCAAATGCCACTGATAAACTGCTGTTCCCATTTTCCGGCTTCAGAAACATCTATATGGATTGAGAGGGTAGGACAAAGAAAAAGCTCACAACCTCCCAAAAAGACAGTATGATTTTAACTATGGGCAACTCATCTTAAAGAAAATAACTGAGCCTGGTAGAAGATTATTTAATAAATTATAGCCCCAGTGGCACTAAATGGTGCTTCTGTGGCCTGGGGAAGTTAATTTTTTTTCAGAAGCTTAATAGACATCCACTGTATAGCTACCCTGGTGGGTTTTAACCCAGAAACTATGTTGGATACAGCTTTTTAAATAGCACATATTTATTACAAACCTAAAAAAAATACAAAATCAGAACAGAGACAGTTTGTACTTATGTCTGGGATCCCAGGGAACACAAATATCCAAAATACATGGTAGGAGGGAGTAAGTGCCCCAGAGAAAGGATGGTCGCTTGTTATGGGAGCTGAGAGGAAGGCATGCAATATCGACAGAAGTTGAGAAAGCCTTCCTAGGGCCTGAGCAGAATCCTAAACACCAAGGCTATGTGTGGATCCTTACCACTTGCGAATGGGTTCAGCCCAAGTACTCACCATGAGCAAAGACAAAAGACAGAAAAAGAAAGGATTGTAGAAAGAAAAAAAATTGGAAAGAGAAGTTGGGCTCTCCAATAATAAGAGCCTTGAAAATCCACTTAAAGACTTTTGAGGATATTCTATTTTTGTTTTTCCCTAGTAGGGAGTTATGTGTGATTAAGGGAATGCAAATATAGAGGCTGTGCTTTAGAAACAATGGGAAAGTTTATTAAAATACACTAGGAAGGGGAACCAGAGACAGTGAGAAAGATCTTATTGAAATAGTCCAGGTGACATCTGCAGAAAGGCTGACCCGAAACTATGTCACCCTCTCCCTTCAGCAATCTCAGCATTCCACTGCCCACTGTTGCTTCTGCAGAAGATGAGGTTAGGCCACTGTTGAAAGGGGAGAGCATTGCTTCTTTCAGAATAGACCTCATATGAGAAGCTGCTTATAACACTGACAGGAGAGAAGTTAGGTCACAGAAGACTTAAAGGGTCTTGAAACCTGTCTCTCTCTGTCTCTGTCTCTAATTTAACAAGTAAAATATCCTTTCTTCTCTCATTCTTATTCCTCCTACCTGCCCCAGCCTTAGAACCCATGTAACAAAATATTACTTCATTTAAAAATAGTTTCCTTTTTTCAAAAAGCACTCAGTTGTATTTGCTAGACATGGAAAGTATTATTTACTCACCAAAGGAAATAATTTAATTCAATTAATATCTAGAAAAATTCAGAATGCAATTTGTAATTCTATCTACAGAGATAAATGCATTTAATTTGCCCTAACCTTCCTAGATACATGTAGGATGTAATATAAGTCATTTTGGTGGCAACTTATAGACAGAATAATATATATTGTTAGATAAACTTTCCATTTGGAGTGACTATATAACCCATTCACTCTCTGAAATAAATTCCTGTGCTTTTGTTATCTCAACATGTAGTTATTATTGCTTTTACATCTCTCAAAGTCATCTCAAGATTAAAATCTACACTGAAATTAAAGAAATTTGTTTAGTTATCGTGGACCACAGTATTGTCCTGACTTTAATTAGTTATAATATGGATACAGGACACTCACTGCAAGTGAGCTGGTGGCCCTCATCTAACTCCAGGAAGGAAGTAGGGGCTGCTTTAATCTCAGTGTCCACATTCATAAACAGAGGCATCTGGCAGTCCATGATGAGCCCAAGGTCACCTAGTACGTGAAAAGTAGGTCTGCAAATCCAAGCCAGGATTTTGCAGCCTGAATCTTCCCTAAAGATGGAAGTTTCTTCACAGAATGTTCAGTTTCGGAGATCTGGACATAAGACATGATTCATTTCCACATCTTAGCTTTACTAACACGGAACTAAAAGGATCCAGAGGTTTTGTAGTTTTGGTAGGCCATGTGGGTGGCTAATGATGTGTTTTTATTGTTTTAGAGCCAAATAGCACACAGGATTTTCCAAACATTTACAAAAGGTGAGAGAATTATAAGGCATTTTCTTTAGCTTTTATGTTTCATTATTATCATTGGTACCATTTAGATGTGCACAGTGATCACGTCCATCACAGGGAATTTGCACCTGTACATGATAGATCTTGATTCCTCTTTTTTCCCATTCCCTTCTCCTGCCTTCAACTCCTCTTCTCTTTCTTATTTATAAAGTTTTGTTTCTACTTTATTTCTTTTCTCGTTTTTTTCTTTTACCTTTCTTCCTTCCCCCTCCTTTCTCCCTAGTACCCCTTTCCTTTTGAACAATTTCTTCCTATTTCACAAATGTCTAGTATACATTTCAGTTCAGTTACACTCTCCGGTTTCTCATACCAGAGACAATGCAATATTTACACATTTGTTTGATTTATTTTACTTACAATTTCAAGGTCTATCCATTTAGCTATAAATGTCTCATAATATATCTTATGCTTTTATAAACTTTTTCAGTAAATCTAAAAAAATCCTTATTAAATCAAAAACCAGTCTATTAAAAATGAAGAAAAGATAGCCTAATTATTTTTTGACTTGGTGAAAGTGATTTAAAAGTGAGTTTCAGTTTTAAAAATTCAGGTTCTATTATTTCAATTAATTTTTAAATTAAATGACTAAGTCAGTATGTGGTTTATGATTTGCAATTACTTTTAAAACATTACATCCATCTTTGCCACATATTTAATACAGCTTCTAAGGATGTGTACTATGGGTCCATGTATGGGACAGGGATTGTGTGGTTGGATGTTTGAAAGACCAAAACATTCACAATATTAATCAAAATGTTAACATCAGATGGTAAAACTTCAGATTATTTTATTACTTTTTCCTATCTATGCTTGCTTCTTTGGTATTTTCCTATAATAAATATTTATTTCCTGTGTATGAAAAAAAACTTTGCCACTAAAACAATGATTTTCCCAGTTCATTGTTTATGTCGCGTGTGGCTTGGCTGCTTAATAGCCATTCAAGCCTCCTCACACATCCTCCTTTGCTGCAGTGTTTGCAGAACTTAGAATTATCTTTTCAGAGTCTTTTGCAGCTCGGTTTCCAAATGTGATTTAAATTCTGCCAATTAAACCACCTCAGGGCAGCAGTGGTGGCAACTGCTCCAATCACAACAGAGGCAGTGGGATTCTAAGGTCAGGAGTCTTCTCGAGAGTTACCTTACTGCCTGCCCCGCCAAAAAAAAAATCCTTGATTCAACATTTCTAAGAAGCAGGATCTTTAAAAGTGATCAGGCCACCTTCTAGCTAGAGTAATGGCATTATCCTGGCAATGAGTTCATAAGCCAGAAAATGGATTTGTTATGAAATCTTATGAAATATTTTTCTCTTGTTTACCCTCCTGCCACTCACTATGGGATAATGTGGCAGCATGCAGTCCTTGGATCATGGACTTCCCAGCCTCCAGCCAGTACATTTATATTCATTATAAATTACTCAGTCTCAGGCATCCTGTTATAGCAGCACCGAATGTGCTCAGCCTGCCTCTCTGGCTTTTTGAAGAACATTGTAGCCCATCTAACGATGCATTGTAACAAATTGTATTCTGCTTCAAACTAGCTATGACAGTGCTGTTGCTTGCAATTGGATACTGACTCACGGAGTTCAAATTGGTTCTGCACACCCTCCTTCCAATCCTTAAGTTACACCTTAATTTTTCTCCTTTCATAATTACAAAATTAATACCTGCTTGTTGTAAAAATTAAAAAACTAAGTAATATAAATGCTATACATTGGAAAGTAAAAATATTCTCTTTTTGATTTCTGCCTTCATTCTTTACCCTTATACACAGTGTATACTGCTAAATTTATCACTTAGAGTGACCATGCAATCCCTATTAAGAGGAATCCCTTTTAATAGTTTATTGTTTCCTATCTTTCCAGATATTTTTATGCATATAAAAAGAACAAACACAGTTTGTTTTTCTTTTTTTTTTATATCTTCTCATATTTATATGTACTGAGTTGCTTGATTCTTTTTAATTGCTATATGTTATGCCACACTATGGAGGAAATGAAACATATTTATTTCAACATGCCTCTGTCATGGGCATATTGATATTTATAAACAATGTTGTAATGATTATTTCTCATTTTCTATCTTTGAGCATACTTTTGAATTTTTTTGAGATAATTTCTAAATCTAAATACAAAAAAATGAAATGTTAGTTGATTGAATTTAATAATATTTTTAAAGAATAATGTGTAGTTTGCTTATTACTGTCCCACCAGTGCTCAGAACGGCATCTGCCACATAGAAGGCACTAAATAAGTATGTGTGAAATGAAAGCCAAAGGAATGATTGAAACTATCTTAGAAAATGCGTTAATGCAATTTACCACATGGATGGGTTAAAAGAAAAAATAAATATGTGTAAAACCATCATGATGGTTGTCCCTACAAACTTGGTAAATCTCTATATCCATTCCTGATTTTTAAGAAACATTATTCATCAAGAAATGGAAGAAATATCATTAACCTGATAAAAGAACTTATCCAAAACTAACAGCAAAATAGATTTCTAAATAAAGAATAGTTGCCATTTTCAAGGCCCCAGTAATGAATAAAAATAAACCCACAGGCATGAGATAGGGAAGTCAAAAATATTTAAATAAGATCTAAAATATTAAAAGACCTATTGATCTCCACAAAGAAATGCAAAACAGGCTTAATCAAAAAGCAAAATCATCCACTACAAAGGTGCACTGAGTTAACACTGAAGAAGTTCATCATATTGGGGGCAGGCTTCCTGGTCCAATTTTAATATCCACAAACTGCAGGGTCAGACAAAAAAGGTGTGCAGAGCCAGTCACTGGGCTGTGGCTGTCCTGCCTCCTCTCCAGCACTCCAAGTATCATTAACAGATACAAAACCTTCCCCTTCTGTCCCTAGTGCTCTGATGCATCAGTCCTAAATGTCTCTCATCCCTTATTCCGGTCATCTATACAATTTGGAGCTGCAAAGAAGTATCTTTTCAGTCTTGGGAAACTCTGTGATTTAAAGTCAAATTACAAGAAACAACCAAGATTCCATTATTTGGAATCCCATTGAAAAATATGCAAGAAAATATGTGTTTACACAACAGAGAGGAATCCCTGAAATGTGTTATTTGAAAAAGTTGAGTGGAAATGAGTCTAAATTGATCATTTATTCATATATGTTTATTTCCTTCTGATAATTCTATTGCGCTATAACTAATACACTATAATTTTACCCATTTAGAGTGCACAATTCCATTATTTTAAGTATATTCAGAGTTCTACACTTATAATCTTACTAAAGAATATTTATATCAGCCTGAAAAGAAACCCAGTACTTACTAGCAGCAGTCTGTAGTAGCATGCATTCCCCTTCCTGACACAATGCCCAACGCTCACACTTCAAAGAGGAGAGGGCTCATTTGACATATTTTAAGAGAATTCAGTCTGTGGTCAGCTGGCTCAACAGCACAAACATCATGGCAAAAAGACATAGTGAACCAAAGCTGCTTAGTTCATAGTGGATGGAAACAGCACCAGAGAGGAAGAGGTAGAGCACCAGACCTAGACCCAAAGGCTACACCTCCATAACCCGCGCAGGCACGGCAAATGTATGCTCCAAACACCAGTCAAAAGAGCATACTGCGCCAACTACCACAGAGTCATTCACCTTTCGTCCTCTAGGCAGCCCCAGTAGGGACTCAAACTACTTTTTCTTTCAAGAGAGTCGGCTGTTCTGAACACTGGACATTCATGGAAGTGTAGAACACACAGTCTTTGATGGCCAATTCCCTTCACTTAGCATGATTTCAAGATTCATCCACATTGTAGCATACGTTTCCATAGCCCAGTGACACTTTATTACAGGGACACGTCGCACTTTCTTTATCTTGTTATTTGTTGATGGACATTTGAATCATTTTCACTTTTTGATTACTGTAAATAATGCTTCTTTGAACATCCATAGACAAGTTTTATATAGATATATGTTTTTATGTCTCTTGAGTATCTATCTAGGACTGGAATTGTTGAGTCCTATGGTAACTGTATAACATTTAGACAAAGCACCAGACTGAAAATGGCTGAATTCAATATTACAAAACCAACACAGCAGGATTCCAATTTCTCCACATCCCCAGCAGTACTTATTGTTGTACACCATTTTTATTATAGTCACTCAAGTGATATAAAATGCCATCTCATTTTGTTTTTGATTTGCATTTCTCTATTGGCTAATGACACTGAGTATCTTTTCATAAACTTATTAGCCATTGTATGACTTCTCTGGAAAAGTTGCTCAGATCCTCTGCCTCTATTTCAATGTTATCATTTATCTTTCATTATAGAGGCAGAGGAGTTATTCATATAGTTTTCAATACAACTCATTAATTGTATTGAATTCTCTTGGAGATATCCTTTGAAGCACAAGATTTTTAAAATTTTTATTTTACTTTAATTGCATTTATTGGTACATTTTAGGTTTATGTAATGATCCTATCTCTCATAGGGAATTTGTACTTGTACATCACAAAGCTTGATTTCTTTTTTTCCCATTCCTTTCAACTCCCCTTCAATCTCCCTTCCCCTCCTTATTTATAAAAACTTTCTTTCCATTCTTTCCTTATTTTCTCATCGTTTTTTTTCTTTTCCCTTGCATCCTTTCCCCCTATTCCCTCTTGAGTCCCCCTTCCTGTTTGAGCAATAGCTTTCTATTTCATAATATCTATTATACATTTTAGTCCTTATTTCCACTTTTGGTTTCTTACCCTAGAGAAACAATACAATATTTACATGTGTTTCCAGTTTATTTCACTTAAGAGTATGTCCTCAAGGTGCATCCATTTAGCTAGAAAAGTCTCAAGCCTATCCTTCTTTATGATTCAGCAGCACTCCATTGTATAAAAACACATCTTCTTTATGATTCATCACTTGATGGGAATTTGGGTTGTTTCCAAGACTTGGCTATTACAAACTATACTGCTACAAACATGGTTATGCCTATATCACTATATGCTTTTAATTCTTTTGGGAAGATACCAAGAAGGTGAATCACTGGGTTGAATGGAACCTCTATGTATTGGTTACTTCTCTCTCAATGCTGAGACAAAGTACCAAATGCCCAATATTAAAGAATGAAAATTTTAATTAGCTTACAGTTTGTGGAGGTTTTAGTCCATATTCAAGGCAGAGTGGCATAGCAGAGAAACAACAGTTCATGGTGGCCAGAACACAGAAAAAACTGCAAGAGAAAAAAAAAAAGAGATGAGCACAGAAAGAAGACTCTTCTTGTCCCTTATATTGTAAGTAGGCTACTCACTAGGATGAGTGTAGCACTCACCCATAATTCCAACATTGGACCATGAATCATTCATAAATTCTTGATGTCTTCCACCATGACTGCATGAGGTTTTGGGGGACCATCTAGACACAAACTATAGCATTCTTCCCTGGCCCCCCAAAGACTCATGGACATCCTTTATGTTTAAGGACAGTCCATCTCTTAAGAGTTGTCAAAATCCTAACAGTTTCAGCATTGCTGAAAAGTTCAAGTCCCAAGTCTCCTCTGAGATGTAAGACAAACTCTTAGCTATGAGGCCTTGTAGAAACGAAAATTAAACAATTCCCACATTCAATGGCACAAGATAAACATTATCATTCCAAAAAGTACAAACAGGAGGATACAAAGGAATGGAACTAAAACAAGTCCAATTTAGCTCAGTGGCATAAGCACCTGCCTGGCAAGCGTGAGGTTGTGAGTTTAACCCCCAGTACAGGAAAAAAAAAGAATTTAAAACAAGTCCAAAATCCAGCAAGGCAGCATTAAGTCCTGCAATTCCATGTAGAACATCTGAAGAAATCTGTGGTAAATTGTGAGCAACAAAATGCTTGCATGGCACTGTGAGTGGTTGTAGTCTCCATGGCTTCTCTCTCAGGCCTGCTTTGCTCCCTCCTTGCAGGTTTCCTCAGATGATCCATGTTCCTTGATTCTCCAAACTTCTGGCATCTCCACTGTACCTCTGGCTTCACCCTCACACCCTCACACGCTGCCCTCTCAAGGGCACACTACTTGGCTCCCAGGCCTTCTGAAATCTGGGTGGAAGCCTGTTTAGCCTCAGAACTTTTGAATTCTGCATGTACCTAAAACCAGCACCATGTGGATGATGCCAAGGTCCACTGTCAGCTGAAGCAGTAGCCAGACTTTCTTCTCTCTTAGCTGCAGGGGTCAAGAGTCTGGATTGCTGAGCACTCTGAATCCAATTCTGAGGGACAAATTCTCTAGATCACCACCATTCCAGAAGCTGGAGCAGCTGCTGCCATTGTGGAACCCAGTGCAGCTGCTGCTGGCATTCTGGAGCATTGTTTGGCTACTATCATTCTGGAACATGGTACTCTGCAGCTTTCTCCTCAAAGCAATGCCTTTCACTTTTGCATTTTTGAAGCCACAAAGGGTGAAGACTTGCTGCTTCTTTTGATGCCCTTGTGCCATCTTTTCTATTATTGTGTTCCTTCTTAGCAATTTAGATCTCTTCTGTTCTTCCTTTGCAGTCCACAGCTTTACTGGAGTTTTATTTCTGATCAAATTCACAGTGTTTTAAATCATCCTGCTGGGCTCTTTGCCCTTGATTTGCAACATAGATCTGGCTAAAAGCCCCCAACAACAGCCATGCCACAGCCTCAACCTTTGACTGCCTTGAAACTTCTTCTACCAGATTATTTAGTCTGCCATCCTTAATCTTAGCCTCAGACAAAGTCTCTGGACAAGAGCATAATGCAGAAAAACTTTTTGTCAAGCCATAAAACACATCATCCAGACTCCAACAACCAATGTAGTCCTTCTTCCCAAAAGAAACCTCCCAAGCCTGGTTTTTACCTGCAGAAACCTTTCTCCACTATCAGTTGGAGTGTAGAGTGGTGCAGCCACTGTGGAAATCAGTATGGAGATTCCTCAGAAAACTAAAGCTAGAGGTTTCACTTGACCCAGCTATTCCTCTTCTTGGTATCTTCTCAAAAGAATTAGAAACATTGTACCATAGTGATATATGCACACCCATGTTTATAGCAGTACAGTTTGTAATAGTTAATTTTGGAAACATCCCAAATGCCCATCAACTGATCAATGGATAATGAAGATGTGAATTTTATACAGTGGAGTACTAATCAGCCATAAGGATCAACTTGGGACATCATTAGGTAAATGGTTGCACTTTAGAACCATACTCATATGAAACACATGTGTAAATATCAGATACTTTGTGAGAAGCAAAGTAAGGACCAAAATGTATAATAAGCCATTGTCAAAGACAAGGTGGTTAAGTATGTCTGGAATCATTTCTGCATCTTACAATCTGTTCCACTGACTCTCAGGTCTGTGTTTTTCCCCCAGAACACCAAGCTGTTTTTATCACAGAAGTTTTGTAGTATAATTTCAAGGCAAGGATTTTGATGTCCCCTGGCTTCCCTTTGTTGTCCAAAATTGCTTTTGGTATTGTAGGTCTCTTCTGACTCCAAGTGAGTTTTAAGATTGTTTCTTCTAGTTTTGTAAAGTATGCTGATGGTATTTTGATTTGGGATTGCATTAAATCTGTATAGTAATTTTGGAAGTATGGCCATTTTCACTATATTGATTCTTTCTACCAAGAACAGGGAATATCTTTCCACTTTATGATGTGTTCTTAATACCAAAATAAAATAAGATAGATAATAAGAATGAAGCACTAGTTTTGCATATTTTAAAGAAGTTTACAATCTTTATTTAACTTCTTCTCTTGATATCATATCTAAGCAATAGTCACTTATTCCAAAATTTTCATGTACATTTTCTAAACCACATAAACACATATGGAAATACTGTATTTGTGAAGTTTTCTGGTTTTTTTTCTAAATAAATGTTCATAGTAAGTGATTTTGTGGTGAGAAACAAAAGGAAAAGAAAATTTTATTTCACATTTTACTCATTAATGGTTTGAACTTTTACTGTTCATCTTTCTATTTTTAAATATTTTTAATTCAGATTGCATACTAGTAAATAGAAATTATGTATCATTTGTGTTTTAAAGATTCCTTAAATTAAATTTTCCTCCTATAAATAGCAATTGACCACTGTTAGCATTTTAGAACATTTAACAAATTGCAACACTTTTTTCTTCCTGAATTCATATTCAATTAAAATCAGATAAAAGAATCAGAGAAATGGAAGACATAATGTCATATGAATGTCTGAATAAAAAATAGAATATCAAATAGAAAGAAGTGGTTTAGTGAAGGAGACAAATAGAATTCTAAAACTCTCTGATATCCCACCTCTGATTCACACTTTGAAACAATCAACACAGCCCTAAATGCATACAAACTTCCTAAGGATTATTGAGTAACACTGGTCAGGAGAAAAAAAGCCAACAGCAAGAGACAAGATCCTCCATGACTAAGAACTTTTACTGCAGAAACTTTACAATAAGAAATTGTGAAAATGGTGTGAGTTATAGTGAAGATTAAAGATGTAACTTTAATCCAGTGGAGGAGACAGGCTTTTAAGCAAATATGGTTTACTAAAATTCAGTGCAATAAGTGCTAAACTGGATATAAGCAGAGGGGAAGCCTCACTGAATATGCAATAATAATAATAATAATCCATTGTTGAGTAATTATGTGTGAAACCCTGTAGTAAACAGCTTATAAATCTTATTTCTACAGTTCCTATAATTCACTTTTCCAAATAAAAGAGTCCAAACACAGAAAGGTTAGAAAATTTAATTTCATAGCTAATAATAAGGGAAAGAAGGATATGACCCTTGCTTTTTTGGACTTGGAGGCCATGCCCTTAAGCATTTGCCATGGATAAGTTCAACCACCTGTCCTGGTCAGGAAGAAAATATTTAAATATGATCCTAAGAGATGTGCTTCAAATGCCTTCCCATCTAACCTTTACACATTTGTTTTAAGGTCATCCTCCCTTGGAAATATCAGGATGAATAAGTATCACTATCTTCTAAGGGCCTAAGTAATTAATAAAAAATAGAAATATTACATAGATCCAAGTTCAGACTTGCATTTTCATGAGGATGTGGAGATACCATGTCATTTCCATTTTCATGTCCTTGGCATGGTATATAGCATAAATATGTAAACAATATTTGTTAGGTAAGTGATGGAAAGAACAAATATATGAAAATATAAGTTAAAAGAAAGAGGTAATACAAATTAAAATAGCTTCCATACACAAAAAATGACAATAGTCACAAGTATATTTTAAAATTCAGAACAAAAATTACTACTGCCTTAGTCATCTTCAATAATAGAAACCTACTTATATGAAAACATCAGAGTTTGTAATATTGAAATTAAGTTGTTCATACAATTTGAATTCTATAATATCACATTCAAGCTATCCAGGCTGACCCAAACTTGAAAACATCCCTTGTGACCTAACAGGGTAGGCTTAAGTCTCCATTTGAACACTTTTAATAGTGAAAGGCTGTTTGTGATCAGCTTTAATTGTTTACCATACAAACCTCTTCCCTTTATTAACTTATGTCTTAATTTTACTGGTCCTAATTTTACCACTGGAAAGTACATAAAAATATCTAATCCTTTTGACTCATGATTCTCATCAAATATTTGAAGGTGTTTATCATGTTTTCTTGTTTCTGCTTGGAGAATATCATCTTCCTTGGGGCCCACTTATTCACTGATTTCACAGCCCATGAGCACAGAGGAGCAACGTGACTAATGAGAGGTCCGAGAAGTCGTTTCTTAGCACAGATTTGGAAATTCACAGAGATAATAAGTGTTTGTATCCTGATGAGTTGCTTTCTGGGTCTCCAAACTCACTATGGGAATAGCAAATGTTAATACTGCCTACTCCTCTGCCCAGAGTGAGGCAGCTATCAGGTATATATATTTGCTTTCAGATCATCTTTGGATAATTTTTCTAGCTTTATAGGTTCCCCTCCGCCTTCTTATTCTGGAGTCTCTGGTAGTTTCCTCAACAGATGCAAGAAATAATGCAACATGGGTGTGAATATTTATGTATTTTGAGACCAGTGGAAGACAGTACCAAGTTTCCGGGAATATCTGTCTGTCCACAGTCCTAGACCTCAGGCCATGCTAAGTGTAGTTTCTACATACCCAGATTTTTCCTGATTTTCCTTACATCCTTAAAGCCCTCCCTGGTCTTGCTTCAATTTTTCAGTATCCAGTTCTCAGTCCATGTGAGAATGAGGGGTCAAGGTCCAGCATAGTCGTAGAACATTCACTATGACCTTTACTCATGACTTTCAGCTCTCTTAGATCAAGAAACACCAACAGATTAGTGAAGTATACTTCTGGTTGTGTCTGTGGGGTGTTTCAAGAGATGACTGGCATGTAGGTCCACAAATTGGAGGAGGGAGACCATCCCGATTGTGGGTGGCACTGTCCGCCAGGCTTGCAGCCCAAAGGGAAGAAGGGGCAAGTGGTCCTGTATTTGAAAACCCCATTCTACTTAAGTGGATGCATTGTTTGCTCCTGCTGTTACCTGTGCACTTCAAAATCCAGTTGAGTGAACCTCTCAAAGCAAGACTCACATCAGTGACTCCTCAGGGAGCATCTTCTGTCTTAGGAACTTTATCTTTGATCTTTGACATTCTGTGGCTCCCAAGCTCTTGAACTGAAGAACTGCTGAGCTTCTGGCTCTCCAGCATGTGGATAGCCATTGCAGACCATCCTGCCTCTGATCCATGAGCTTATCTAATAAATTCCCCTGCATAATACACATATTCTATTGATTCTTTTCCTCTAGAGAACCTTAGCTCTTCAATCACCTAATTCCAATTCACTTAAAAGGTAAAAACATGACATCTGTTTAAAAGAACTACCCTGTAAGCAAGAAAAAGCCCTGGAGTTGAGAAACACAGCACTCCTGCTCTCTCACCTCAGTATGACAGGCTTTGGTTGATACACACAGCCTAAGACTCTCCAAGACTCGCTCTGCGTTCAGCAGAGTAGGAGATGACATGACATTCATGTGAGGAAAACAGAACTCACAGTGTTCAGTGTGGAAGGAAAGAGCAGACTGTGTACTTGAAAGCTGCAAAGGGACACCGCTAGCCATTTTAAAGAGACTTCAGACACCTAGGATCCATGAGGGGTCACGGGTTTGTTAAGGACAGGAAGATATTGCAGATCTACAAAGGAGTTTCAATGTCTGCCCAGGAGGGTAAGATACTAAGAATTTCTCTTACTTGAAATTGTTAGCCTTTTGAAAATACGGCATATGGCTTGTGAAGCCAGCTTCTGTTTTCTGCACAGAATAGGCTGTGAGACTCATTTTGAAAGGGCAGCTTGTCTTTTCACCTCCCTCTGGAGAGGACAGCTTCTCAGGCTCACTGCATCCAGAGCTGCTTTGCTCATCCTGGCTCCTACTCCTACCCTCTCACCTTTCAGTCGCAAGGGGCTGCCGGTGTTTTAATGTGAGTAGCTTTACACTGCCATGACAAAACTAAAGCTCCATTAAAAGAAGAAATAAACCTTTCTGTCTATTTACCTGGCTGTCTATATCGAAATTAAATTAAGGAATTCTCTCTCTTTTAAGAAGTCATTTTTGCTATTTAGTAATGAAGCATAATTGCACAGATCAATGTTAATTTATAATGATGAAACAATAAAATATTGATGAAATAAAATCGCCTAGACTTTAGTAATGAGAACAGGCATTTAAATCAATTGTTCTGTGCTGTGGCAGCAAAGAAATATTTCTGAAACACTAGCCAGTTTGTATTTCTTACTTAAAATCACTTTACTAGTTTTCTACCATTTCTATAATAAAGGCCAAAGTAATTAATAGGATCAAATATCTCCTTCATAGTTAGCTTTCCCTTATTGCTCATCTATCATTTTATGTTCTTGAATACACCATGCTATTTGAGATCTCTTTGCTTCCATTTTTATCAATATAGTGGAATTCCTTCTCTGACATCTATGAATCCTATTCATCCTTTAAAAATCTGTCCAGATTATACTCACTCCACGAAATATTTCTACTAACACTTCCCTCATGCAATCCTCACCCTTTCCTTTCCCTTTTACTTCTGTATCTCTTCCTTATTTCTGAATTTATTTTATTGCCCTGAGCTACACCTTTTGGATTCTTGGAGACAAAATAAGTTATGTTTCAGAGTACCCAGAGGATTTTATAAGTGCAAGCAATCTTTTAAATGTTTTAAATTAGATAACACATTGTATACTATTTGCTAAGCAAATACTTTATGTTTTTGCAGATTTGTAAAATTAAATGCCAATATTAGTGGTCTAAAGACCTGATCTGGATAGTCAGCAAGACATCATCATATTACTATTAAGGTTTGTATTTAGATGCCTCCCACACACACAAAACCTCATGTGCTCATAGGTGGAGTTTTGGACATGATTAGATTATGTGGGTGTGATACTCAACAATGTGGATTAATCCACTGATGAGTTTATGGCTAAACATAATGTTGGTAATTAAGGCTTTGTTGGGAGGGCATAGGAAATACAGCCTGGAAGGGTCTGTCTCCCTCCCTCCTCTCTTCTCCTTGATCTCTCTCTGTCTCTGTCTCTGTCTCTGTCTCTCTCTCTCTCTCTCTCCCTCCCATTGCCTTGCCATGACCTGTTTCCCCTTTGCCATGTCTCCCTACTTTGGAGCCACCCAATTCTATGGACTAAAACCTCTCCAAACTGTGAACCAAAATAAACCTTTCCTTCTTTGAACTGTGGGTTTCAGGTATAATACCTCAGTGATGAGAAACTCCTGATATAACTTGTGTATGTCAGATATTTTGTCTGAACAATGAGAAAGTAAGACAGATTTTGTTATCAAGAGTGTGGTCATTCCAGGATGCTACCTGACCAAGTAGTTCAAAAGGCATTGGGGCTGGTTCACAGGAGCAGGTTTGAAAAGGTTTGGAGATGCTGCTGATAAAAGTACTGTGTGCTGAGCTTGATGGGAGATTATGGTCAAAGCTCAGAACAGCAAAATGTTGACAACAATGCTTAAGGCTTAAGAGTTTTTATTTGGAAAGTAGGACTCCATTGGCAGTTGGACTGCAGGTCATGTGCACTATGCTATAACAGAAAATTTATCTTCATTTTGCTTATGTCTTGAGACTTTGCAGGACACTGAGATTAAGAGTTGCAAACCAATTATGCTAATAGAAAAAATTTCAAGGCAGCTCAATACTGAGGCCATGGCATAGGGATTGTTGGGGGGCTTTTAACAAGATCTTTTTTGGGAATCAGGAGCAAACAGCACAGCTGAATGATTTTAAAAGCTTAGAGTTTGGCCCAAAAGAAACTCCAGCAAAGTTAGGACCAATAAAGTAGGAATAGAAAAAAGCTTGGTTGCTAAAAAGTTTAGTATTAAAAAGAAGCCAAGTACTTTGGATTTTGACAACATAAACGATAACTTGTGGACATATTAATAATGTGAAAGACCCTCACATCTTGTAGACTCAACAGATGGGAAAGTTAAAATGTGTCTTTGAGATGAGAACCCCAGGGCCCTGTGCCCCAGAACAGTTGCAGACTAGAGAAAGGGAATTGATTCTGCAGGATTCAGTTCACTGTGCTCAGCCATTCAGGTCCTAAGAGACCTCTAAAACCACCATCAAAATATGGAAGGGCTCAACCACTACTCCAGCTGGTAGAAAACTTGGTATCATCCATGTAATACGAGTTTTATGTGCACACAGAATGCAAGAGTTGTGGGTGTAAGGAGGCTTCCACTCAGAGGCCAGGCATGTGCTCCTGAGAGGGCAGTGTGTGAGTGAAGTCATGCCGGTGAAGTGAAAGTGCAATGGAGACCTCAGGAAGCTGCAGAAGCCAGGAATATGAGCCATCTGAGGGAAGCAGCAGCCAGGAGTGAGCAACGCTGGCCCAAGAGAGAAGCCATGAAGATTGAAACCACCACTTGGCAGTGCTGTGGAGTGGGTTGGGGGCAATCCAAGAAGTTTAGAGTTCACATCTTGCACAGATCGCCCTGGGTCCTCAATGGGGAACTGTGGAATTTAATGTTTTCTCTGCTGGGTTTCAGCCTTGCTTTGGTTCTATTTTTCTCTGCTCCCCATCTCTCCTTTTGAAATGGGGATGTTTACACTGGGCCTTTGTAAAATGGCAGTATTTAACTTTTCGTTTTTACTGAGGCTCATAGTCAAAAGTTTGCCTTGAGTCTCAGAGGAGACTTTGGACTTAGATTCTCCAGCAATGCTGAAATGGTTATTACTTTGGCAACACACAGAGATGAACTAAATGCTTTTTTGTGTAAAGGGATAGGGATGAGTCTTGGGGGGCTAGGGACAGAATGCTGTATTTTATATGTAGATGTCCCTGTAAAGCTTCATGTGCTTATAAGTGAGGCTTTTTGAACATTATTGAATCACGCAGATGTGCAATGCACCAGAGAGGTTTAGTCCTCTAGGTTTATAGCTAATTGTGATGTTGGAAAGTGAAGCCTGTTGGAGCAGGTGGGTCACAGGGGGCATAGGTTGGAAAGGTCTATCCCCTCTCCCTTTTTCCCTTATCTCTCTTTCTGTACTTCCTGATACCATGCTGAGGTAAGATAAAAGAAATAAAAGATAGAAAGGAGACGTGAAATCATAAATAAAGATGATATTTTTAAGAAGACTATAGTTTCTAGGACATAGATGAAGTTACCAAAGGCCATAAATTCACTCAATTAAGAAGCTAAAGAATATTTAGAGTCTGGTCCTTAAATAAGAGAATCCCCAGTGTCAATAGCCCTTGGCCAGATTTACTCTCCCTCCTTACCAGATCCATCACTCCCAGGGCATAAGTTGGCTCAATTAAGAAAGCAAACAACTGGTTGAGTGAATCCAGAGAATCTTTAAGTCACTTACCAAGAAAGAAAAATCCCCTATCTGCAAATGGGGAGCAATGGGTAGATACTTTTATCCTTAGATTTTCACCTCCTCCAGAAAAGTATAAATGTACATCGTCCCTATACTGTACCTCACTTCTTTGAGTTCCCACACTCCTCTCTTGCGTGCATCCTACAGTCTCCATCTCTGCCTAATAAAGACTATTTATGTCTCTTTCCGATATGCACTAAAAATTATTTTTATGGGATGGGAGTCAGCAAGCCTGTTATAGCAATGTGTGTTAAGTTTGTAAAACTCTCAAACTCAACCCAGTGATAATGTCATGAGTTGTTTCTTGTCTGCGATGTCACCCAGATTTGGAGTCAGTCAAAACAATGGACTCAAAGCTCTCTAAACTGTGAACCAAAATAAACCTTTCCTTCAAGTTGCACATGTGTCTTACTTTTCTCATTGCTGTGACAAGATACCCAACAACCTTTTGGGGCCTCCACTGCACTTTTGGTTTTACACTTACAGCTTCACAAACTGCCCACTCAGGGCAACCCGCTCGGGACCCCCTTCTGTCTCTCTTCAGACAGAAGCTTTCTTTCTCTCAACAAATATATTCTAAAAAAAACAAAAAACAAAAAACACTGCCCACTCAGGAGCAAACTTCCTGCCTGCCCCCAGGTTCCCAGGTCTTCTGAAATCTGGGTGGAGGCCTTCCTTTCCTGAAACTCTGACATTCTCCATGCACCTAAAACCAGCACCATGTGAGTGATGCCAAGGTCTGCTGCCAGCTAGAGCAATAGCCAGGCTTTTGCTCTTGACTGGAGGGGTTGAGTGGATTACCGAGCATTCCAAACCCAATTCTGAGGAACAGTTTCTCTAGGCTGCCATCATTCTGGGACATAATTCTCTGGGGCTCTCTTCTTAAATTAAATTCTTTCACCTTTGTAACCTTCAGGCTGCAAAGGCTGGAGTCCTGCTTTTCCTCGGGATGTCCTCAGGCCATCTTTTCCATTATCCCATCTCAGCCACCAAGTTCTTTTCTGCTTTATCTTTGCAGTCCACATCTTTACCAGAGCTTCCTCTTTGGTCAAACTCAAAACATTTTAAATCATTTTGCTAGGCTCTTCAGAAAGCCACCAATAGTAGCCATGGGGCAACCCCCATATTAAATTGTTTTGAATTTTTTTCTGAAAGATTTATTAGCCCCATACCCTTAGTTCCAGTCTCAGGCAAAGTGTCTGGACACAAGCAAAATGCAGACAAACTTTCTGGCTAGATATAACACACATTCTAGAGTCCAACGGTCAGCAGTAATCCTCTTTTTGTCCTTTATATTCTATGTAGGGTTACTCACACTTATAGTGGGTAGCACTGTCCCCAGAATTATGCCACACCAATCAGCAGACTGATTTAGTAATCACACACCTTTAAACGTATCTTCACGCACTTAATCCCCACATCTCACACTATAGGCTCAGCCACCTGTGAAAATCTTTCTATGACTGCATGAAGCTTTGGAGGGACATCTAGACTCAAGCTACAGCAGCATGTTGGGTACTGTGTCTCAGTGCTGAGAGACTTTCCTCCTTTAACTTGTGGATGTGGAATATTTTGCCCCATTATCGAGAAAGTAAGAGACAAAAACCCCTAATACATAAAAGTAGAAATGTTAGAATTGAACTCAAAATTTTTGACGTCTTCATTGTCCAGTACTGTATATACTACCTACCTTTACAATAAAATATTAGCTTTCAGAAACTCTTCTGATCAGGTTGCCTGCTACAATGAATCTGTATGAAATGAATCTTTAAATAGTTATGCTCAGAGAATTAAGTCATATGATAAAGAACGTGTACCCTAAAATTCCACTTGTATAAAACTCTACAATAGCGCTTCATATGCGACACAAATATTTTCTCCTAGGGGACATGTAACAATACTATAAGAAATTTTAGTGGATGCAATTGGTGTAGGGATGGTACTGGCATCTGGTGAATACAGACCATCAATACTGAAAACCTCCAGCAATGCACAAAACAGACCTCCATGCAAAGACTTATCTGGTTCAGAGTCTCAATAATGCAAAGATTAAGAAACTGTTTCATAAAATTCAAACTAAGCCATAATAAATGAAAAAATATCAGTGTTGATTAGAGGTAGGAAGACAAAGAGGGACTGGTAAAAGTAATTACAAAAGAGCACCAGGAATCTTTCAGGAATGATAGATCCATCCATATTCTTAATTTTAAGGATCAGTTCTTAGATGGACACATATATAAAAACTAATCAAAAACTAATCAATTTGTACACTAAAATATGTGAACTTTTCTATTTTTTAATTTTGCTTTAATAAACCTGTTTTCTAAAGAGGTAAAAAAAATTTAAATGATGGATCAAAAAATGTGTTAATCCTCTTTCCATTACTGTAACAAATATGTGTGAAGATAAACTTAGAAAAGGTTAATTCTGGCCCACAGCAGCGCTAAACTCAGGGATTGGTAAGCCGAACGCAGAGTGGAGCCAGTGAAGGGAACTTCATTAATACATGGTCAGTGCTGAGAATGAGACCCCCCCACACAGGAAGGGCTCGACCAAATGGGAGACATGTTGGAATCTGGCAGGAGGAGCCTGAACTGGGAGCTACAGTGACTTCAGTTGGTTCCTCCCTCCCAAGAGCAGATTAGTGGGATTTGCTTGGACTGGGCCATGCCCCTGGCCAGGACCCCATGAGCCGTCCCAAATTGATTCCCTGCGCCTAGCACGCACTAACCGGGTGAAGGCCCCTGAAATTTGGCCAGCCTGGTGGGGAGGGGCAGTCAAATGCAGCCGCTGCTTACACCTCAGTGATAAGAGCAGTCAGGAGAGGGCGGAGTTCCCTTGCCAGTGTGTTTCAGAGGAAACGTGGCAAACAGGGAAGGGGCTGGGACCTGCAGTGTAACCCATGTGGAGGAAGCCAGGGCCATGACAGGAGAGAGAGGCAGGAGGAAGCCCCCACCGCAGAACCCTGAGAGCACTGATCCAGGAGAAGGAAAAACAAGGGAGACTGAGGGCAGCAAACATGCAACATCAGACATGGTTTCAATGGACATTAAGAGATATCTTCAGGACCTTGTAGACAAGCTCAAATCTGAAATATTAAATCAGGTAAAGCAGGATATGAGTAGAGTAATAAAAGAAATGCTCTCAGGAAGCATCTCTCAGGATGATACAGATGGAAGAAGGGAGGAACACACAAAAAAGGAGAGAAACATTTGATAAAGAATATAAAGAAAATATAGAATACATGAAGCAGATTCAAAGAGACTACCAGGAAATTAAAAACTCCATTGAAAACTGGAAAAATTCCTTAAAAGAAACTAAGGATAGACTATCAAATCTTGAAGACAAGTTTGCAATGTGTGATCATAAAAGGAAAGATCTCTTAAAAACAAGGAAACAGGCAGTAACAATACAAAGGCTAGAAGATGACAAGAGAATCTACAATTTAAAAATAAACATGAACGAAGAAGCAGGAATACGTACAGGTGAATTACAAAGGCTATTCACGGAAATAATTAAGGAAAATTTCCCAAACATGGGAAAAGAAAATGACATTTGGTTATGTGAGGCATACAGAACTCCAGCCACCTACAACCAAAACAGATCTACACCCAGACATGTAATAATCAAGATACGAGAAATTCAATATAAAAACAGAATATTAAAAGCCGTCAGAGAAAAAAACAGATTACCTATAAAGGTAAGCCCATCAGAATCATGGCTGACTTCTCGACACAGACCAACAGATCAAGAGGAGCTTGGAGCGAAGTATTCAAAGAGACTAACAAACCAGATTCAATTACAAAAACAATTGAAAAGAAAATAAAGAAAGAAAATAACCTCCAGCCCAGATTGACGTACCCTGCAAAACTGTCACTAGAAATTAATGGAGAAACAAGATGCTGCCATGACAAAGGGGAACTGGGGGAGTTTGTGACCACCAATCCAACCCTACAGAGAATACTGAAGGACATTCTAGAGAGAGAGAAAAAAAATACCAGGATTTTAGGAACAGTGGCAGAAAGGCCTCAATGAGTGGGGCAGGCAGTAGAATGAAGGAGAAAACTAGACAAACAAAGCAGGAAAACAGCATGGCAGAAATGAGGCAGAGAAGGATAACTAGAAACTCTAAATAGATGGCCTTGATACACTATATTGCTAATAGTGCATCAGGATTTAAAACCCACATTACTCACACTACTCTGCTTAGATGTATTATATTCTGTTCTAATCATTCTACCTGCACTAGATTTGAGGGCACAGACAGCAATCCCAAAAATAACAGGATATAGTACAGTAATCATCCTTAATTTCCTATTAATTTAATCTAAAGTTCTGTAAAACCTACACTGTTTTACCATGGCTAATTGTAATTGAATCTGATTTGTTAGATCGCTGTTTTGTATTGATAGATTTTATTCAGTGTTGTTATGATTGATAGTATCAAGTCTGAGAGTATAGGCAACTGCAGTTAAGATGACAAGATCCACTAGAATATCCACTATGGTTTGATTATTACCTGCCTTTGAAGTTTTATACTGTCTACAATGTTTTATTTTTACTAATATTGTTATTTACTGCTATACTCAATTATACTGCTATATTCAATTATGCCTGATGATATAGACAATTCTATTGAAGTTAATAAGAGACAACACAGTAATCATTGTAGATCACCTTGTACTGTGGTTTTATATGACTTTTTGGTTTCATGTTTTTATAGGAATTTGTTTTGTTTTGTCTTGCTATGTTTTGTTTTTCCCTCTAGTACAGAAAGGATAGAAATACATGTAGAGATTCATGCATGTATAGCTGTTTACACTCTCACTGCTTGACTATCTACTTTGTATGCTTAAATTTTGTAACTTGAACAACTTTTTCTAAGAGCACAATATGTAATTTACTAACTAGTGATTTCTTATTGTTTACCCTTTTTTTTGGAATTCTGTATTATCTCTAACCTTTACATGCTTTTGTTTCTCTTTAAATAAAAAAAATTTTAAAAAAAGACAAGAAAAAAGGAAACACCAAAACCCTAAAAATGTAGTGAAGAGAAGGTAAAATGAGTCCAAAAGAATTCCCCCATGTTTCTGAATGAGCAATTTCTTTCCAAGGTCTGAAGTCCTGAAATCCTACAGAAATGAGGAAAAACAGTGAGTGGTTGCTACTTCCTGTTTGTTTCCATACTGGTGTGCATGTATGTGAGTGATGAATCCTGCTTGGCCTTTCCAGCTGGGTGTGGTTGGCCCATGGTGTCTGCCATAGTGTTATACTCACTGCGGCCACTTCTGGTTTCTGTGTCTCTGCTGTGCAACTTGAATCTCTGCTTTCTCCATCCCTTTAAACCTGTGGGTTTGTGAGGTTCCCCTCACCCAATCTCAGAGTTCTCTCGTGCTCACACCCCAAGTTGTTCCATCTGTCTACCTTAGACACATCCTTGATCATGTTGACAGATTGAGAAAGAAAACAGACCACAGAATTCTGTGCTAGATGTAGGCAGTGGGGTAGGGGTTGAGGTCAGGTAGTCAACTGGACTTCAGGTCAGTGCTTTCAAACCCAACCTCCTCTGAAAAACACAAAGGACTGACTTAGATTCTCACCACAGAGAGTGGGGCTTCTTTAAGGAACTCTAATTTATACCCACTGCCACAGTTTCTTACAGCCATCATGCATTAGGGTGATGCCAAGTCCTCTTTCATAAGTATTTTATTTGAAAAAGAAAACAGAAAAAAAAAAGCAAAAGAGATTAACAACAACAGCAAACCCAAAATAATAACAATACAGGTTTTCAAATCAGAATAAAAGAAATTTAACAATGGTTGTTATATTGCATATTGTTCTCTTTTACTTTTCAAAGAAAAGAAAACTAAAGAAAACAGAAAAACAGAAAAAAGGGTAGAATACCAAAATTTAAAAAATTAACATCATAAAATCCCTAGTTGATATACTACCCACTGTCATCTTAAAAATTAGTTGCCAAAGTCACAAAATCAAAGCATAAATAGTGGATAGACACTCAAACACTGACAGTGCAAAGCCTTCTGTTCAATGTTCCAACAGAAATTCAGTAATATGGTCATCTATCTTACACACTACACATACTGTTATACTCTTCAGAGCACTTTCCTTCCCTTTCACTTTCATAATATCTATTATACTTTTTGGATTCCATTATTCTGTCAGTTTTATTATTTTTTACACTAGAGAAACAATATGATATTTACTAATGTGAGTCTTGTTTATTTCACTAATGAGGATATTCTCAAGTTGCCTCCATTTACCTATAAAGGCCTCAAGATCATTCTTTTTTATAGCTGAGTAGTATTCCATTGTGTAAAAATACCACTTTTTTTTCCATCCCCTCTACAGTTGATGGGTATTTTGGGTGTTTCCAAGATTTTGCTATCACAAATTGTGCTGCTATGAACATGGGTGCACATATATCTCTGTGACATCACCTTTTCAATTTTTCTGGGAAAATATCTAGGAGGGGAATAGCTGGATTGAGTGGAACCTCCAATTCTAGTTTTTGGAGGAATCTCCATACTGATTTCCACAGTGGTTGCACCAGTCTGCACTCCCACCAACACTGGAGAGGTGTTCTTCCCACAGCCTCACCAATATTTGTTATCAGTTGGTTTCTTGATGGCAGCCATTCTTTCCAAGGTGAGATGAAATCTCAGTGCTATTTTAATTTGCATTTCTCAAATGGCCAGTGATGGTGAACATTTCTTCATGTATTTATTTGCTATTTGTATATCATCATTTGAGAATTGTATGTTCATCTCAGATGCCCATTTTTGGAGAGGGTCTTTGAATTTGGGGGGCTTGATGTTTTTCAGCTCTTTTATGTTCTGGATGTAAGTCCTTTGTCTGAAGGATTGTTAGCTAAAATTCTTTCCCATTCTGTGGGTTTTCTTTTCACTTTGTTGGTGATTTCTTTTGAAGTACAGAAAATTTACAGTAATATGAGATCTCAGTTGTTGATTCTTTGAAGTATTTCCTGTGTTTTATTCATGAATTCTCTGCCTACCTCTATGTCTGCAAGATTTCTACCTACCTTGTCCTCCAGTAGATTTAGTATTTTTGTTTTAATGTTTAGATCCTCAATCCATTTTGACTTTAGTTTAGTGAATGTTGATAGGCATGGGTCTATTTTTAGTCTTCAGCATGTGGACAGCCAATTTTTCCAATACCATTTATTAAAGAGGCTATCTTTTTTCCTAGTGAACATGTTCAGCCCCTTTGTCAAATATAAGGTGGCTGAGTGTCTTGGTAATAGTGTTTTCATCTTCTAATCTGTTCCATTAATCCTTAGGTCTATTTCTTTGCCAATATCATGCTGCTTTTATCATTGTGGCTTTGTAGTATAGTTTCAAGTCAGGAATTGAGATGCCTCCTGTCTTGCCTTTGTTGCCCAGGATTGCCTTTGCTATTCTAGGTTTCTTCTGTTTCTAGATGAATTTTAGGAATTTTCTCTAGATCTGTAAGGTATGTTAATGATATTTTGATTGGGAATGCATTGAATCTGTATAACAGTTTTGGAAGTATGGCCATTTTCACAATGTTGGTTCTTCCTAGCCAAGAGCAAGGAATATCCTTCCATTTTCTAATATCCTTTCAATCTCCTTTTTTAGAGTTATATAATTTTCAGCACATAGGTCTTTTACATTCTTGGTTAGGTTGATTCCTAAGTATTTCATTTTTTTAGATGCTATTGTGAAAGGTGATATTTCCATAATTTCTCTCTCAGTGAGTTTCTGTTTGTGTACAGCAATGCTATTGATTTTTGAGTGTTGACTTTGTATCCAGCTATGCTACTGAATTTGTTTATTACCTCTAGTAGTCTTTTAATGGAATTTTTGGGGTTTTCTATGTAGAGTATCATGTCATCTGCAAATAATGATAATTTAACTTCTTCTTTTCCTATTTTTAACCCTTTTATTTCTCCCTCTTCTCTGATTGCTCTGGCTAATATTTCTAGAACTATATTGAATAGGAGTGGCTATAGTGGACATCCTTGTCTTCTTCCTGATTTTAGAGTAAAGGCTTTCAGTTTTTGTTCATTTAGTATAATGTTGGCTGTTGGATTGTCATAAATGGCCTTTATTAGATTGAGGAACATACTGTCTATTCCAAGTTTCTGTAGGGATTTTATCATGAACAGGTGTTGGATTTTATCAAAAGCTTTTTCTGTGGCTATTGAGATGATCATGTGATCTTTATTTTTGGTTCTGTTGATGTGGTGTATTACATTTATTGATTTGCGTATGTTGAACCATCCCTGTATTCCTGAAATAAATCCCACTTGGTCGTGGTGTATAACCTTCTTGATGATTTGATGCATTCTATTTGCCAGTATTTTATTGAGAATCCTTGCATCAATGTTCATTAGTGAGATTGGCCTATAGTTCTCCTTTTTGATTGGGTCTTTCTCTGGTTTTGGTATCAGAGTGATACTTGCCTCTACAAATGAGTTAGGGTGGACTGCTTCTCTTTCAATTTCATTGAAGAGTTTAAGGAGTATTGGCATTAAATTCTCACTAAATTTCTTACAGAATTCAGCCATTGAATCCATCAGGACCTGGGCTCTTCTTTGTTGGTAAGTATTTAATCACATTTTTTATTTCAGTAGCTGATACTAGATTATTCAAAATTGCTGTATCTTCTTTGTTGAGCTTTGGTGGTTCATATGTTTCTAGAAATCTGTCCATTTCCTCTGTGTTTTCCACCCTATGTGAGATTTTCAAAATGGGAGTTCATGATCTTTTGAATTTCCATGGGACCTGTAGTAATTTCCCTCTTTTCAGTCCTTATTGCATGGATTTGAGTTTTTTCTTTCTTTTTCTTGATAAGGTTGGCTAGAGGTTTATCAATTTTGTTTATTATCTGAAAAAAACAGCTCTTTAGTTCATTAATTTTTTGTATTATTTTTTGGTTTCAATTGCATTATTTTCTGCTCTAATCTTTACAGTTTCCTCTCTTCTATGAGCTTTGAGTTTGACTTGCTCTTCCTTTTCAAAAGTTTGAGATGTAGCATTAGGTTATTTATTTGTGCTCCTTCCATTGTCTTGATGTGACTATTTATTGCTATATATTTTCCTCTTAGGACTGCTTTCATTGCATCCCATAGGTTACAGTATGTTGTGTCTGCATTTTTGTTGTATTGTAGGTATTGTTTTACTTCTTCTTTGATTTCTTTTTTATGAATTTTTAAAATTTTATTTAAAAAGAAAAAAATGCAAAACAGAAAAAAAGGGAAGAAACAATACAGAATTTCAAAGAAGAAGATAAACAGTAAGAAATCACTAATTGATAAATTACATATTGTCTTCTAGATATAGTTGTTCAAGTTATAAAATTAAAGCATACAAGGTGGATATTCAAACAGTGAGGCTGCAAACAGTTCCGTTCAATGATCCAACAAAAACCCAGCAACATGGTTATCAATCCTACACACTTAAACATACATGCAGTTATATCCTTTAGAATGCTTTATTTTCCTCCTTTTGCTTTTCAAGTCCATTATCTGTTTAGTTCTATCATGTTTCAGCTTTCTCAGTACCTTACTGATGTGTTTTGTTGTTATTTACTTTTTATTTTTTATTTATGTTAATTTTTTATTATTTTGAAGGTAGCAAAATACAACAGAACAAGACGGAACAAAGCCAATTGAGAGAGTGCAGTGAAATTGGTACAGAAACCCTCAACAGGTTACTGGTATAACAGTAATAGGTACCATAGTATATCCCATTATTTTCAAATAGTTGTTCTTTCAATAAGGTATAGCCAAATCAAAGGAAATACAGGACATTCTAGAACTTATCAAAACAGAACATTGAAAAGAGCAATATCATTAATCAGAACAAAGCAAAACAGTGATAACAATATTTGCCTTAAAGAGATGATAGAAAGAAATCCCCCCTATTTACTACATTGCATATGGTCAAACTCTCAAGAGATGTCTAGATCTCTGTACTTGCTAATGGGGGTAGGGGGTAGGATGGGGGAAGTGGTGGGTTGATTCTTACCAGCTCACCAGTAGGCTCATAGGAGCCACTGAGTGATTCTTCTCCTGCCTCATGCCAGGGCTGCTTACTGAGAGGGCGGGCAAATTGCCTTTCTGTGCTGAGCCTTGAGTCCCTCCATGGTCAGAGCTCTGGGGCTGCTGGTTCTCCTCCCAGCTCAGGACAGGGGCCCCTACTAGGAGGACAGGCAAACTATCTTTTTTTTTATCCTATTGTTGGTTTCCTGTTTTCCTCCCTTGTTTAATTTCTTGTCCAGCATGGTGGTTTTTTTCTGTTGTTCTGCAGATTGTGGTCATTTTTATCTCTTTCTAGCATGCCTTTAATACTCTTTCTAGGGTTGGTTTGGTAGATATGAATTTCTTCAGTTGTTCTTTGTCATGGAAATATCTTATTTCTCCATTAAATTTGAAAGACAGTTTAGCTGGGTACATCAGTCTGGACTGAAAGTTGTTTTCTTTTAGGGCTTGAAATACTTCACTCCAAGGTTGTCTTAACCTGAAGGTTTGTGCTGAGAAGTCTATTGTGATTCTAATAGTCTTTTCTTGATAGGTGAGTTGTGTCTTTTCTTGAACAGCTTTTAGTATCCTGTTTTTATGCTGTATATCTGGGATCTTAATTATTATATATCTGGGTGTAGATTTATGTTGGTTATGACTGCTTGGTGTTCTATATGTCTCACATATTTGTATATCAGATTTTGCCCCACGTTTGGGAAATTTTCTGCCATTACTTCCGTGAACAGCTTAGTTATGTCCTTTGCATTGTCTCCTGCATCCTCACTGATGCCTATTAGTCGTACACTGTGTCTCTTGGCATCATCTTGAAGCTGCTGAATTGTCATTTCATGCTGCTTTGTTGTTTTTATAAGTTCTATCCTTTCATGGTTGCTATCTGTGATCCTGTCCTCAAGGTCTGAAATTCTATTCTTAGCTTCATTTAAACAGTGTTGCCAGCTTTCAATATAATTTTTTGTTTCTTGGATATCTCTTTGAATTTTTCATGGATTCTGCTTGTTTTCTACACTGTTCATTCAAAGTTTCAATCAATTTCCCATGCTCCTGTATTTTTTTTTTTAATCTATTTCTTCCCTAGCTATGTGGAGCAGTTTTTACTAAGGTTATTTCTGTCTTTATGTAAGACATTACTTCTAATTTGATTTCCTCTATAGCCTAATGGATTTGTTTCTTTACTTCATTTGCTATCATTTCAGAGATTTCTGGTGTATGACTTTTAATGTTCCCTATTTCACTGTTGCCTGTTCTTGTACATGATGGACTAGATGTGTGAGATTGCATTTTGGTTTTTCGGTTTGCCATTTTCACCTTCTGGGCCAATATTTGGTTATTTAATCCCAATAGTCACAACTGTTGGCAGTGTATCTCCTAGGGTTTTATTGTGTGGTTGATGTCTGTCTGATTGCTGGGTATATAATGACCGGAACCTGCTGGGGTCCTCTGTCTGGGTGAGGGGCCACCAAATTTCCCATCAAAGTAGCACTGCCAGTCCTCCGCAGTTTGAGGTTCTGGGAGGGAGAGTGGGAGCCAAACATTCACAGCAATGCTTGGTCTAAGAGATGGGGAGGGTAGCCGAGGTCTGCGGGCTGAGCCCAGGTGGGTGCGGCTGTCCTCTGGGTCAGCACATGGGAGGAGAATGCCGGGTAGCAGGCACGGCTGAGAGGCAGAAGCTAGGGCGGAGCACAGTGGTTGTCCTCTGCATGGCAGTGGGAGCGGGGAACCGAAGCACACAGGCCTGGCCCAGCAGCCCAAGCTGAGGTGGCGTGCAGTGGTCATTCTCTGTGTGGAGGCAGAGGGAGGGCGCTGAAGTGTGCAGGCACAGCCCAGCAGCCCAAGCCAGGGCAGATTGCAGTGGTCGTTCTCCGTGTGGCAGCCCATCAGTATCTTTATGAAGTATAACAAAAAATATACTGAAAGCTGTTGCCAACAATCACACAGTGGAAAGGTGAGCTCCTAAAAATGTTATGGCATGTCTTCATATCCGTTGTTTACTGGATCTGGCATCATGTAACTTGTGGTTGTTCCCCAAAGTCAAACCGACAATGAGAGGTAAGTACTCAGAATAGACTCAGGACATCAAGGCAGTCATGACCACACAACTCTAAAGACATGAATGAAGACTTCCACAATGATCCAGATAGTGGCAACAACAATGGGATGAGTGTTTTTCAAACAAGAGGGAGAATTTTGAGTGAGATTGATGGCAATGAGTCTTTTATGGTAATAATTTTTTTAAATTTAAATATTCACCATATGTTTTGATCACATCTTACATGACAGAAGAGGCATTGGTTAGTAAAGTTGATTTTCTTTCTTTCTTTCTTTCTTTTTTTCTTTCTTCTTTCTTCTTTCTTTCTTTCATTTTTGCAAGTGGTACAACAAAAGAAAAATTGATGAGAGTACAGACAAAGACTATTTAAAAGGTAGTGTATTGGGAGCAGTTGATTAAAAAAAAATAAACACCATCTACAACAATAAAACTATTACTGTGGTTCACAACCTCACTTTCACATGAGAATTATACAGGGAGCTTTTAAAACATCTTAATGCCCAGAGCATTGATGATCTCAGTACTTTTAGGCTAAACTGTAGGCAGCATTTATAAAAGCTTTCTAGATGATTCCAATGTGTAGCCAAGTTCGAGAACCACTGGACTGTGGCTATCAGTCATCCAAGAACACTGAAGGAGGAGGAGGGAAAGAGAAACAAACCACTGAACTCAGCAAATTTGGCCTTTGGCTTTCTTTAAGCTGTCCTAATCACCCAACGCTCTAGCACTCATCAGCCTCAGTACTGTGTTCCTCATTTCCATAGCACCCAGTAAACTACTGACAGTCTATAAAGGCTAAATAATAGTCATTTGCTGTTAGTCGCTTCTTTCAGGGCAAAAGGTTTGTTTAACAAGATCCAATTATCTGTACACAATTGCTGGTCAAATCCAGTCTATCACAGAGTTTAGAGCACTCATCCTATACAATTAGGGTGTCAACAGATGCATTCCCTGGACTCCAAATGCCGTGTGACTCCAATAACTTTCCCAAAACCTACGGCTCCATCTCTCCTCTCTCTTCTTGCAGCCATCATATACACTCCTTGTTGCTAGCACATGCTTTAGTCTGAGTCCCAAATTTGCAGACTGACTCCAGAGAGTTGGTCTTCTTTTCCTTTGTTTTACACAATATGTATCTAAGATTACTGCATATGAATGTTTAGGGCTTTTTATAAAAGGAACACTGGGAAGTAAACAAGTTAGAGAAACTCTGCAGATGTCAATAAGAAAAAAACAAGAATCAAAGCCTTAAGAAAATTACATTTTCAGTGTCATACAAAATGACCTTTAATTGTGAGGGACTGACAGTTATTTCATATGCAGTCTCTCATGTGTTTATCTAGAACCTTTACATTACAAAATCTAAGCTTCTGCTTTGTTTTAATAATGTTTTAGGGTTCCACTGGGAATTTCTTCAATACAAGAAGAAATTAATTGGAGAACAAGAAAAGTATTTGAAGGACTTCACAACCCATAATAATTCTTTCGAAAACTTGGATTTTTTTTTTTTTCTTAACAGCTGAGAGAAATATTTGTGCTTCATCCCAGGAGTGATGTGTTGTAGCCGGAATTCTACAGTGCATTTTAGAAATCTGAACAAGGGTCCCCTCTGTCAGAGGTGGTGTCCCAAGACAACTGAATGAGAAAATAAAGACGAGAGAAATGCAATTCTCTTGGGAATGCAAACAGCTAGTTTAATGAATTACACATCAGATTAAAGAAACAAGGAAAAGCAAACAAGAATCTTGTGTTTCACTTAAGGAGGTAGCTTTTTAAATTTTATCCACGCACACACAAAAGGCTCACAATTTTTTCTTTTTTTCATCCAGAGATCAAAGAAATAGAAGTAATTTCTTTTCTTAATAAAAGGATTTTTACAATAGTAGTATCACATATTAAACAGAGCCAGTTGAGAAGAGACAGGGGTAACAAAAGTGTGTTAAGACACTGAAGGTAATTTGTGTGCCTGAAGTTTGTTTTAATAATTTGGACAGGGAAAATGCAGTTCTTGCACAGCAATGAATGACTAGTACTGAAGGTTGACTTGTCCATTACCTGATTTGAGGTGTATTTTATTGCTACCGTATGTACTTGTATGGTGAAAACACATGCAAAGCTGTTGATTCTACAATTGGTAACTGCAAATAACTTCAGAGAATCTCAACATCCAACAATAGGAAAATTTTTTAATAAATCATGACATATCCATAAAGAAATTCTAGGCAAATTTTAAAACAATTAGGTGGCTTGCTAAATTTTCCTCATGAATACAGTTATATATTTATATGAAAGTAATAAGATATATATGTGTGTGTGTGTGTATAATATATATATATATATATATATATATATATATATATATATATAATCACACCCCAGACAAAGGAGAATTATATTCTTATACAATATATAAGCATTACTCTGTGGTAATACTTTTATTCTTGTACCTTATACAGGGGGAGGAGTCAATACATGAAGTGCCCTCGTCAGGAATATAGACCTTAATAACTATTAGCAGTAAGTATCTTTAAAAAGTGCTGAGAGAAAATTTGCATTCCAGCAAGAGGTAAATATTATCATACCATCAGAATGCTTTCTGCTCAACAGCAACATTAGTTCTATGAAATAGATTTTCTTCATTTGCTCATGTATTTAATAAACAATAATTGAGCAACTACTTGATTATAGGTACTTTATCACTTGGCCTATGTCATAAGCAAAAGTGCTTACTCTAGCAGCAATCCATGTTTTAAAGTTTTTTTACTGGTAAGGTTAAAAGATATGACCTTTGCTTCTAGTTATGATGAATTCAGTAGTATCTGACTTCCACCTCAATGTAAACAATTGGAAAATGAAACAGAATGCTAAATAAAAGTTTATAAGCACTCAAAAATAGACAGCCCAGGAGAACGAACCCAAAGTTCGTAAGTAAAGTAAATAACACGATAAACTCTCTAATTGTCCTGGCTTTCTTCATAGAGGTAATTTCCAGACAGCAGCACAAAAATTTAGAGGCAGAATCCTGGAGAGGACACTGCTATACACAAGACCGCAGGAAATCTGCATGAGCTCCTGAATTGGAAACCATGGGCAGCTGTAAGTTCAATACTTTCCCTCACCCAGGGCTGGAGGATATCTAAGCTCCCCTCAGCTAATGCAGAGACTTCACTAACATGCCAGAAGGCTCATGCCTTAGAAATAGGCCTATAGTAAAGAACATTCAGACCCACACTAAAAAAGGTTAAGAGCAAGCTTCAAAAGTATACCTTATCTCAAATGCCTGACAAAATAACATTCAGTGTTATTTTCTGAAAAGGCAGTAATTAAAGATATGCTGAGTTCAGGAACCAAACTGTATTATGTACATGTACCCACTCCCCAAGATAATTTTAAACTGAATGTACTGCAAATATGTACTAATGAAAATAAATAAATAAGACAATAAAATCATTATTTTTGTTAAGGTCTAGTGTTCCATAAAAATTTCAAAGACATGCAAAGAAGGAGAAAACAAAGAGAATACTAATAATTATTTTTAAAAATTTAATAGATTTGAAAAAAAATCACAGTAGGATATAAAGGAAATGTGAATGAAATGACAAATAGAAATGAAACCTATAGGAAAAAATAAAATAGGACTTCTAGAAATGAAAAGCACAGTGTCAGACATGATAGCTTTTTCTGTGCTTAACATCAGATTAGATATTACAATGACTTGAATGTATAACAAAAAAATCTAAACTAATTCAAAAAGGAAAAACTCTGAACAAAATGACCAAGAACTTATTTATTTGTTGTGCATTATCAAGAGTTCTAATACAGATGAAATTAAAATCTTAATCTTAAAATCAAGTATCAGAACTAAGGGGAATTGAATAACTGATGGAAAATTATTTTTTAAATTTATTGAGAACTATAAATTCACAATATGTTTATCAATCCCTGTCACATCATAATCAAATTGCTGAAAGTAATGATAAAGTCAATCTTAAAACCAACCATTGAGAAAAAGACACGTTATTTAAAGAAAAGCAAACTTTGATTTGTCAACCAAAATAATTTAAGCCAAAAAACCACTGAATGGTATGGAAGAAACTATCAGTCTCAAATTCTATATTTAAGGTAAAATATCTCAAAAATACCAGGCAAATGAAAGCTTTTCAGACAAACAAAAACACAAAATTGTCACTGGAAGACATGGACAAATGTAAATGTTACATAAAGTTCTCCATATTCAAGTAAAAATTTGAGTTTTCCATGAAAATTCAAATCTACATAAGGAATGAAACCAGTTGGACAAAGTAAATGTGTGGACAACATATGATCTATATTTTCTAGTATTTTGTTTATTAAAAACAATTATAAGTTAATAGTATTATCATTATCTTATAATAAGTACATGAGGGTTACAACATATGAAGAAATAAGTAGGATATAATATTGTGTCTTGTAATGATAACTCACTTGTTTATGAAGAAATATAATCATATCAGCAAAATGAATGGAGAGAAAAGTAAACTGATGTGGAACAATAGCTTCCATAAAGTTTTTTAACACTGGAAAGTAGGTTTCATATTGTAAATTCCAATATAGAAAAAATTTTAAAAAGACAAACCTGGGTGTGGTGGCACATGTTAGAGAGCTAAGGCAGGAGGATCACCAGATCAAAGCCTATGTTGTCTCAAATAAAGTTAAAAATGCCTGGGCATTAACTCAGCACACCTTGAGTTCAATCTCAATCAGTCAATCAAGGGAGAGAGGGAAGAGGAAGGAAGGAAGGAAGGAAGGAAGGAAGGAAGGAAGGAAGGAAGGAAGGAAGGAAGGAAGGAAGGGGAGGAAGGAAGGATAGGGAGGGAGGGAGAGAGGGAGAAAAGAAGGGAGAGAGAATGAGGGAACAAGCAGGGAAGAAAAGTAAAAGAATAAATACTGATGACCAAATGAAATAATAACAAATAATACATAATTGGTCATAATATGAATAAATAACCAAAGAATATGCAACAAAAAAGTTTTAAAAATTTCATACTCTATTATTTGTCTGAATTTTGTGTAGCTTATGTATTTGTCAGTTCCATGTATAATTTGTTGGGCTTCTTCCCTCCTCTTTCTAAGTGAATATTCAATTGTATCCCTAGTTTTACATTTAGAGTCTTTTTATCTGAAAGGGAGCTCTCAGAATCATGGACCTTTGAGGAACACAGAGCCTTTAGACAGGTGTCACAGAACACCATGGGAACAGATGTGGCCCCACGCTACAGGGTGGGGAGATCAAAGGACAGGAGACCAAAGCAAGCCAACTTTACAAATTCAGCCAAACCAGACACTTTTTTTTCCCAGTATTGAGAGTTGGACTCAAGTTCTCCCCACTGAGCTATGTCACCAAGTTTTTTGAAACAGAGTTCTGCTAATTTAGCAAAGATATGACTCAAACTTGTAATCCTCCTGTCTCTGCCTCCCTCACTGCTAGAATTACAGGCATGCACCACGGTGTCCAGCAAGCCAACAAACTTTTAAGAGTGCGAACCTACTTCACTGAGCAGCAGTACAATACATACACATAAGTCTCGTCCAGGCAAATCTAAGCAATATCCCTTCAGTTCCCCTAACTACGGTACTATGGACAGCTTTCCAAAAAGGGGGCTTTCAATAGACCAAAAGGGACTGGATAAATGTGTAATAGTTGAAATTTATTCTGTATGTACATATACAGAATGTATACATATTCATATGCATATATATGTGCATGTACACACATGTAAGTACATAAATACAAGCTAATGGTCACAATCTCTTTTATGTATGTACATGTATGTATACATGTATAAATGCAAAATGTTACTGTTTTATGGATGTATGCATATATACTTATATGTATGTGTGATATATATTAATTGTTGCAAAAATCAAAATAAAATCTGTTGCTGAGGTTTTAAAGAAACAACTGGGTAATCATTTCGGAGTATTTTGAAAAACCAAAAGATGTGTTTTTAGTGTTACTTTGCATGCAAAACACACAAACACCCAGGAACAGAATGAAGGACTTCTTTTAGGCAGAATACGAGTATGGTCTCTCTTATGGAATTTAGTTTGTTATTTCATATAGTAGGAAAACTACAGATCTCGACCTTTTCTCACAAATGCTGTTGTGGCAGAGGGGGTGATAGAAAGTTAAAAGGAGGTACATTAAATGCTTCTTGGTCTTTTCTCAATCTCTAAACCTCTCTTAATATCCAAATCTCCAGAATATACTTCCGGAACAGTATAAAATTTCACTGTTTTCATCCCATCATATATGTCAAAATGACTAGAATTCTTGCTATCTTTAATTTTGGCATGATTCCTTTAGACTCAAAATGTGATACCAAACAATTGCCATAAAAATCATCAGAACTCTGACAAGTGGCTTATATATTTTGAAAATCTAAGTATTACTGATGGATTCTCAGTGTCTATTTCCTATTTGCAAAGAAATCCACCACATCACACTAAAATGGTTGCAAATGAACTTTCATCAGAAAAGGTTCTGGGCACAGATATCAGTCAACTTGCATGTTTCCAAATGCAAAGTGACAGCAGAGTCATTAGTAGAAAATATAGAGTGGGTGTGACTTCACACTCCAGTCACTTGCTGGTTTCTAATCTGACAGATACATAAAGGCAGTGGGGAGTGAAAATGTGCCTCACTGAGAAAGCAAAACTGCTCAATTCCTTGGTGTCCAGGATTAAATCAACATTTGTGTTAAAAACAATTATTTAAAAAGCAGATTCTTCTGTCTACAACCATATCTTTCTCTTAACAGAAGTTGGAATCAAGCCAACAGAATTGTGGGTGATTTTTGTCAGGGCATTTTATTAAAAGGGTGCTGAACTGTCCAATCACAAGGGCCATAGTAGGCAGTTTCTTCCAGTGTCATGGCATGACAGTGTGGATCCCAAGAGCACTGCAGAGAGCTCTCCAACTTGCTGGGCCATGTTGGGTGACTTCTGGTGACAACGCTGTGTGGCAAGGACTCTGAGAGACCCTGAAGCCTCACCATAGTGAAGTTGTGCAACCCTGATTCAGAGCTGGAAGATATTTAACTCTCAAAAAATTAATTCTTCACCTGAACTGTGCTGCATTCCTGTGTGGCCAACTCATTTAGAAAACTAACCATAAATAGGAGGAGCTAAAGGTGGTTGATCAGTGAGCAACAAAATAGAGCCTCACAGGGAGAAACAACTAATAGAATAAAACTAATAGAATAAAACATCCTGGAGTGATCCAGACAGAGGGAGATGGATCCTCTTGACACAGGAAGAAACTAAAACAATAAAAGCTCATCAAACACACAGTCTCAGGACTACAATTGGAACAGCTAAAATTAGTGGACATGGCACTTTTGCTGCAACCTGCAGAGCCACCCAAACTAGTTCCCACCATGATTCACAGGAGCCACAGCCACGCTGAAGTTGGGGGTTGGTGAGCCCAATGGAGAACAGAACTGGTGAAGGGACCTCCATTAATCCACGGTCAGTGCTGGGAATAAGACCCCCACACACACAGGAAGGGTGTGAACAAATGGATGACATGTTGGAATTGAGCAGGAGGAGGCTGAACTAGGAACAGCAGTGACTTCAGTTGGTTGCTCCCTCCCCAGAGCAGATTTGTGGGACTTGCTTGGCCTGGGCCATGCCCCTGGCCAGGATCCAATATGCTGTCCCAAACCAATTCCCTATGCCTAGCACACACTAACCTGGTGAAGGCCCCTGAAATTTGATTGGCCCGGTGGGGAGGGGCCAGCATATGCAGCCCCTGCTTATACCTCAGTAACAAGAGCAAACAGGAGAGGGCAGAAATCCCTCGCAAGCATGCTTCAGAAGAACCATAACCAAAAGGAAAGAGACTGAGACCTCCACTTCACACCTGTATGGAAGAAACCAAAAACATGACAAGAGAGAGAAACAAGAAAAAGCCTCAACCCAAAACCCTGAGAACATCAATCCAGGAGAGGAAAATACAAAAGAGACTGAGGGCAGCAAATATGCAACGTCAGACACGGCTTCAATGGACATTAAGAGATATCTTTGGGACCCTGTAGACAAGCTCAAAACTGAAATATTAAATCAGGTAAAGCAAAATATAAGTAGATTAATAAAAGAAATGCTAAGCATCTCTCAGGAAGACACAGACGGAAGAAGGGAGGAACACAAAAAAAGGAGAAAAACATTCAATAAATAATATAAAGAAAATATAGAATACATGAAGCAGATTCAAAGAGACTACCAGGAAATTAAAAACTCCATTGAAAGCTGGAAAAATGCCTTAAAAGAAACTAAGGATAGACTATCAAAACTTGAAGACAAGTTTGCAATGTGTGATCATGAAAGGAAAGATCTCTTAAAACTAACAAGGAAACACGCTGTAACAATACAAAGGCTAAAAGATGACAAGAGAATCTATAATTTAAGAATAAGAAATGTGAATGAGGAAGCAGGAATAAAAACCAGCGAATTACAAAGGCTATTCATGGAAATAATTAAGGAAAACTTCCCAAGCATGGGAAAAGAAAATGATACTCGGTTATGTGAGGCATACAGAACTCCAGCCACCTACAATCAAAACAGAGCAACACCCAGACACATATATAATAATCAAGATACCAGAAATTCAATATAAAGACAGAATATTAAAAGCCATCAGAGAAAAGAAAGATTACCTATAAAGGTAAACCCATCAGGATCACAGCAGACTTCTCAACACACACCATAAGATCAAGAGGAGCTTGGAGCGGAGTATTCTAAGCCCTGAAAGAAAATAATCTCCAGCCCAAATTGATGTACCCTGAAAAACTGTCCCTAGAAATTAATGGAGAAACAAGATGCTGCCATGACAAAGAGGAACTGTGGGAATTTGTGACCACCAATCCAACCCTGCAGAGAATACTGAAGGACATTCTAGAGAGAGAAAAAAAAAATACCAGGATTTTAGGAACAGTGGCAGAAAGGCCTCAGTGAACTTGGCAGGCAGAAGAATAAAGGAGAGAAGTAGACAAAGGCAGAAAAATAACATAGTAGAAATGAGGCAGAGAAGGTTGCCTATAATCTCTAACATAGATGGTCTTGATACACTAAAAAAAAAAAAAAGGCAGAGTAGATCAGAAGATAGGGTCAATTGAGATGCTCTGTCTAGGAACTATAATCAACCTGAGAGAGGGTTTATGGACTGAAAATCAAATATAAGAAAACAATGCTCTATGTGACAGGGAGCAAGAGAGAAATAGGGGTAACTTGACCACCACCTGCAGATAGGATGGAAAGACAGGATTCTTATGTGCAATAAAGAACTACTCAGCGATAACAAAAGAAAACCTTGAGGCTTTTGTAGGTAAAGGAATACAACTTGAGATCAAGTTCAGGAATGAGAAGTTTCAGAACCACTTAGGTAAAAAGCAGGTTGCCCCCCCAATCTAAAAACTGAGAGAGTTGGTGGGACCCAAAATGCGCAGCACCCTGTGGGAGTGAAAGGGGAGGAATAGCCTAAAAAAAGAAGGCAGAGGATATTGTTAATAGTGAACCAGGATTTAAAACCCACATTACTCACACCACTCTGCTGAGATGGATTATATTCTGTTCCAGTTTGTCTACTTGTACTAGATTTGAGGGCACAGACATTTATCCCGAAAATAGCAGGATAAAGTACAGTAATCAACCTAAATTTCCTATTAACTTAATCTGAAGCTCTGTATAACTTACCCTGTTTTACCATGACTGATCTTAATTGAATCTGGTTTGTTGCATCACTGTTTTGTATTGATAGATTTTATTCAAAGCTGTTATGATTGATAGTATCAAGTCTGAGAGTATAGACAACTGCACTGAAGATGACAAGATTCACTAGAATATCCACTCTGATTTGATTATTACCTACCTTTGAAGTTTTGCACTGTCTACAATGTTTTATTTTTACTAATATTGTTATGTACTGCTATATTCAATTATACTGTTATATTCAATTATGCCTGATGATATAGACAATTCTATTGAAGTTAATAAGAGACAACACAGTAATCATTGTAGATCACCTTGTACTGTGGTTTTATATGACTTTTTGGTTTCATGTTTTTATAGGAATTTGTTTTGTTTTGTTTTGTCTTGCTATGTTTTGTTTTTCCCTCTAGTACAGAAAGGATAGAAATACATGTAGAGATTCATGCATGCATAGCTGTTTACAGTCTCACTGTTTGAATATCTACTTTGTATGCTTTCATTTTGCAACTTGAACAACTATTTCTAAGAGGACAATATGTAATTTTTCAACTAGTGATTTCTTACTGTTTATCTTTTTTTGAAATTCTGTATTATTTCTATCCTTTTTATGTTTTTTTCTCTTTGAATAAAAATTAATTAATTAATTGAAAATAAATAATAAATTAATAAATAAAAAGGTGCTGAGTTTATCTTCTGACCTTCAATATTTCTCATGATATTTCCACCAAGTATTGTAGTTGTTGTCATCATTCCAGTTATTTTATCAACAAAAATTCTGAAAGGAAATTATCTGTGGATGGAATGAATGAATGATGGAATGAACAAAAGGAGTACCAGAAGATTAGGGAACTGTAAACTGAGGACTTGCTCTGTGTATCAGTGCAGTCCTGGGTCATGACTCAGGCCTCCCTCTCCAGCCGGCCCTACTTCACTCTCGCTTTGGCCCCTCCTTTTTCTGTCTCTATCTCCTTTATCACAGGTGAAGAGCAATAAATTACTGCGATCACTCTTTGCACACCACTATTGCTACCTTATACACTTAGCTTTATTTTATTTCATTATCCTTTCTTGTCTCTCTGGCCCCAACCTCATTCTTCTCCATTGCCAGTTACCTATTTTGTTATATTTAAACTATGTCCACTTGTATGCTATCCTTATATGTATACAGATAAATTTTATATAATTTTTATAGGCAATCTTGAATTTTAGTGTCTTTTATTTCACTTTTCCTCAACACTGTCTTCCAGTTCTAGTCACAGTCTTGCTTGTCAACATAGCTGCTTAATCCTGATTTAGTAAAGTGTTATGCCCTGTGGTTATACCACCATTTAAATACCAGATCACCAAGAGATGCTCATCTAGAACAGACAAATCTTGCCCTATAATATAATCTCTTACATTTTTGGCATTGCAAATATCTTTTTGAGTCTATCGTCACATCTGATGAGTTGGTTTTGATGAGTTTTATTTTTAAAAATGAATTTATGGTAAAAGTGCACAAATTCCAAATGTATGAAACTTTTTATGCAAAAGTTATATTTTGAGGAATCTGATTTTTTAAAATCCATTCACAATCTATGATCAGAAAGATATTTCCATATGTTTTATTTTGCTTAGCTTTTTAATTTTGTCTTTTGTATTTGTCTTTAACTCATCTTTGATCCATATGAAAAGTAGTAATCTTATTTTTTTCTCTCAATAGAAGGACAAATTCTCACACTCTGATGGATAATCTAGCCTGTGTGGACTGATGTATAACACCATGACTATTGTATTAGTCAGCTTTCTCACTGCTGGGTCTTAACAGCCAACACCCACAACTTTAAAAAGAGGAGGTTTAATTTAGCTCTGGTTTCAAGGTTTTCAGTATATTGTCAGCAGGCTTCAAGACAGGATTATCAAACTGGAAGGACATTGCTGAGCAAAATTTATTAGATCATGGTAGTTGAGAAGCAGAGCAAGGGAACAGCACCAGCAAGGAAGGGGCAAGAGACCAGACATCCAGAAATATCCAAGGTCATACCTCCATGACCTAGCAGACATATCAAGAGGTATGCTCCAGCAATACCTTGGGCAGCTCCCAAGCTATTCAATTTGACATGATCAAATTTAACCATCATATCCTAGCCCTTCTCAACCAAATATGTTGATTTAAATCACACTTAACAACCAATGAACACAGGGTCATATTCCCATATAACATGACACAAGTATCTTGAATACAATTGAAAATGTGAGGCCACTACTCCAATCACCAAAGTCCTAGTGCCCTACTAAAAACTCCTGAGCCTGACCTTTACTGTCCACATTGCCATCAGTATTCTGGTCTTCTTAGCTCCAACTAGAATTAACCTTCATGCTCTGCGTATTGCATACTAAAGCTTCTCTAGCCTTCATTTCTAAGCCTTTTCCAATTCCTCCTACAAAGCAATTCCAAAGACTTCTAAACCAAGTGGTCAGTTACAATCACAACAATAACCCCTCTCCTGGTACAAAACCTTTATTGGTTAGGGTTTTCTAGAGGAACAGAATCAACAGGATACATAGGTATATATATACATGTCTATATGTTATGTCTATATGTATTGCTAAGTATATATTGATACATATGCATGAGAGAGAGAGAGAGAAAGAGAGAGTGCAAAAAAACTATACACATTTCAGCAGTTCAGCATACTAATAAATACATAAATGTCTGGAAGTGAATGGACACCACTTGGTAGTTGTAGAGGCTAAAGGTAACTTGTGTTAATCTTATGATATCTCAGTAAATTTAGAATTAAAATATGTATGCATGCTTTTATTTTCCTGATGTATAATTTTTGGTGGACTCTGTGTATAGGCTTACAGGATCAAAGGCAGGAGAATCCACAGTTGCTGTCTGCATGATGGAGAGCTGGAGGATCTAGTAACTTCTCAGCCCAAGAAGCTGTAAGTAGCAGAACAAAAGGGATCAAGGACATCGCACTAGTCTGAGACGAAAGCTTTAGGCTCCCTACAGGGTCACTGATATGAATTCGTATTGTAAGCCTGAAGAAATTGGAGTTTGATGTCTGCAGGTGACAGCAGCAAAAGACAGAGCCAGTGGAGCAGAATGGGGCTCTTCAAAACACACATCAACTTCCTTCCTTCCCTTTTATATCACCCAGACTAAAAGCCTATTGTTTGGTGTCCCCCTCAACTGATGTGTGTCTTCTCCCCTATGTTTGCTGGACTCTATGCCAATCATCTCTGGAAATACCCCACAGACACACTCAGAAGTATGCTTTACTAACCTGCCAGGCATTCATCAAACCAGGCAAGTTGACATATCATGATTAATAGTCACAGTTATCATATTTTAAATGCCCATGTGAATATGGATCTATTCCTACAATTTTTCTTTTACCAGTTCTCCCCTACATTAGCATAAATGCTACTTATATTTTTTTGTAATAAAGCCCAAGAGTTAACACAACTTTTTGTTAGGTCTGCCTGCCTGAGATACAGCACAATCATCACGGCAATGGTTCAAAGCTGTGCCATGATAATCTACACCTCCTAAGTCCCTATGGCTTGTCCTTCCCAAAAGCCTGCCAAAGCTCAGGAAGTAAAGGTTTACCCAACCCCCTGCACTCTCACAAAATAAATCAGCTCACACCAACCACCAGAGCCCTTCCCCCATCAGAGCCTATATCAGGAAGAACCTGCCCTTTGTCTGTAGAGCACGCCACAGCCTTCCTTGCGGTGACTCCCTCCATGCCCTCCGTGCTTATTAAACTTACCGTATCTACTTGCCTATTCTCTTTAATATTCTGCGCTGTTCGAGATTGAGTACAAAGCCCTCAATCACTTTTTTTTGTTTATTAAAAAGTGTGTATTTATTTATGGAAAGCTTTTATTTTTCTGTGGAAATTTTAGAAGGCTAGTTTCTAAATATCATGAAAGATTCCTCCAGATATTCTAACTGGAATAGCACTAATTCAAGATTAATTTGTGGGAAATGTGAGATTTTTCCTGTGTTAGGTGTTCTCATTCTTTATTATATTGTATTTCTTTACTCATTTAAATCTTCATTTTATTAATTTTAGGAACTTTTTTGAACTTAAGATCTTGCCTATGATATTAGGTTTATTCCTGAACATTTTGTATTTTCTATTGTAGGAAAAGTATCTTATTTTCTTACAATTTCTACTGTTAGTATTATCTTTGTAGAAGAATGCTTCTGGTTTTTGTTTTTATTTATCTTTATTTTTCCTATCTGTTAATATTTTTTCTCTTTTTCAAAGAAATATAGACATTTCTACCTCTACCTTTAATATATCTTAATTTTTCCTTCTTTTTTTGCATTTTATTATTCTTGTCTGGTACTTGCCTAGCATTCCTCAACCTGACCTTCCAACTCATCAACTCTATTTTGTTTTGTTTTGTTTTTGTAGGGCCTGAACCAAAGGTCTCTTGCATGCTAGGTAAGAATTGTATCACTCAACTACACCCTCAACTCCCAGCTCACTAACTTGAGTTCATTCTACACTTTAATCTGTTCACTGAGTGCTTATTCCAGAAGCCCAGATATTAACAGAAGAATATCATATGAATTTAACTGACACTTCATGTAAAGCATAACTTTGATGAAGTCTTCCAGAAACACTGATCCTGAGATATAATAAAAGTTTTCTTAAAGGTGCCACTACAATTGATACTTGGTTACACAGCAACAGATACTAAGATCATATTAAAATGGTAGTAAATCAAGTTCCTACACTGAGAGGCATATGTACCTCCTTTCAATATACATTTTTGAATAGAAAACAAAAATAAATTAAACTGGTTTAATCTAGCCTTTCCAAAGAAAATAAAAGCAGCAGTGTCCAGTCCCAGTGTGGACAATATCTCTGCTCTTCCTGCTCAATAGATTCATAGGAGTCAAAACATCAGAGAAATGCTGAGTTCTCTGGGGACTTTAGCATCACTCAGTTCACCTGTGTGGACCATTTGGGGGGCACTTCTGTTTGCAGTGCTGCAGCCTGTTTATTAACTGAAGTAGCCAGCCTCATTACAAATACATCAAAATGTGCTTGGGTTTGCTCTTTGGATTCTGAGAGTGATTTTTAAAACACCTTTTTGATATGCTAAGAGCCTCTAATGAGGACAAAAACCATCAATTCCAAAGAAAACATTAGGCTGCAAAAAGAGCAGCTTTCTCTTTTGCTCTTAGTTAATAGTTTACACATAAGGACTGAAGAATGAATTTTCATTCACCAGCCAGCCTCGCTAAAAAAGGCAGGCCACAGCTGCTGACCTTGAAGAAGACAAACAGGTATTTGCCTTTATTTCCTCACTCCCAGTTTTGTAAAATTCAAAAGTCAGTTGTCAGGAGACAGTGCTGAGTGGTGATATCTGGGGAAAGAGTCCTGAACCTAAAATACCATGTTCAAAGAGTGGAAAGATCATTGGGAAAGTTCGGTTGCTTTTTTTTTTTTTTCCTATTTAATCTTAGTTTCCTCGCCATAAAAGAAGCAGTAACACACATTTCCCAGAGCCAGTGTGAAAATTTATTTCCAAATTGCCTGGCACACAAAAGCAAATAGTAGCTGTCAATTTTATTATGATCATCATCATCAATATTGTGGGAATGAATCTCAGCAAGGCAGAACAGAGTTAATATCTACAGAGATTCCTAAAAGAAAGTGTATGGATGAGATGTCACCCTAAAACTATGTGGCTGTGGATTAACTAGGGAAAAAAAATAAAGCATAATTAAGTCAGTTGAGGTATAGGATCAGAATTCAGTAATTCAGTTGAAGCAAAGTACTCAAATGGAATCAAGGAAGAACTCGGGTAGACAATAATTTCACTTGTATAACCCATCCCATTATTTACACAATTTCTAAAGTGTACTATGCTTTGATTAATATCCATTATAAGTTGAGGTTGGTGATTGCCTGTAATTCCACACTCTGGAAAGCTGAGACAGGAGGATCACAAGTTTGAGCCCAACCTGGACAAGATAGTGTGACTTCATTTTGAAATTAAAAAGAAAAGACATAGCTTTTTGTGAGGATATAGCTCAGTGTGAAGACCTTGGGTTCCATCCCCAGTATAAGAGAGAGAGAAAGAGAGAGAGAGAGAGAGACAGACAGACAAGAGACAGAGACAGAAGAGGAGGGGAGGGAAGAGGAGGGAGAAAGCCATTACAATAATCAGGCCCCAAAATATTCTTTGGTGAAGAGAAATAAGAATAAATTGAGATGCACAAATGTCATCAAGAATTCTTTTGCAAAGAATACTTTGATAGGCACAGCAGACACTGTCAAGAACCATTCAAGATCCTCTTGTGTGCTTCTCCTGTCTTTATGCCTCTTCTCCTGAGATCCAGTATGCACTCACCTCTCAGGGCTCACAGCAAAGCCCTCTTCTTTGAGGGGCTCCCCTCAAGTGACTGGAGCCCTATGTCTGCATATTAAATAAATCCCAAGTATGTGAGGGTTTATGACTTTTTTGGTGGGCACTTGGCCAATGATCTCCTGCCACAGCTGGAAACCCAGCTTTCCCACCTCCAATCACAAATTATGGATTTACCTTTTACTCTACTGGGTCAGGTCAAGTCTATGACCTGAGGTGACATCTGTACTTGGTTTCTTCCCCTTCTGTGCTCTGCTTCCCTTACTCCTTTTCCAGTTTGTCATGGGCACACCTTAAAGTAAGTCATCCGCAAGGCAGTTTTCATCTTAGAGTTAGATTTGGGGATGGAACCTAAGACAAGGACACACATAAGTGGTGGCAGCAACCCAAAAGGTTACATAAGAGGCAAAAAGCAGTCACTGCCTCCAGAACTGGTAGTTCCTGTTCATCAGAAGAGCCTTTGTTTCAGTGGCTTGAGAATGGGAGTCAGCAGAGTAGGTGCTAAGATAAGGCTGGCGTTTTGTGAGGTATGAGCATCACTACTCCACAGAGCATACCCTCTACTGACTACTAAGTAATGCATATGCCAAATTCTAAGGTGTTCACACTCTGGAAGAATTGGCTCAAGAGTGAAGTTCTTCACCAGGTTGAGCAAGAAGCATAAATAGTGCTTGCTCTTGTGAACCAATTCAGGGACTGATCATAAGGACACACTACATTCTGGTTAAACATATGAAAAGAACTAAAAGCTAAAAGCTTATGTTCTACAAGGCAGACTGGAAAATGTTACAATGATAATCCTGTCCTAATCCAATCTATTTGTTTTTCTCTTCTATCAACATTTTAGTCAAATGAAATGCTTAAACTATTTGTGCCAAGTTTCACAGTTATGCAAAACCTAATGTAATTGAAACATCTCCTTTTGCCCTTTATTCAGTCATCAAAAGCTACTCTCCACCACCCCAAGCCCTCAGCAGATCTTGTCCCACCTTCCTCACTTGCCATCCTTTGGATGCCCTCCCATCTCCCCGTAATTGAAGGCTGATGTCATCTGAAGAGAACATGCACTCTCTATTTTCAGAGACTCTGCCATCAACACAGCTGCCTGGCATCCTGTCATTGCCCATCGCTGTCAGTTAATGCAGGAACACAAACCTTCAGTGACATTATGCAAATGTGTAACCTTCCCTGGAGACTTTCCGCCTGGATGCTTATGTCTAAGTTCCACTGCAGTAGTACATTGTCCCTGTAGACAGCTGTAACCTGCTCTAATGTGTAACACACACACACACACACACACAAAATTACCTTGATCTCTTTTGCTAAGAGAATCTACAATTTCTGGAGTGGAGAAGAATTGTGAGCCAAAAGTTTCACAAGGAAAAAAAAAGGCTTTCCACAAGCCATTGCACACCAAACTAAAGAGGAGCAGTCTAATCTGCCCATTTTAACCAAATTTTTTATCACTCTCCCCTCATCTCCTTCCCTGCAGATTTGACAGGGCAATGTGAGTAATTGAGATGCACTAAAATTCCAAGCTACCAAGATATATTTATCTTGGCTATTTAAGTATCTTATTAGACTTACAATTGTTCCTTTTGCCTATTTTGACAACCAGTATCTCTAGTGTTTTCTTCTTCCTTTCACTAAAGAAGTATTTTTTTCACTATTAACTGTATAAAAATCCTCAAAAACAACACAAAAGACCTCTTCTCAATGACTTTACAACCTAATAGGAGAACTAAAATACACATACACATAGAATCAGTGAGAGACCGTGTATTGTCTTGGTGATCTAGAAATACTTCAGGAAAAAAGTAACACAAAAATATAGAAAAAGAGGTTAAAAGTAATTTTTGATTATGCTTATAACAAAGTATCACAAATACTGTGACTTAAACCAATACACATTCATTATCTTCCAGTTCTACAGGCCAGAATCCATCCTAGAGAAGGAAAATTAAAAAGTCAGCAGAGTTGATTCCTTTCTGACACCAATCCTGACCTCCTATAGCTTTGAAAGACCTCATTAGCATTTCTGATTTGTGTCTGCATCACATCCAACTCACCTTCTCCCAGTGTGATGTATTCTTATAAAGAGACCCTTATGATTACATCCAACAGAGTAATATAGAATAATCTCACATCCTAAAGCCCTAAAATCACATCCATAAAATTTTCTTTTGCCATATTCACAAGTTCCAGGGATTGGGACATAGACATCTTCAGAGGCCATGGGCACATTATTCAGCCTGCCGCAGAGGTGTTGCACACCAAAACATTTCTGATTCAAACCACACACGCAAGTGGAAATAGCATCCCTTGAAGACTGGCAAAGTGAAGGCTACATGCAGTGGACACAGTGAATCTCCATGTGTGCGACTGACAGAGCACAACGCTACTGGAAAAGCAGAAAGCATTATTTAAAAATAACTAGAAAGAATCAAAAGCAATGAGTGGGCAACTGTTTTAAAGATTAATATGGCAGCAATACATAGAATGATTCAAAATAAGAGCCTCAAATGTGAATAATATAGAGGCTCCACAGGTGCCTACAATGAGTGAAATTCTCTTAGAAAAAGGAGGAGTTCATACTGGCAGTGTGAGGAAGGCCAGGAGAGGCTGGGTGCCAGTCTGCAACAGCCAGCTCTGGACAGCTCAACCCAGTCACTGCCAGAAGGGGTCAAAGTATCAGAATTTTCAAAAGAAGTCAGGGATTTTATGTAACATCTAATTTGTTTTACTCTAGCTTTACAGTAACTCATTCTTTTTTCATTCTTATTTATTTTTATTAGTACAAGTTTATAGCACATGATGAATAAATCCACTGTGGAGAGTTGGTGCATGTACACAACTCATCTTACTATTTTTTACAACTCCTTCCACTCCTATCCCTACCCCATTCTTCTATCTCGTGGTTCCTTTCGATTTGCAAAAGATTGTTCTCCATGTTTCCTACTATCTAGCCTTTATTTTGATTTTAATTATTTATGCTTTGGGATTTTCATATAGCAGAAACCATATGACATCTAAATTTGGGTGTGTGATTTACATCCATTTTCCTACAAATGACTGAAATTCATTCTTGATTGTGCAATAGTACTCAACTGTGTATATTTGCCACATTTTATTTACCATTTGTCTGTTGGTAGACATATAGGCTACTTCCAAAAGTTAGCTAGTTTTTTAATATTGATGACATTTGATTTTTAAAAATATTGCAATGTTGAAACATTTGCCTGTGGATCAATACAAGCCCAACCTGGTAGTATGCAGTCTCTGGGTCATGAGAAGGCAAGACCAGGTGGCAAATTGATCTGTTTATAGTCTCTGTTCTGTAGGTAGAAGTACATTGGAGATTAATGGTCTAGACCTGGAGCCTAAACAGCACTCACTGATTTCCACCTGTCAAAATGTTCAGTATCATCTAGTTTGGGAACCAGAACACAGACAAAAGAGTTAATTAACCCTAGAATGTCAGACTGCAAAGTGTTGTTGAATGTTACTGCCTTAGTTACCTTTTTTATTCCAAGACAGAGTACCTGACACCCAAAGTTAAAGGTGAAAAAGTTCATTTCAGCTCACAGTTTAGAGAGGTTTCATTCCACAGTCAACTGGCTTCAAGGTGGGGTAGCATGGCAGCAGGGCACTGTAGCAGAGAAATAGTCCATGACAAAACTGGGCAGGCAGAAGACAGCAAGCAGCAAGCAGGTGACCAACAGAAAAACCTCTTTCTGTCGCTTATTTTTAGCCAGCCTGCACACCCAAGTGCACCCATAATCCTACTCACAGCTATGCCAAACAAGCTAGTAGTCGAATTCACACACCTTTGATCCTAGCATCACACACTCCAGACCCAGCCACCCCAAAAAAGTCCTATATATGACCACATGATGCTATTGGGGGATACCCAGACACAAACTATAACAGTTATGTCAACAACTTCTGCAGGAATTGAAGGGACACTGATAGTTTATCATGGCAGAAGGCCTTTTTGGTCCATTATCTTTCCCCAAACCCAATCTCAGACACCTGGGCCTGCTTCTTACATGGACAAAGTCCTTCATTTCTGTAGCAGAACTGGATGTATCTTACCCAACGGTAACCCCATACCTGGATTGTTTTGTAGGACAGATCTTGTGTAGTATAAGCCAAGCATGGAGATTTAATTTATTTCCCACTCCAGTAACCAATTGCAGAATTGGCCCAACAAAAATCTGACCATTCGAATGTGGGGATGAATCTGCTTTGGTCACTTGTAGAGGAGCTTTGTAGGTGATTTTTAAGGGACAGGCACTTTTCCAGCCACTGGAATTTGCTGTGTGATGTCCAAAGTAGCTGTGGCCACCTTGTGTCCATGCCAAGGGAAACAAAAGGAAAACCAGTATACTGAAAACCACATAGCCAAAAGGGGGTGTAAATCGCCATCAGAGGCAATGTTAGGGAACACTGCAAACTAAGGGAAGAGTAAGAATACTACAGAATAAGACCAAATAAGGGAACACTACAAAAGATGCATGGGGCTGATTGGTTCAGTGACTATAAGAAAAGAAATGTACTTACTGCGGTTCTCACAGAACCAGATTTAGTGGGAAAAGTAGTGAGAAAAGTGAGAAGGAAGAGACCAGATGATACAGTCAAGTGTCAAAGAAGGAATGAAGAACAGAACTGACTGCAGAAACTGGAGGCAGTGTAATAGCAGCAGGACCTGGGCCAGCAGGAGGGTCCCAACCAAAGCAGCGCAGCAAAGGTCAAGCTACACCTGCTTCAGACCCTGACGTCAGCTGTCCAGCCAGCCCAGCCATCTAGACAGTGTTTAATTGACTGAAAATTTACAAAGTCAATTCTATTAATTGCTTAGAGAATCACAAACAGTGTCACTGTGCTACCTAGTAGCAAAACCTGGGGACATTTAATAAATGGGAAAGTTAATTTCTAGTCATTTAGTAGCAAGTTAAACCCCATTCATTCAAACTTTGAAATACCTAAGATTATAGCAGCTATTGAGAACACATGCAGTGAAAATTAAATGATAATGTAGTGTGAGAATACCATGGGACACAGGAGTGTGTTGAAGGAAAAGAACAAAGATGAGAAGGGAAAAAAAGTGTTGATTAAATAGACTGCAAGTTAAAAAGAATAATCTAATTAAAAATATCTTAGCAAGAAAATATGACTTCCTTGAAATATGGCATAAAGATCGGGGGAAAAGAGCTAGTCAAATTGAAAATTATAGCCAAGTGAAACTAACAAGAAATAGTCTATCAGAGAACTTAAGTATATAAACACAGTTTTTACACAAATATAGAATAATTACCTGACTTATTTATGGATAAATTATGTTCTTAATGTATTTTTCCTGAGTCACATGTATTTTGTGAAGGTGCTGCTATTGTCTGAAAGTTCAACATATAGTATCCTTAAGAAGCATTATGTATTTAGGGTAGAAGCTATTAGAAAACCATCATACTGATAAATAATTTTCTAACTTAAAAGATAAATTTAATAGAACATTACCTGACTATTTTACCAAAGTGCTGCCCTAGCAGGAACTCAGTAAATTAGATTCTTAGGGAATTTGATTAGTATGAGGTTGTCACTTGCCTAAATATCAAACTTCTATATGTCTCATAAAATATATATAATATTTTTAATAATATAAAAAATTGCATTTGTCTTTCCGGATACATAATATCCTAACTATCTGTACTTTTCACTCTCAATACATTATTTTTGTTTAATGTATAAAATGAATGATGGTAACAGGTGCATGTTCCTATGGTTACACAGATTTTGTTGAAAGAAATAAATAGCTGGTACCTAAAACGTTTTTCAATTAGTCTCTGGGATGTAATATAGAAGTAAGATTTACTTTCCTATTTACATGTTCTTTATACTTAATTTCTTCCTTAATATAAATTCACCTATTTGGTAAAATTGAAAAGAAAAAATAATTAAAATTGTAACTTACATGAATTTAAATGATTCATAATCCCTCAAGTATTATTAGTACATTAATAAAAGTTTCAGTCCAAGGAAAAAGCTTTGAATTATGTACAATTTCCACCTAGTAACTAATAGTAACTAATTAAAAGTCAATATTTTTTCTCCCAAAGCAGAAAATGAATAAGGGAGATAGCCTTTTATCCACCTTAATTTTCAACAAAAGGTAATTTCATTCAAAACTTTAGTACTCCTATTACTAAAAAATGACTTGTTCTTGGGACTACAATTTATTTTATCACACATATACATATGGCTTGCTGTGACATTTGAGAACTTCTAATTTGTTAAACACAAACTGTTGTGTGTTTACAAAAGAAAAAAATTCAATTTTCTCTGTTTGAATCTACCATGAAAAAAGTGCTTTGTATAGTAATTCTGAATCATAATGGGGCATCAATTTGAAGAATAAGTCAATGTATATTAATAATTTTCTAGCTCCCAAAGTAACAGCTTTTGTTCTCTCTGGATCAGAGTTTAATGAAAATATGAAATGTTATTATAGAAGAAATTGCATAAGAAATTTATTTTTTCATGCAAACCCTGTACACATTTTTTCCAATTTCATTATGATCTTAATGTACAATTTCTAATGTTCCTTATGCCTGGTGATACGCATAAGGCATGAGGTGGTGGGGGAGAGGCAGAGGCAACGGCAAAGAAATGTCTTAAAAGATCTAAGCAATCAAACTGATAGTAAAGCTAAGTTTAAGTCAAAGGTGGAAGGAGGCAATCAAGAAAAATCTCGCACATTCTCTGTTAGAAATGCAATCTCCAGAATGAATTCTCCACTCAGCCTCTGGACCTCACCCGCTGGAATGGAATATGAGTGAACAGAATTTGAGAAGAACGAGTAGACTGGGGAAGGATATGGAAAGCCTATCATCAAAGAAGCCACTTGGGGACAATTATGCTAAATAAAATAAGCTAATCATAAACAGACAAAGCCTGTGTGATTTCACTTATACGTGGTATGGAAAGAAGTTAAAATCATGGACACAGAAAGTGGAATGGCAGTTTCCTGTCACTGGGGAAGGGGATGCAGGGAACAAGAGAGAATGAGAAGTTTTTGCTTAATAGATGCAGTTTCAGTCACACCCAGGAGTCCTACATGTTTTGGTTGCACAAACAATATGAACGTAGTTGATATATCAAACTTCTATATGTACACTTTAAAATATTCAAGATGGTAAATTTTGTGTTACGTGTATTTTACAATTACATTTTTAAAGTAACTGCTGAAGAAATTAAATGTTAATGAAAAGAGAAAAATAATCATGAGACAGGAAATAGAAGAAAGAGGACAAATAAATTAATAATGAGCCATTGCATAGAAAATAAATATCTTTATTCTATAACTGGAAAAGGCAACATCAGTCAGTACTAGCTACTGGGCTATAAATTTCAGTTGAAGCTAAGAATAATTCAACAATCAGAATAAAAGACTGATGGATATATGGGATTAAAAGACCGATATCTGTGGTCCACAGTATTAATGGCCCTGGAGCATGCATGCTTAGGAGCCAGTAAGTAGCAGGACAGGCACTGTGTGGGGACAGGGAGTATGGGAGGAAGGCAAAAGTCTCACTGTACGCCTGCCGTCCCCACTCATTAGCCACGGAACTACTTGCATCTTAATATTTTTATTTTTAAATTATGGATTTGTGTCTTAGTTTGCTAGAATTGTCTCCATACAATAACAATAAATGGCTAAACAAACGGTGCTAGGAAAAATGCAGAAGGTTCGATTTAAACCCGTATCTCTCACCATGTACTAAACTGAAATCAAAGTGGATCAAAGATATAATATCAAAACAATCTAACGACTAAAAGTAGAATTTAATGATAAAATTCAGGAAGATACCATAGGTCAAATTCCTGAAGCCATAAGCATAGGCAAGGCCTTTCTGAATAGCAAGAGCCAACAAATAGGACCATAACAAAAGTTTCTGCACAGCAAAAGGAACAAAGAGCAGTGTGAAGACATGACCTACAGAGTGGGAAGCATTTGCCAGCTACATTTTGGATGGAAGATTAGTATATAGAATATTAATGTAAAGCATGCAAACAACTTAGACACCTAAAATAAAAGAGCTAGTAAAGACTGAAAGGAATAGATACTTCTCAAAATATATACAAGTAGCCAATAAGTTCATGAAAAAATGGTCAACATTCTTGATCGTTATAGAAATGCAAATAAAGCAACACTGAGATTTCATCTTACACCAGATAAAATGGCAATCATCAAAGCATCAGCTAATAACATATGCTGGTGAGGCTGAAGTGAAAAAGGAACCCTCATATATTCCTGGTGGAAATCTAAACTAGTACAACCATTATGGAAATCAGCACGGGGATTCCTCAAAAAATTAAAAGTGGAATTCCATTTGGCCCAGCTATTTCCCTTTTAGGAACATTTTCAAAAGAGTTAAGACATTATATTATAGTAATATGTGACTACCCATGTTTATAGCAGCACTATTCATACTAGCAAAATCCTGGAAGCAGCCTGTGTATACTGCATGTGCCTCAACACATGAGTGTATAGTGGTATCTATATATAGTGGAATGCTACTCAGCTATAAACAGGGATGAACTTGAGTCATCTGTAGGAAAATGGATGCAACCCAGAAACATAATGCTAAGTGAAATGAATCAGACTCAGAACCTTAAATATTTTCTCTCATGTGAGAAATCCAAAGTATAAGAAGTAGAGAACAAAATAAACAACAGAAGAGGTAAACATGAAGATGTATCTTTCGCAAATGGGAAGGGGGAAGAAGAAATGGAGGGGCTGAAGAAGAGGGATATGAAAAGAATTGGGATGTTTTGTGTACACGTAGCACTTCCCACAATGAGTATAATCAGTGTATATGTGGTGATGCAGCAGGAAAGAGTGAGGGGAATAGGAGGAGATTAAAAAGAATCAAGAGGTATTAGATGAATGTAAATACTACACACTGCAAACATGAACTAGTAAAAAAAAACAGTGGCTTAAAAATCAGGAATTTATTTTCTTACCATTCTAGAATCTGGAAATCTGAAATCAAATGTTAACAGGTTTGCCTCTGAGGTCTTCTCCATGGTTTGCAGAAGGCCCCCTTCTTTATCTGCATGTGGTCTTCCCTCTGTGTGCCCATCCATGCCCTAATCTCTTCTCATCTGGACATCAGTCATATTGCATTAGGACCCATGCTGATGACCAGGGGCTAGGATTTCAATATGTGAATTGTTAGTAGGGGGAAAAGATAACTCAGCCCATAGCAACTTTAAAAAAGATGTCCAAGTTAAATGGCAACTAAGACGGGTATTAAAATCACTCTACATAGATCCCTATGAAGATAATTGAAGGGAGAAAAAAGTGTAGCTCTACCCCAAGTTAGAAAAAATTGGCAAATACAACAGCAAAGAAAAACACTAAGGTGCATTTTGGTAAGAAGACACTTCTTGCCAGTCCGCAAACATTTCACCAAGTAGAAAAGATCTCAGAGAATTACATTATCAAGGTAAGATAAAGAAGTCAAGAGATGAATTCACGGCTGAATCTTGGAAGTGATGGGAAAATGTCCAGTTGGAATAATTCACTGGAGAGCACCATCGATTGTTTGTCCAACATGGGGATCAGTTGTGCACAATCTTTGTTTCCTCTTTTTATTGACAGGCATTTAATGACAGAAAAGAAGTGAAGGCCTAAAATACTAAGTGGAAGCTTCAAGGGAGGAGTTGTTTCAATATTATTTATAAAAGAGGAAAAGCAAGTTAAAGAGTATGAGACAAAACAGCCAAATGGGTAGCCTAGAGTTGAGACAAAACAAGGTGAAGTGCAGTAAAAAGTCAACCAAGGGTATAGAGCTAACACAACATGTAAGAAAAGGACAGGAGTGACAAAGAGGCAGAAAAGAGCAGAATTCATCAGAGGCTTGTTGTACACTACGGAGAGGATGATTTCTTCCTAAACTTCACCCATTTTCCACCTCATATATAGAACGCAGGTGGCTGATTTTCCCTCAAATAGGGAAAACACCCAAAAAGATTATTTCTAGACTGTTTCTTTCTTAATCTAGGGGTAATTAGAATAGCTATGGAGTCTTAGTGCCCTCAAGCACAATCATTCTGTTTCAGACACTTGGCAATAATAGACACAATCTATAGAAAGGCCTGATGTTACTAAGGATTTGACTCAACTTGGAAGTCACTAAAACCTATAAAACTATGTAACATTTAACATAAAAACTAAGATAGACAAAGAAGAAAATTTGCTCAAAATGAAACTATTTTATATCTTCAAAGACATTCAAGAGGACATTTCAGACACAAAACAAGAACAGAAATTCCTAACATTCAGAAAATGAGTGCCTGGAAATAAACATATATTTTTAAATAAATTTTTCCACAGATAAACTGGTAGTAAGGAGCTGGTATCTCTCCCAAAGGTAGACCAAAAGACAAAAGGATGAAAAAGAAAGAAAGAAAAAAATTCAATAGTTCAAATATTTACCATCAGGATATCAAGAACAGCAACAACCAAACTCAGGATTGTATAACCTGGTTTTAATTTTTCAATACATATTTGTAGAACCTTAATCTCAGAGAATCTGATGTGAGAGATCAATTCCAGATACTGATTATTATAATTTTACATATGGCTCATATTATTTTGATTCTAGTATAATTGTTTAAAAAATTGCTGCTACTTGGAAGGGTGGGTAGATGTAAGTATCAAGAAAAGAAGAAATAGGTCAGCCACAAATTGAGTATTTTCTCAATGGTCAGTGAGGGATCAGTGCTATTTCTTCTTTAGTGTTTGATAAAATTCACCAGTGAGGCAATGAAAAGTTGTATATCATCACCGCCACACTGTCCACTTTTTTTTTTCCTCCTCTAACACTCCACCCTATACAACATTTTTAAGGTTTTATTCATAAAGAAACAAAAAGTTTACATTTCATTTCAAGGCCAAACAGAAGTGATCGAGACTGGCAGAGTTTTTACTTGGGTTTCTTTGTTTGTGTGTTTTTGGTTTGGGTTTTTTTTTTTTTTTTTCCTGACAAAGCCCTCTATACAAAAGAATGAGTCTTGTTTTTTTAAGGGATAAGTCTTGAGGATTGCATTTTATAGATGTGGAATTGCAAGAAAACATTTCCAAGAAAATCAAATATTGTGAAGAAACTGGCAAGGGAAAAGACAAGAGAAAGTTGGTCCTCTTGGAATCACACCACAGCGCATCAATTAAACACAACTAAAATATTTTACAGGATCATTGACTGCCCTGCACTGGATAAATAAGAAAGTATCAGATCCTAAAAAATTTATAAAACTCTTTCCAATCTCAAAACTCTCACTATGGCATGAATGGGAAATTTTTTTTGTCAATTTTCAAATAATTTCTTCAAGACAAACTGTAAGTATGATAATGAAAATATGAGACGATGGGAATCTAATAGCTAAAATATAGGAACTGCTTTTAGAAAATACTAGAATGCTAGCTTTGTTTTTATTAAAAACTTTATTTAAAATTTTTACACTTGTATAAAATTATATTAAGATAGATAAATCATATTTAAGAATTATAGTAATAATGAAATTAAGCTAATGCTGTTGAAAACTATGCACTGGGTATTTGCTAACATTTCACATGTCTGCTTATTTAAGGCTACAGTAAACGTGAGGTCAGTTTATTTATTTTTCAATTGCTTATTTTTATTTTAAAGAGAAAAGAAAAAAACACACAGAAAAGAAAAACAAAGACTTGAGCTGGGCATGGTGATGCACACCTGTAATTTCAGCACTTGGAAGGCTGAGGCAAGAGGATCATTGTGAGTTTGAGACCAGCCTGGGCTACAAAGTGAGCACAAAACCAGCCTGAACTGCATAGTGAGACACTGTCTCAAAAAGACAAAAAACAAAAAACACTAACAAAAAGCAAAAGAGATAAACAAACAACAACAACAACAAAACCCCCAAACAATAACAAAGATTAGGAAAGATTAGGAGCTCTAACTTTGCCCAAAACTGGGTTCAAATACAAGCACATCTTTCAAAACCAGATGCTAGGAATTTAACAATGGTTGTAATATTGCGTATTGTTATCTTCAAAAGAATTGCTTACATTACCAGATATAGACATGCAAAATTGATCTAATCATCTAATCCTCTGAGTATTAATGGTTCTTTTCCAAGAACTAACAGAATTAGTAGTATAATCATTTTAGCTATCTTATGTATATACATACAAGTCTGTATCTTTTTCCTTTTTCCTTCCTTCTGCTCAAAGGAAAAAAATACCTGGGATGGGTGAAAGGAGAAAAGTGAGGTTAGTTTCAAAAGGTGAAGTAACTTTTCAAAGTTCTGACAGTGTCAGGGTAACAGTAAAAAATTGAATTTGTAGCTTCAGAATTTATCCTCTTAACCACCTATACTTACAAACTTTGCCCTGACAATAAAAATGGAAAGTATATCATAATATGACAAGATAACAGAGAAGTCAACAGTTCTAACAAAAATAATAAGAATAGAAAAATAACAGGGAAATGATAACAATCATCTTAACTTTAAATATACTGAGACACAAAATGAAAAAAGAGCGTAGAATTTTTGTGACAACATTGAGAATGTTGTCAGAGATACCACCAAGATTTAATGGCATGCAAAGGTGGCTAGAATGTGCATAATTTAATAAACAGATGTAATAGAAAGACAAAAGAACCATACATAAAAAGGCTACCAAAGATTTTGAAGTAAATTTCAAACTGGACCATCTGGTAAAGAACACTCATGTGAAAATTAATGGAAAAATAAATAAGCTATCATTTTAAGCAAAGAGAAAAATTGTATAACCTAGCTACCATCGCTGGTATATTCCTAATGTTTATTATAAAACTTCTAAAACATAGTCAGTCATGATGGAAATGTAGTCATGCCCCTTGTGAAGCACATTTGGTGGAAAGATTAGGAGCTCTAACTTTGTACAAAACTGGGTTCAAATACAAGTACATCATTTGTTATTTTGACTTCATGCAACATTTCTTAGTTTTCTTGAGGTTTATATGGAAAATTGGAACAATTTTTCTCACAACATGGTATTGCAGTGATTAATTAAAATAGCACAGAAAAATGTAACAGGTCCACTGAATGTCAGCCTTTTCTGCTGGAACTCTTGTTATGCTGAAAGTAGATGTAATGAATAGATGACACTTTGCGGACTGCATTGGTCCAGTAATACAGAAAAGAAAAAAATATTATGTTGCACTGACTGTTGAGCAATCATGAAAACTGAAATCAAATCATGGTGAAAACATGATTAAAACCTTGGGAAATTCTACCCATAAAATCTTGGAATACATAGGCACAAGATCAACATGACTAATGGCATCTAGGTAATGTGATTTTGCAAGTTGGACCTTTCATACTAAGCACTATTAATATTCTATTTCAGTTTTTTACCCTTATCATGTAATTTAACAGCAACACTAGGCACACCCTTAAATAACTACTGAGTCAAAGAAGAAATCACAATCAAATCAGAAAAATTAATGAAAATGAAAGTGCAATGTACCATAACTTACAAGATTTAAGCAAATCAGTGCTTAGAGCTTACAGACCTCAGCTCTTGCACTTTAAAAATTCTCACTTAAACAAACTAAACTTATATCTTAAGAAGCCAGAGAAAGAAGAGTAATCTAAGACAAATCATGAGAAACAATAAATATAATGATTATAAGTTAAAGAAAAAATAATACAGAAGAGCAATGGAACCAAAACTTCTTATTTAAAAGATTTAACAAAAGCAGTAAATCTTTTTCTTAGTCTTATACTGATCAAGAAAAAGAAAAAAACTAGCTGAGCAAATGGTGCACACCTGTAATCCCAGCATTCAGGAGGCTGAAGTAGGAGAATCACCATGAGTTTGATGTCAGCCGGTACTACATAGTGAGACCCTGTCTCAACAAAAGAAAAAAAAAACAAGACTAAACCCATTAATATTAGAAATGAAAGACAGAAGTCTATTGCCATGGATAAAAAGTTAAAAATATTACAAAGGAATACAAGTAACAGCTGTTAACCTCCAAATAAACCTGTCTAATCTAAATGAAATGCACAAATTTTGAGAAAATACCAACTACTGAAACAAAGTCAAGAAGAAAGTTAAAAATCTGAGTAGACATTTAAAAAGAAAAAGAATGTGTACTGGCAATCAGAAAGCTTTTCTCAAGAGGATTAAAAATGGTAGAGTAAAGTCCAACAACAAAACACATCTTCAGAATCAGGAACTGGAAAACATCCACTTAGCAAAGAGGAAAATAAGGATCGCTCCAAAAAACAAGAAAGAGCCAGGAAAAAACCAGACACCACAGAGAAACTAAAGACAACACAAGTGAAAGAATAGAATAATCTGGAATGCTAACCCAAGCTCCAAGGAAAGTTTGGCATGTTGTCTCTGGAAACACAAGCTCTATCAATTTTTAGCTGTTTAGCTTACTCTGTTCTATCAGCAGAGTTCTCTCCTGTTGTTGAAGGTGACACAGTCATTGCTTTTAGTAGATGTTTTTTGCATTTGGTTTGTCTTTGTGTTTACACTATAATTGCAGAACTCTTTTCTGTTATTAAAGATGATGGAGTTGAAGCTATCATTCTCATGGTATTTTAAAATTATTTGTTTTTTATTGTTAATTATTTTTGTCATTCATTGATTTTTACTGTATAACAATATCTGGTTTCTCTTTATGTCATTAACCTAACTGTGGTTCATTTTCTCTTTCCTGAGTGATGCTGGTGATCAAGATCCTAGAAAATGTTGGACACTAAGAATATCCTCAAATATTATATTGACTAAGTTGAAGAGAAATGTAAATGCTAAAACATAACTAAACCCAAGAACACATCATGGGGAGCCAGAATCTGAAAAAAAGTTCTACATGGTAGTCACAGTTTCTCTATTCTAACTGCTGGACAAAAAGATGACTCCAAACATCCCTAGGTCCCCAAAAGCTGACTTCATGGGCACTGAAGTAAAGGAAGCTACAGGCAAAGAACTCAAAAACCAAACATTTGGAAAGATAAAAGAAACACATAAGCAAATACATCAAGATTTTTAATGAGCTCAAAGAGGATTTCATTTCATAAAGTATTTTATGAATAAAATTTTTATTGAACTTGAAGAAACAAACCATAAACTAGTTGAGTTGAAAAAGATAATACAAGAAAACATGAATGACTCCTTTGGTGAAGAATTAGGTATGAAAAAAAATCAGAAATGAAAAATTTAATTGAAAGCCTGGGCCAACGTACTTGCCCAAAGTGAGGAGAGTGCCAGAATTAGAAGACAAGGTGGTTACGGTGGACCATAAACTCAATAACATCCTCAAAAATGACTTTAAATATGTAAAAATCCCTGAATAATCCAATAAAAGACAATGAAGTTGAGATCACAATAAAAAAAAAAACCTGCCAACCAAGAAAAGCCTAGAACCTGATAGATTTACTACTCAATTCCAAAAGAATTTCAGGGAAGATCTAAAACTAATATTCTTCAAACTCTTTAATGAAATTGAAAAGAAAGGAGTACTGCCAAACTCATTTCTGAAAAGTAATGATTTCATTTTTTCTCGATACTATTGTGAAAGATATTGTTTCCCTAGTTTCTTTCTCTGAGAGTTCATTGTTGGGATATAGGAAAAATGGCTTTCACAATTAGTAGTTAACCTAACCAAGAAAGTGAAAGAAATTAATGAGAAGTAATGAAAAAGGAAATCATGGGAGAACATCAGAAAATGGAAAGATATCCCTATTCCTGGGTAGATAGAACCAAAATAGTCAACTTGGTCTTACTTCCAAAACTAATATATAGATTTAATGCAGTCCCAATCAAAATGCCAAAAGCATTCCTCACAGAAAACAGCTCTAAAGTCCATACAGAACTAGAAGAGATGTAGAATAGCAAAAGCAATCTTGGGCAACAAAAGCAAGGCAGGAACACCCCAATCTCATACTTCAAATCACAGTACAAAGCACAGTAATAATAATAAGGAAAAAACAACATCAAGGTAATGACAATAAAACAGACATATGGATCCATGCCACAGAACAGAGACGCAGAATCAGCTCCAGGCACTCAGCTGCATGATCTTTGACAATGTGGCCAAAAACTTACTCTTCAGGAAAACATAGCCTCTTTAATAAGTGGTACTTGTAAAACTGGCCATCCACGTGCAGAAGATTGAATCTAGATCTGTAACTTTCACCATGTACAGAACTAAAATCAAAATATATCCAAGATATAAATGTTTTTAAAAAACCACTTAATCTGCTGAAATATAAAGTGGGTAATCTTTCAAAGACATAAGGGTAGGCAAGGACTTTCTGGACCAAAACCATACAGCACAAGAAATACTACCAAAATACCCAAATGAGGTCATATCAAATTCAGAAGCTTCTGCACAGCACTGGAAACAACTAAAATAGTGAAAAGACAACCTACAGACCAGGAAATAGTTTACTAGCTATCTGCTGGGCAGAGAACTAATATCCAGATTATGTAAAGAACTCAAAAAAATAGAATTCCCAAAATGAAATACCCAATTGGAAAATTTGCAACTGAAAAGACACCTTTCAGAAGAAATACAAATGGCCAATAGACCCATTAAATAATGTTCAACATCTCTGGGCATTAGAGAAATAAAAACGAAAACTATGCTGAGATTTCACCTTACTCCAGAAAGTATGGCTATCATCAAGATATCAGATAACAACAAACGTTGGTGAGGCTTTGGGGTGGGCTCCATAGGAGGTTGCTACATTGTTCATGAGAAAGAAAAATAGTACAACCATTAAAGAAATCAGTATGCAGATTCCTCAAAAAGCTAAAATAAGAAATTCCACTCAGCCAAGCTGTTTCCCTTCTGGGTATCTTCCTGAAAGAGTTAAAGTCACCCTATTACAGTAATACATGCATGCCCATGTTTATAGAAGCACAACTCACAATAAACAAATCTTGGAAGTAGCCAGTATGTTTACTGACAAATGAATGGATAAAGAAAATGTGATATTCATACCCAATGGTGTATAACAAAGAGGATAACTCTTCATTATGTTCTGCCATAAAGGAGGGTAACTGGTCATTTCTAGGAAAATTGATTCACTTTAAGACCATAATGTTAAGATAAGTAACTCAGACATGCACTTAAATATCTCATGGTTTGTTTTATATGAGAAACCCAAAGCATAAATGGAGACCAAAATAAAGAATAAATAAAAGGAAACAGAGAGATGGATCTTCTGCACAGTGGAACCGAGGACCAAGAGATGGAGGAATTAGGGGCAAGAGGAGAAAGAAAGGAGATTTTAAAAAAAAAATTAAGATGTGTTATGTGCACACACCAACTCCCTGTGAGGAATGTCATCACTGTGTCCTGCAAATATGTACCAACAAAGTAAAACATTAATTAGAAAAAAAGAAAATGTGGTTTTTGTACACAGTGGATTATGACTCTAATATGAGTAAGGATAAATTTGAGATATTTGTAGGAAAATGGATGTATCCTGCCTGGGATCATAATGTGAAATGAAATAAACCAGACACACAAACTTAACCGTATGGTTTTGCATATATAAGAAATCCAAAGTATAAATACATGAAAGAGCTAAATAAAAGGTAGATAATAGCAAAGAGGAAGACATATCTTTTGCAAATAGTAGGAGACCAAGCTACAAAATGATGAAGCAGGGAAAGGGGGAAGTAATATATGTGCACCAACTTCCCGTGATGAGCATAAGCATGTACTAGTAAAAGTGAACCTTAAAAAATAAATAATACTTTATATAATAGCCAGCAGTGCATAGAAGAAATTTTAAAAGGTTCAAGAATCAACGACAGTGGAAGAACAACTTGCTTAAGGGACACAGCACAATTCATTCGAGGAGGGGAGTTTACAGCTGTGAATGCACTCATAAAAAGGAAAGAGTGATCCCAAATGAATAATCTAAGAAGCACCTCAGGCTCCTAGAAAAACGAGAACAATCTATGTCTAAAATTAGTAGAAAGGATTTATGAAGATTAGAGAAGTAATCAGTAAAATAAAGACAAAAAATCACAAAGGACCAATGAATGAAAGAGTTTTTCTAAGAATGGAATGGCGACCCAAGACTGGGGGAGATGGGAGGAAGAGGAGGGAAAGGTGAAGTTAAAAGGATCAACATATATATATATATATATATATATATATATATATATATATTTTTTTTTTTTTTAACATATATATGTATATATTCATATTCCTCGGTTTATGAATGAGTACATTTCTGAGAGAATATTCATGAGTAGGATTCGTAAGTCTGACAAAGTGAGTCTTGCACACCTTCAACACAAATATAAAATGTAAAGCATTAAAAAACCAAACACAACCAGAATGTTCATAAGGACTTAGTGTACACCAATTCTCTCACGATGAATATATTTGTTATACTCCTTGCTTTAGCAGCATTTGTGCTAAAATTGAAACAAATGTATTAATCACATATTTCAGACATGCACTAATAAAAAAGGAGGAGAAGGAGAAACTTTCCAAAAAAAAGTGGACAGTGTGGCGGTGGTGATATACAATTTTTCATTGCCTCATTGGTGAATTTTATCAAACACTAAAGAAGAAATAGCACTTATCCTTCACTGACCATCAAGAAAATACAGAAGAGAAAATTTTCCAACATATTTTATGAGACTAAAATTACCCTGATATCAAAACCAAAGATATCATAAAAACCTACAGGCCAATATCCTCTGTAAATATAAACTCAAATATCATGAGCACAGTACTAAAACTGAAACATAATACAAAAACAGAAACGTACAAGCCAGAATATATACCATGCATAAGTAGAGTTTGTCTCAGTATTGAAAGTTTATAGTGATATACTAAAATTTATCCAAATAGTACACTATAGTCTTAGAATATGACAGTTGAAACTATGAAACTCTTAGTTACATAAGAAGTAAATCTTTGTGTCTTTGGATCAGGCAATAGTTTCTTAGATATGATGCCAAAACTTTAAGTGGTAAAAGAATAAAACAGATAAATCACACATTGTCAAAATTAATAAAGTAGCTGGTGCAATGGTGCACACCTAGAATCCCAGCTACTCAGAAGGCTAAAGCTTTCTGAGAGTCTAAGTTCAAGGTGCAATTTTTCAAGACTATGTCTCATAAAACAAAAGTGTGCTGGGGCTGGAGATCATTGTTTAATTCTAGGTCTGCAGGGAGAGAAAAAGAAAGAGAAAGGAGAGAGAAGAAGAGAGAGAAGGAGGAAGGGAGAGATGAAGGAAGAAAGGAGTTTCATTTCAAAGAATATCATCAAGAAAGTGAGAAGACAGTTCACAGACTAAGAAAACATATGCAATCATATAAAGAACTTGTACTTAAAGTATATAAAGAATTTTCATAACTCAATAGTAAAAAGACAATCAATTAATGATTAGGTAAAGGCAACAAATAAATATTTCTCCAAGGGAGATAAACAAATGACCACTGAGCACATGTAAAGATGTTTGACAACATTACTCACTAGGGAAATACAAATGAAAACCAAATGAAATGCCATTTTATATTATTGAAATATCTAGAAGCAAAAAGCTTAACAGTATGCATTGTAAAGAAAGTAGGGAAATCGGAAGACTCATATATTTATGTTGGCCTGGTAACATGGTGAAACAATTTTCCAAAACAACCTGATTGTTCCTAGAATTTAAACACAGAATTACCAGGAAATCTGCTCTTAACTACACACCTAAGAGAAATGAACACATATGTTCACCCAAAAACTTTTACACAAATGTTTGAAGAAAATTACTCCTAATAAACAAAATGTAAAAATGACTCATGTATTTATCTACTGACAAAAACTTAAAATGTATTATGGTCATACCATGTCAACTATTCAGCAGGAAAGGATTGAAGTAGTGATAAATGCTCAGTATGAATGAGACTTGAAAGCATTAAGCTAAGTGAAAGAAAACAGTCAGAAAAGGCCATATATTGTATGACTGCATATATAAGAAATCCAAAGTATAAATACATGAAAGAGCTAAATAAAAGGCTTATATAAGGACCAGAATGGGCAAATCAACACAAACAGGAGATCAGTATTTGACAGAGAAAGAAGTTGGGCTAAATGAGGAATGATTATTAATGTACAATAAGAGTTTTTCTTGGGTGAGGAAAATGTTTTGAAGTTATATGTGGTGATGGCTATATGTAGCTCTGTAGATATACTAAAACTCAATGAATTACATACTTTAAAAAGATCAACTTGTGATATATGAATTACACCTTGATAGAAACAGTTTTATAATATATGGATATTGGATATCATGAGCGTAAAGGCACAACTCAAGCAAAGTATAAAGATTTTGAGAGTTGCATTTAAATATTAAATATTCTATTTACATAAAACATTGCATAATTTTGTTTGTATTAGCCATTGATAACATATTAATCATACTGATTTAAAATAAGAATTATTTTAGAGATGCAGCTCAGTGATGGAGTGTTTGCCTAGTTTGTACAGGATCTGGGTTCCATCTCCTGCATAACAAAAAAATTTAACTTTCTACTTGATTTTAATGAGACTTACTCATTTCCTGCTTTGGATGCTCAGTAGTGCTTCAATAATCAGGTCAACAAGTATAAAACCATCAAATTTTTTTGGTGTAGTCTCCAGCCAATTATGATATGGCAAGGAAAAGTAAAAAATTAATCTGAGGCCAGGTTTAAATATTCCATGTTTTCCTCCTGAGTAAATGAATCACAGGATGGGTTTATTTTTTCCCATTAATGCCAACTAAATGTGCCAGGCCCAAAGGAAAAGCACATTCTCTCTCTCTCTCTCTCTCTCTCTCTCTCTCTCTCTCTCTCTCTCTCTCTCTCTCTCTGTGTGTGTGTGTGTTTCTCTCTCTCAAGAATCATCAAGAACCATGCTTAACCTAATGAGAAGGCATCTACCACACTGTTCATTTTATTTTCATTAAGTTTAAGTTACACTTAACTTAAACTTGCTTAGCAGGTGGATCTATTTGGATTAGGTTTGGCCCTCTATAACAAAAACCCGAAGTACAAGTCATTCAGAGAGACTCCTCTTGCCTAAAACACATCTCAGTGTTGGCAGTTAAGAGCTATCACAGGCTCACCACCATGTTTTCAGGAGACAAGATTCTTTTCAATTGCCCACTCCATGAGACCTGGGTGGGATCCAGGAACACAAGAGAAGACCAGAAGGACTTTTCAGTGCTTCTTGTGATGGTCTGTTGGCACTCAGTCAGACAACTAACTGCAATGGACTCGGAAGTATCATCTTTTAGTTAGGCTAAAAATCTTTGAGTCTCCACTAAAGAAGGAGAAAATGGATAATAAGAGGCTACATCTAGAAATCTTTTCTATGAGGAGCATGTGTAATATCAAAACTTCTATCAGCCAATCAGGTCTAACTCAACAATGAGCACAGATGATGTTTATAAACAGTACTGAGAAAGTTCTGATGAACTTCCATGAATGAAAAGTAAATTTTTAAGTTTTTCTTTGATTTTCTTATGCTTGTGGTAATTATTCTGCAGCCTTTACATACATATCTTATTCCAAAGCTATGGAAAAATTCAAAAGGTCATAATGTTCTCCATATATGCTAAACTGTTTCAAATCATTATGCGAAGAAACACAACGTTTTGAAGCAGCGAGAGCCAGGCACGGTGGTACAACCTATAACCCCAGCACTGAGGGGAAGCTGAGGCAGGATTGAAAATTCAGGATCCACCTGGGCAGTTTAGTCATGAGGGAGACCTTGTCTCTAAATTAAAAAAAAAAAAAAGGCTGAAGATACAGGTCAGTGGAAAATTCCTGCTTTGAACCCCTGGTGCGGTGGGGAAAAAAAATCAAGAAGTGATCAACTAAGAAACAGCACAGACTGAAACAATTTACAGGATGCCACAAAGATTTCGCCACAGACATGAACACTTACCCCTCTATTGTTCTACAAGTTGTAGTGCATTTAGTCTTCCATGCTTCAACTCCTCCTTCCTTCCCTTGACCCTCAATTCTGCGTCCTCTCCCAAGAGCTCATCTGGCCCTGTGACCCGCTTCAGATGACAGAATGCAGCACAATCAAAGCTGTCTTCCTTCATTGCTTTGAATGCTTCCTTTTGAAATCCAGCTGCTGCGACCTCCCAAGGCTACGCCAGGCTGAGAGGCCGGGGTGAAGAACCAAGATAGGAGTGGGTGATGCAGCCAGTACCAACTGCAACTCACATGAGGGAGCTGGTATGCGTGACCCAGCAGTGACATCTACAGATGACTATGGCCCAGCTGACACCCCATGGCGGGCCACCATCCCACTCAGCCTGCCCAGCCACAGATCCATGAAACAAGATATATTTTCGAGCCACTAAATTTTGTTATATAACAATATATAACAGACATGCATACATATACTCTACTGTGTTAGATGGGGGATTAAATACAATTGTTTTCTTGCCTGATTTCCACTTAAATATTTGTCTTTTTACAATAATAGTTCTTAAAGTTGTTAAATCATCAGTAAATGCCAAGTTCTCTTCCTGAATCAGGACTATGTTGTCTCATCTTTAAACTCATGCTGCTTTGACCGGTTGCAGATGGAGTCATTATGTAAACATTTATTGAGGATATGATGCTTTTCAAGAGACACACATTTGTAATATCAAAAGTAAGTGAGGTAGAAAGAATGAAGACTTTTCCATAAGGAGGGTAAAAAGTTCAAGAAAAAACATCCATTTGGAAATTATTTTGAGCATTTTAAGGAGAATGACATTTATAGAGAGAATGTTTTCCATTAATAAAAAAAGGGAGGGGAAAGAAGGAAGAAAAAGATTACCATTTTTGGTAATCTCTGATTTTGTTAGTCATATTGAATTGACCTTTGAGGTTTCTGACTACTTTTCGAAACATATTTCCTGTTCTGTTTAGTAGCATTTTGCACTCTTATGGGTTCAGAACCAAATTTGAATTTCATATATCCTTACTACGTGGTAAAGAACAAACCTTCAGACTAGACTTTTAGAGCCCTCTCATTTGATTACTTTGTGAATTTAATAGTCTATGCCGTTTAAAGTCCCCTTTCTAATTTGTAAAGATTATAGGGAATGTGTGCATGACTGAAAATCTAATATAAACATTAATCTTGATTGCAGTTTATGATTCTCCAATACCAGTGAGAACATGTAATTATGAAGAATAACTCAAAAAAATCTTCTATTTTGGGGGCTTAAAAAAAGTGATGCGGCTTAAAAATAAAAAGTTTTCATCTAAGAATATCTCCTTATTTTAAAATATAATCTTTCTCAAGAAATATTTACTACCACAAAATAATATAACAGAATGATGATAATCTGAAATATTATTTGAACTACATAAAAATACTTTTGTGCATAACAAAGGTACATTTTTCTATTATAGAGGAATTTAACACATTTATTAGATATACTATAATTGATTTTACTTAACTTTAGTTACATGTCATCTATAAAACTTTTCAAATGTAGGTAAGTTGTAAATATCCCAACAACAATATTGCAATTATTGCAAATCTATATCTTTACCTAGGAATCTTTTGAAAATGATAGGCGCCTCTAAGATATCAGACCTCAGACTTAATGAATGTAAGAAACTTTTCCCATTTCTCACAACAGCCAATAACTTTGCCTTGATCATTTGCAACTATCAGGTATTCTTTTTAACTTAGCTAGAATAAATTCTGAGTTTATCATAGGTAGAGTTAAAAGCCTCCTATGTCCTAATTCAATACATTTATGGTGGATCTAATATTACCTTACTTGATGTTCAGAGCAGCTCCACGGGACTGTTAAGAGATTATTAGGTATGAAATATACTACAAAAACAGCAGACTCTGAAAGGCCTGTCCATGCCAGCCATCAATGGCCCAGAGGGACTCAATCTAGTACTTTCCATACTTGGTCCAGTGTTCCTGTGGCCGTATCATTCTGATTTAGACCACACAATAGACTTTCACTTGAAGGATTGATAGCAGGACCTACAACTGCTGTCTTTAAAAGAAGAGTGTAAATTTATTTTATGTTGTATTAGAAATTACAGGATATTGTAAAGGACAGGGGCATAAAGTATGGTTATTGTCAAAAAGACCCTTTACAAAAAGGAGTGTAAGAAGAACATATATTTCTTTCCCACATGTCTTCTGATTCATTTGTGCTTAGTTTACTCAGAAAAATAAATATTTTACTACCATCTCCCCTGCAGAAGCGATATTTCTACAGAAGAGCAAAAGGCATGCTATTCTGTCTCATGAATCAAAAATATTGCTGACTAAACTCCAATTTCAGAGTCACCATCTTTGCCAATGATACAAAAAGCAAAAGGAACATTCCTTTGTTGAAAAACAAAACAATGTTTTCAATGTTTTACATTCTTAATATATAAGCTAAATGTAAAAGTTGGGCAAAATGTTAATCTTGAGTCCTGTTTCAGAAAAGCTTGTGTTTATTCTGATAGAGACAAAAGTATTTGACATCTCAAATCTTGGATATGGGAATGTGCTCAGATATAAAAGTGGCAGTCACAGATCTCATTATCTCAGGACACAGAGATTTAATTTAATAAATCCTTGACTTTTATGTGGCAGAAATATGTAGCAAAGTTCCAAGAAATTGAGAAACATTGTACTGGCCCAATCATGCCTAGCAGTGACTTAAATTAGATACAGCTGAATTCTTCAAGCCATGGAAAGTACATCTACATAAATATCAGGGGCCTCTCTGAATGATTGCATCAGCTCTTATCTTTATAATGACAAAACCTCAGCAGCTGAGACCTGAAAATTCAATCACTGCCACGGTGAAAGGAGCTCAGCTCTTAACCGCAGGACACAGTATGTCTCCTTCTCCAAGGACGACGACTTTTACCTGCAACACTGAGGGTCTCAGTTCTGGAACCTGGGTAAAATTTAAAGGCTGTCCAGCATCTACATATTTCTCTAAATTCTCAAATATTCCTTTTTCACAAGATGAAACATATTTTTGTTTCTTTTTTGAATTATTTTATTACTAGTATTATTTTATTACTAATATTTATGACTAGTATTTTTAATTTAACAGCATTAGTATTTATAATTTAATAATATGCCTTAACTTCAGAATTTCTCTGGAATGGTCTATCTTGTAAAATGATAAAAATGAACTGTCAGACCAGGGGTAGATCAATGATAGGCAGACAGATAGACAGACAGACAGGCATATATAGACTAGGAATAGAAGTATAGCTCAGTAGTACAAAGCATGTTTAAAATTTAGGAGGTCCTGGCGTTGACTCCCAGCACCCAACAACAACAAAAACCAACCAACCAAAAACTAGGTCACTCTTTCCTTAAGGTGAGGCATATTAAAATCACATTACCTTCATGTTGTAAAGACAGAGAAACAATCATAGTTATATTTTGCATGTAGTCCATTTCCCAATACTGTGAACTATTTACTACAGGTAGTGAATTTGGACAATATCCTTTAGGGGCTATATTTTTTATTTAATCCACCTTCCATTGTAATGCTTAAAGCCTACTTTATTCAATGCATTAATTATACAGTTTTATTTAATTCTTTATCATCTTAGTTATTAAATACATTGACCACTGCCTTGTTCTGTAGAGTTGCCATGTCTTTATCTCAGTCTTAGAAATGTGATTTGATACTTGTATTGCATTTGTCCTCAGGTGAAGTCAATTTTGTCAAATAAAATGATACCAAAATGCTATCTAAATGTGATCTAATCATACACTCAAGGTTAAATTAACCTTCCTTTATATATTTGGTTCAAATAATGGAGCATGGGCACTGAGAGTCTCTTTGTCATTACAGATCCACTGGACTAATGATATTAAGCATTTGCGGAGCAAGAGCTGGGAAAGTCCCTAGACCATCTCAGGATTAAGATCTCTAATTCCCAACCCAACTACATGTGGTCTGTCATCATAGACTAGCTCTTGTTTTTTAAAGCAAAGGCTATGCCTTTAGCCCATTTTCTACTGTATGTTCTGCAGTTTTGGTTTGCTTTTCTCCTGAGAGTGGGAATAGATCAAGAAAAATGTGCTACGTTATTGTGTGGATTGTACTCATTTGTAAGATTGGCCAGGGATAAAGGATAAGGTGACAAGTAGTGAGTCCATTATGGAGTCCAAGCCCAACACAGAGGTTTTATTATCATGCTGTCTAACCAAATAAGGAAACTTAAGACTCAAATGAGACAAAAAAAAAAAAAACCAGCCTAGACCAGCCCAGCGGCATAAGCGTCTGCCTTGCAAGCCCACAGTCATGAGTTCAATCCCCAGTACAAAAAGAAAGAAAGAAAGAAAGAAAGAAAGAAAGAAAGAAAGAACCAACCGTATGCCATTGTTTTGAAGGGAACAAGCTCTTTTTTTCCATTTTAATCATATTTCAACACAGGTAGTAAGAATGTGTCCTCATTCTCTCTTCAGTTTATTTTTTCTGGCCTCTACTAACTGTTGCTGCTTAGATTTGCTGTTGGTAGCAGGTTGTTCTCTTCTTCTCCAGTTTCATTTTTTTGCTTCTTTGGATACACACCTACAGTCACTATGCACACACATGAGTGTGCACGCGCGCGCGCACACACACACACACACACACACACACACGGCAGACTTTTGCTTCCTTTTTAACAGCTTGTTACAGTCAATAGTTTGTAGATGAGATGATCATGTGACTTTCTGGCCAATAAGACACAGGAAGCAGTTTTAGTGTGTGGCTGCCAGAGCTGCTGGACTCTTGTTTTCTCTTCTTTCCCTCTAAAAATGTAGATGGTCAGAGTTTTAGTGGACCAATGATACTAAAGTTGCAAGATGGAGACAGGAAGCCAAGGGACCAGCTGTGCATCACATGCCTCAGACTTCTGGTTACATGAGAGAAAAATAATTATCTACCCGGTTTAGATTATTCTTTTTCAGATCCATGTAACTGACTTAGTCATGAGATAGATACCATGTTTTATTGCCCTTTTTATGGCACCACTTTAAAAATTTCCTTTTAATATTCAGGGAACTTAGAGGTACCATTTTGTTCCCCTAATATGAGAAAATTGAGTACCAGACATGAAGTTACTTCCCACCAGTCATTTTTGTTTCTTTGAACATCAAACTCATTATTAAACACTACAGCATATATGCTGCCTCACTTGTACTCCGTCTCAGAATCAATTTCCTCTGGCTCAGTGAGCTCAAGGGCTGACTTCTGTAGCTACATCTAGGTTAAAAAATGAGTGGTAGTTAATAGTTTGAACTCTGGGTTCAATTCTCAGCAAAACTAAAATTACTTGCGAGACCGTAGATAAGTTACTTAAAATTTTAGAGCTTGTTTTTTCATCTTTAAAATGGAGCAAAAATAGTCCCCCTCCACATGAAAGCTATTATGAGAATTAATACATATAGAACAATAAAAACAGCATCAAATTGTGGTAGGCACACAACCAAAAGCATTCACTTGTAGGACTACTTGATAGTCCTTGCTTTAAGGTTATACAAATTAGGGCATAGTTGCTTTGTTAGTAAGAGTCAAAGGACCACTGAGTCTCACCAGTATGTGAAAATAAAAGTTTTGGTAACATTTGACAGTAACACTGAGTAAATTTTGAAGCAAGATAATGGCATCTGAGTGGATGGAAGTCCAGCAGAAAGAAAAAAACAGCAATCATAAGCAAAAGACAACGCGATCAATTTTCTATTCAATATGTGTGACTAGGGTAGAGACAGAAGCCTTCACATCAAAGAAGACCCTATAAAAACACCTAGTGACTGAATTAGCCAGAAAGAAATGCTCAAGTACAAGATAGAGGGAAAAAAAGAGAAAAATCTAGTTATAAAGAGATATAAATTATTGGGCTCCAATTCTATAATCTTTTAGCTTACAGTGATGCAATATTTTAAACCAAATGACAACTGACGCAGGGTGCTATTTGTGGTGGTCATGATGCTCATGTACACTTGGAAATGATTTATAAGGAAACAAAATTTTGGAAGTTTTAAAACAAGGGAAGGAAATGGTGCAGGTTCATTTATTTCTTGATATTAAACACAGGCCGACAATTTTAGTTGGGATGATCCTATCAGGCATGTGTTCATCTCTTAAATTCTTCTTTATTGTATGAATTCCTTTACATCAAAAATTATTATAGTATTTATATTCTGAGTTAACCAGTTAAATATATTTCTATGTATTACTTACCCTTAAATTGGGCTATATGATTTATTGCCCCAGGCCCCCAGTGTATGTATGAGAATAATAAAATTTGAGTGACTATATTTTCTTACAGATTAAAATCACAAAACTATTAAGTTCATCTTTCAGTGAAGGGAATAGCATACCTGCCAATTCTTAACTTGATGCCATTATATATACTTCAATTTTTCTTCTTTCTCCTTTCAAAGATATTGGTTGGCTTTATAATTGATATCCCATCTCCCCAAATATCCAACTGGTCGCCATCAATTGATAGCTTTATTTTTTTGTGTCATTATCTAACTTTCCTTTTTTATCCCTTAAAAAAATCTTCATCACCTCTTTACCCAGAGATGCCTTATGTTTGCATTTTAGTACCTCTTCTGTTAATACTAACTTTGATTTTAGGTTATATGATTTATAAATATCTACACAATCATATTACCTAAAGACAAGTGCCTGGCTAAGAAACATACAGAAGGGCTTGATGCTAAAAAGATGATCTATGGATATTCTCTACACAGAGTAATGGGAATAGAATCACTGGCCTTTGCAGAGCACCGGATGAGTCATGCATTTACAAACATCCTTTAATGGCCCATTTGGAATAGAAAATCTTTGCTGCTTTGATGGTAAAGTGTCCCAAGATCCGTATAATTAACTTGCCTTATTTGTCAAATATTCCTTTCAAAGGGTGAGGCTGCACCATTCTGAAGACAATGTAAATTATTTTCACAAGGCAATAGGAGACTAAAGCACCATTAAATAATGTACATATGAAATGGAGGAAACTGGTCTTCAAAAAACCAAATAAGGATGCTAAAGGTAGTGCTCCATTGACTGCCTTTTTCTGCCTGGAAACCATACTGAAATAACACGAACAACCTGATGGAAACCACACTGCAACATGCATCCAATACACAGACAAAAGGAAGAAGGTGATGCAAACCACAAGACCCCACTGAGAGAAACGAACTGCCCCCTAGAACTATTGGGAGCCACTAAGGTGCGATGCAGAATGAAACTCTTTTTCAGACAAAACATTTACTGGCTGCATTCCATGAGTTTAGTGGCAGATACATAAAGCCCTACAAAATATGTCTATAAAGCAAAAAATATAAAGTAGTTTGGTTCCCAGAATCTGGAAAATGGGAGACCCAGACGAAACCCAGGTAAGAAGTCAGGATCAGAACTAGAAGACAAAGGGCTGGCTTCAGGATGAATGGTCACTTTCAGAAAATGCTAAAACTGTCTACTATCTGAGTTTTGCCCTAAAATTAATTACAGGACATTATGGCAGCAGTTCAGCATGATGGAAGGCCAGACAGGGGATGCTTACCCTGATGGCCACTTCCTCCTTCTTCCCCGATTACAACTTCCTCCTTCCTTTCCCAGTGCACACAAAGAAAATGCCAATCAGCTTCTCCAGCGTCATCAATGCCCGCCCCAAGCACCACATCCGGTCAGAGGTCACATATACCCCACCCCCCCATGTCTGGGCAAAGGAAAAAGCCAAGCTCTTGCTGGTTGTGGGCTCCTCCCCATGTTCTTTAAATAAAAAGACCACTTTTACTTTTTCTTATATTCTGCTTCACTACTAAGCCAGAAAACTAACACTATCTATACAGGTTTGTCTTGGGGGAAAAAAACGATGTCGTGAGTTTTTTTTACACAGATGTTAAAAAAAATATTACATTTAGACAGGTTCAAAAAAAGTATAGATTTAAAAAACAGTAGCTAAGAAAAACATTGTTTACCAAACAAAGAAATGAAATCATTATAAATAACTTGAAAGAGCAATTAATTGTCATCATGGTAAAAACTAAGAAAGAGGCTTAAATTACCTATTGGGAAGTAAGGAGACACACAGAGAATGAATATGAGCACTAAAATCATAATCTACCATGATAGGAAATCAAGAAATATTAAAATGGAGGAATCAAGAAAATTCAATATGGAAACACTATATAGAAGGTAAATGCCAAAATAAATGAGTATAAAGTGATGGTTTCTGGAAGAGATTGAGACATACAGGATATAAACTTTTCAATCTAAATCTGATTGAGCTATTGGATGTTAAGCTATTGGATGCTATGTACATAAATTACTTTGTTGTAAAATTTTTAAATGCCAGGAAGACAAGATGGCCTATCAGTGAGCAACAAAAAACAGAGCCTCCCAGGAGAAACAACTCATAAGCCAGAATAAAACACCCTGGAGAGACCCAGACAGATGGAGATGGATCCTCTTCACACAGGAAGAAATTAAAACATAAAAAAGCTCGTCAAATACATTGGGACTACAACTGAAACAGCTGGACACAGTGTTTTCGCTACAACCCACCAATTTTGCAGTGGACTGAATTTGCACCAGCCTGAATCTGCCACGGCCAGCAGAGCCACCCAAATTCGTTCCCACCATGACTCACGGGAAGCAGAGCAGTGCTGAAGTTGGGGGTTGGTGAACCTGACAGAGAGTGGAGCCGGCAAAGGGACTTTCATTAATCCACCGTCAGTGCTGGGATTGGGACACCCCCCCCCACCACCACCACGGGAAGGGCATGATCAAATGGGCGACATGTTGGAATCTGGCAGGAGGAGACTGAAAGGGAGCAACAGTGACTTCAGTTTGTTCCTCCCTCTCCAAAGCAGATTCATGGGATTTGCTTGGACTGGCCGTGCCCCTGGCTGGGACCCAATGAGCCATCCCAAATCGATTCCCTGCGCCTAGCAAGCACTAACCGGGGGAAGGCTTCTGCAGTTTGGTTGGCCTGGTGGGGAGGGGCAGGCTTAGGCAGCTGCTGCTTACACCTCGGTGATAAGAGCAGTCAGGAGAGGGAGGAGGACCCTCACAAGCGTGCTTCGGAGGTGTGGCCAACAGGAAAGGGGGCTGGGACCTGCAATGTGACCTGTGTGGAGGAAGCTGGGACCATGACAGGAGAGAGAGGCAGGAAGAGGCCCCCAGCCCAGAACCCTGAGAGCCCTGATCCAGGAGAGGGAAAAACAAGGGCGATTGAGGGCAGCAAACATGAAACAGTAGGCATGGCTTCAATGGACGTTAAAAGATATCTTCGGGACCTTGTAGACAAGCTCAAAACTGAGATATTAAATCAGGTATAGCAAGAAATGAGTAGAGTAATAAAAGAAATTCTCTCAGGGAGCATCTCTCAGGAAGATACAGACAGTAGAAGCAAGGAACACAAAAAAAGGAGAGAAACATTTGATAAAGAATATAAAGAAAATATAGAATATATGAAGCAGCTTCAAAGAGACTACCAGGAAATTAAAAATTCCATTGAAAGCTGGCAGAACGCCTTAAAAGAAACTAAGGATAGACTATCAAAACTTGAAGACAAGTTTGCAATGTGTGATTATGAAAGGAAAGATCTCTTAAAAATAACAAGGAAACAGGCAGTAACAATAAAAAGGCTAGAAGATGATAAGAGAATCTACAATTTAAGAATAAGAAATGTGAATGAAGAAGCAGGAATACATACAGGTGAATTACAAAGGCTATTCATGGAAATAATTAAGGAAAACTTCCCAAGCATGGGAAAAGAAAATGACATTTGGTTATGTGAGGCATACAGAACCCCAGCCACCTACAACCAAAACAGATCTACATCTAGACATATAATAATCAAGATACCAGAAATTCAATATAAAAACAGAATATTAAAAGCCATCAGAGAAAAGAAACAGATTACCTATAAAGGTAAGCCCATCAGGATCATGGCTGACTTTTCCACACAGACCATCAGATCAAGAAGAGCTTGGAGTGAAATATTCCAAGCTCTGAAAGAAAATAACCTCCAGCCCAGATTGATGCACCCTGCAAAACTGTCCCTAGAAATTAATGGAGAAACAAGATGCTTCCATGACAAAGAGGAACTTGGCGAGTTTGTGACCACCAATCCAACCCTACTGAGAATACTGAAGGACATTCTAGAGAGAGAAAAAAAATACCAGGATTTTAGGAACAGTGGCAGAAAGGGCTCAATGAGTGGGGCAGGCAGTAGAATGAAGGAGAAAAGTAGACAAACAGGCAGAAAAATAGCATAGCAGAAATGAAGCAGAGAAGGTTGGCTATAATCTCTAACATAGATGGCCTTGATACACTATATTTTTAATAGTGCACCAGGATTTAAATTCCACATTACTCACGCTACTCTGCTTAGATGTATTATATTCTGTTCCAGTCATTCTACCTGTACTAGATTTGAGGGTACAAACAGTAATCCCCAAATTAACAGGATATAGTATGATAATCATCCTTAATTTCCTATTGTCAGTCTAAAGCTCTGTAAAACCTACACTGTTTTACCATAACTGATTGTAATCAAATCTGGTTAGATCACTGTTTCATACTGATAGATTTTATTCAAAACTGTTATGATTAGTATCAAGTCTGAGAGTATAGGCAACTGCACTTAGGATGACAAGATTCACTAGAATATCCATTCTGGTTTGATTATTACCTGCCTTTGAAGTTATATATTGTCTACAATGTTTTATTTTTACTAATATTTTTATGTACTGCTATATTCAATTATACTGCTATATTCATTTATGCCTGATGATATAGGCAATTCTATTGAATAAGAAACAATACAGCAATCATTGTAGATCACCTTGTACTGTGATTTTATATGACTTTTTGGTTTTATGTTTTTATAGGAATTTGTTTTTTCTTACTAAGTTTTGTTTTTCCCCTCTAATACAGAAAGGATAGAAATACATGTAGAGACTCATGTATGCGTAGCCGTTTACAGTCTGTTTGACGATCTACTTTGTATGCTTTAATTTTGTAATTTGAACAACTATTTCTAAAAGGACAATATGTAATTTATCAACTAGCGATTTCTTATTGTTTATCTTTTTTCTGGAATTCTGTATTATTTCTACCCTTTACATGCTTTTTTTTTCTCTTTAAATAAAAATTTAAAAATTTTTTTTAAATGCCAACAATGCATTTTAAAAACCATCCCAACATTTAAAAATCCTCCCTTCTAATGACTCCATCTGAATTCATAGGAAACTAGCATGAATATTAAAAATGTATTCTTAAAAAGGTAGATGAAATAAACCTGTATAGATTTAACTGTTTAAATTATATTCAGATTAAATTTGCTAACTTTGCAAATTAAACATGGGCAGAAAAAAACAAAAAAACACCTCATTTGTAATTCATGGTTTCAGCAGGCTGCATTTCCTGTTCCTGACTTGAATTTCTAATTAAAGAGGAAAAGTCTAATAAAATATTCATAAAATGTCATTCTCTTCTGCAAAAGAGTAGAAGTATCATTCAAAGGAAATTTTTAAAAATGCTTAGTACATATCACAGTGAATATTAATCCATTTTATTCTAAGGTAAGTTGTAGGTGCCTTTCTGAAAAATACATGGATTATATGCAGAAAAAACACTCAGTGGTTCTACCAAAAGTCATATATCCAGGGTAGACTGAGCGAATCTTAATGTCACAATGTCCACTGGCATCTAGGTGTCCAAGATGGGGTGTCCATAGAAGGCTAACAGGGGCTTTCCTTGACAAAAACAGTACCTGTGCAAGCATGCTGTTTTCTCCTCGTTTTTCTACCAGCGTAGAGTCTATTGAGGACTGTGGCCATGTCTTATTCAAAATCTAATATCCTGTGGGTTCTCAATAAATATTTGTACAATAAATGTACAGATTACTCAGTGAACCATTCTCAGACTTCTATTCAACTTCTTTTTAAAATGTTAAAGCAGGTCTACATTTTTAAGAAAAAAAGATTTAAAATATATACATGTGAAACACTGCATAGCATCCTAAGAGGTCCTTACTGAAAAGTCAATTGCTTGGTCTTCATGCTTTCTGTCATGTATCTGCATAAGATCAACAGAAAAAGTCTCCAGACTTTTCAGGATTTATTATTATACTGCAGTTGAAACACCAAATGTACTAGTCATTTATTTCAGAGGCAGAATAATAATTTGAACTTACTACCAGGTGACAGAACTTCAGTACTCATGAAAAACAGAAATAATTAGATTATAACAACCTCAGACTTTACCTATGTAACATATAATTTTTTTTTTTTTTTTTTGTACCAGGAATCAAACTCAGTACCTTGTACTTGCCAGATAGGCACTTATGCAGCTGAGCTATCTCCCCGGGCATAATATGTAATTGCATGTAGTGAAACACAAGAACACGCACATACACTTTGCACTGAAGCAGGTGCTTGAATCAGAAATATGTCATAACAGTGTAACCATGTCACATGTAATTCCAACAATAACAACTGCTAGAGCAGTGACTTCCCATTGTGGAAAATTCACCTCTCTGAGAGGACATGTAGATGTGTCTGTCACCTCTTCCCTCCTCAGGTAGGGAGCACAGCCTCTGGCAGTCTCTGCATGAGCCCCAGTAACCACCCTGAGTGTACCTGATGCTCCTGGTATGCTGCAGAAGAAAACATGCACACAAACTCAAAAATTATTTGTTTTGAAGCATGACCTCACCAGTGACGGTAAATTCTGGCTGGTAAACCAACTGAATCTATTACTTGTTACTAATACAAGAGCTGAGAAAAATGTTGTTTCTTTTTGGTCTCAAAACTAAAGTGCAGTAATGGGTAGTGTCTGTCAGGAGAAAGGTGGAGGTTACAGGAAGTACAGAATATGACTCCCCTTCTTGTCATCTTGGAATAATTCAGTAAATTCAAATGAATAAATATCCGGTTACATTCCCATGCACACAACATTACTGTGGGCCCTGGAAGGCAGTGTGATGCAGGGAAAGAATAGGAGGGGGACTTCCACCTTCAGGGAGGTGTCATCCTAGGAGAGTCCCTGACATTCTGTGTGCTTGGCTCCTCATCCTGACATGAGAGTGAGATGACCCGAGGTAACCCGTATGGTCACTACCCAATGCCAGAGTCTTTTCGTTTTCCTGGTTAGCTCCTAACCTATAACTCTAAACACTACAGGGAATGTCTCATCAGCTCACGGCAATCATAACACTCAATGAAAGCTCATTTTCTAATTTTTATATTTTAAGTGTAACAACAGGTCTTAATTTCGATGTGCAGAATGTGTACTGTACCCTGTACAGTTCACAGACACAGGCTGAAGAAGCACTGTTCCTTCACCAAAACTTCTTGCAAAGATTTTAGATTTGCCTATAATGGAAATAATCCAAATATTCAATGGCATGGATTCAGTGAAATCATGATATATCCTGTTGACAGAATACAACTATTTGACATCATGCAAAAGATTAATTACATGAGAAAATATAGGAAGTAAAAGCACAAGCAAGATTGAAGTCCTCAGTTATAAAGCTATAGTCAGTCCTCTGTATTCATGGGCTCTGCATCAATTCAACCAAGAGTAGATTCAAAATATTCAAAATAAAAAAAAAACCCTATACTGAACATAATTTTATCATTATGCCCTCAACAATGCAGTATAAGAACTGCCTGTGTATCACTTACATTAAGTAATCTAGAGATGAGACAACAGGGGAGGATGTACACAGGTTCTATGCAATTAGACCATTTTATTTTCTTGCTTGTTTTGGAGACAAGATCTTGCTATGTTGCCCAAGCCGGTCTCAAAATCAAAAGAACTTAAGTAGTCTAAACCACTTTCTGTATGGTACCTCAGTATCTGTGGATTTGGGAATCTTGCTAGGGAGGGTGGTCTCTGAAGACCCCTATCCCACCCTATGGATAAGGGCTAAAAAAAACAAAGACTGTTAATAGTTGTTATTCCTGAATTTTGGGTTAAGCCCATGTTTCCAAAGCCCAACTAACAGAATAAATGAGAGAGAATACAGAGGGACAGGGATTGTGGTGAATGTTAAGTACATGCACACTTTCAATAGTGTTCAGCAATTTTAACAGTATGAAGGTCATGCAGAACAAGTCATCGGTTTATGGTCCCTGGATGTAGAGCTCTTTTCCTTGAGCTTTTCTGAACTATGCAAAATTTCTATAGTAACTCTGTCATACCTTCATAAGCAGTTTTTTTCAAACTCTGAGGAAAGCCATAGAAGTAAAATTCAGAAAAAAAGAATTTACTTCATCCATGGCAGAATATGTAAACCGTATTATTTTAATAATCTACAGGCAAATGGAGAGGGTTTTGACAGATTTGTGGTACTGATAATGAAAATCTGAGTCTCACAAATTACGAAGAAAAGGTAGACAAAAAAGGTTTTAAAAAATCTTTTTCTTTTTTTAAAGAGAGATGTGTAAGGGTGTAATGTGAATTTACCCCAAGGACATCAAAGGGAGGACTCGAGTGGAGGAAGCAGTAAAGGTCTGTGATATGATGACAGAGGATGACTCAGGGAAGTCAGGTTTGGGCTTCTGAAGGTGCATCACCCACGTGCAGTGGCCTAAGCAGTCTTGGTACCCGCAGTACATCCACTCATGCAACAAAAGCGAAAGACAATTTCAGCTGAACAGGTAGGAGAGGCTACAGATGGGAAAGCCTGATGAGATGAAAAGCCTTGCTCTTATTTACTACCCGTGAAGCACAGGCACGACAGCCAGCAATCAATTGGGTGGGAGATGCAGCCAGGACCGTTCAGGATGGAGATAAGCCGTGCTGCCCCAAATTACTTTTGTAGGAGCTGCTTTCACAGACATCGCTAAACTGAACCACCCTGCTCACAGTGTACGTGCTCAGTACATTTTGCCATTCACGTGAGAGGACAGCACACTATTCACTGTTTACCAGCACAGTGGTTAAGTAAAGCAGAGATGGCAAACAAGTGGAAGTCTGACTAGCTTGAAGTAAAGCCTGTGCAGGATCTGACTCAGTGGCTGGGTGTCAGTCACCAAACCTTCATCCCAGTGAGACTAATCTAGTGTTCTCTCTCATATGTCTACTTTAACAAAAATCTCTAGGTACCAAACATTGGACCATGTGTCTTCAGAAGCTACACAAATAATCAATACTCCCTAGTTCATAACAGAGTATGTAGCTTAATTAGCCAAATACAATACTTATTAATTGAATAAAGACAATTGAATTCGCAACTGAACTACTCTTTTATTAGGTAGTTTGTGATGTATGTTTGAAAGGAGTTGATACACGAACTCATTCAACTTCAAACAAAATAGTGACTTTGTTATTATTTCATGCCATTTTAGTATATTCTGTTAGGGAACAGAATAGGAATTTGTGACTGTACTAAAGTCTACACTCCTTTAAAATAACTTTTTCTATGCACATAAGGGTAAGAACCTCTGACGTGACATTCCCTCTCTCCCTGCTCCACCTGAGTCTTTTATTGTCAAAACACAATCTTCACGTGGACACAGGTCATCTAACTACCAAGTTCACAGAGAAGGATAAAGGAAATTGAAACAGATGAAATGAATGGCAAACGATGTCCACTAAAATTTATGTATCTAATTCGTGCAAATCACTAAAACCCTCACAACAATACCGTCCATCCTTATTTCAGTCATAATTTTAATATATTTCTTACCTGGTTTCCATTTTTTAGCAAGTCAGAAAAAAACAGGATAAAGTATTAGTGGAGACAGAACAGTCTCAAAGCAGTGGCAGTCAGAGGAAAAGGAAAAAAGCCACATGCACAGGTAGAACTGGTAAACAGTCACATGAAACAAAGTGGAAAATCTACCAACCTCGACAGAATCATAAAAGAAGCACTGTGTAACCAATGATATTGATTCTCAATTATCAGTTTCACTGTGTTCAGAATAATTTATTTAATGTAATATAGCAGCTAATACACTTTAAAAGTATTTCTACTCAAAATTAGCTAAAAAGTGTTAATGTTCAAAAAGAAAGCTAAAAGATTTCCTCACAAGGCATGCCAAGTCTAATTCTTCAATAGTCAGAATCAGCCACTTTTATAAAAGATACAGATCCATGAAAATACAACTTTAATAATGATTTATGGTAAACAATAAGGAAGCTTGACTCTATGCTTGAAAAATGAAAATAATTACAACACTTTTACACAATAAGTACAACTGCAAATTTCAAGAGCGTAACATAAACCAACTGCTGTCAAAACAAATATGTGCGGAAATAATAGTAGGGGAAAAAAAGGAAAAATACAGAGAGGAGGTCAAACTAAGAAAATGAACCCAACAGTGTAAGCAGGAAACTCCAAACGCATTTTTACAAATTAGAATTCAGTTGCACGTAAGGGACACAAAGTTGTCTAGGACTGTGACCTAGAAGGCAAGAGAAAGCAACTAAGTCATTCGCATAACAAAAACGACAAAATCCCATGGTCTTCAATTATTTAATGCAGACGTTACCTAACTCCTCAAATTCATTTGGCGCAGTGGTGTTCATTATTCTTTATCAGGATGAAACATGGGATGAACACAATGATGGTTCTAAAGGAAATTTCAGAGCTAATTTATTGTAGGTCAAAAAAGAATGTTTTGTTCACATAGTATTTCTTGATATGAAAAATATGACAAAGAAGGACTTGATGTAAAAATGTATTTTCAAATGATCAGCAGAATCTGAAAGCTTCAAATAAGCAGATCTTAAAATATTGATTAAACGTAGGCTGTCAAGTATTTTAAAACTGGGGCTATTTAGTCCAGTGGTTATCTCACTCCTCTTTGGCTCAAGAGACAAAACTGGTAGGTTTCACAGTGCCTCCTTCCTCAAGTCTTCACACTATAAACACATTCAATTGGTAGCAAAGGCTTATAAAAGAATTCTTTGAGCCCATCCCTGTGGACGCAGAGTAAGAATACTGGGAGCAGACGTGTCAGCTGCTCAGCTCAGGCCACTCCCAGGCGGTGCGAGGTCCACCACTCACCTTGACTTTGGTATCTGGAACAAGCCCTTCTCACTCTTTTCTCTACTTTTACTGCTATGGCCTTTTGTATAATCTGAGAACAATCTTGTCCTAAATCAAGCAATCTCCAACTTCTGTCTACCCATCTAAAAACTTTATGAAGAAATTGAGACTGGGCTAGGGTGTAGCTGAGTAGAGAATACGCTAAGCATGTGCATGGCCCTAAGTTCCTTCCATTACAAGATCTACCAGACAAAATGCTTCTAATCTAATGTACTGACATTTGATTGACAAGCTTCTAGTAAGACTTTATGAGAAATACTAATATTGAAATATGTCACAGAAATAATAAAGTATACACACATATACAGTATAAAGAAACAGCTAAAGGTAATAAGTAAATGTACACAATAAAAAATTATGTACTATGAGCCTACTATTGATTTTCATTGCCAAAAAAACAATGTTATAGTTCAAATCATGATTGCTTAATGAATGCACAAGCTTTTTAAACGGGATAAAAAACACACAGAGAAATTAAGAACAATGTAAAGTATAGACGGTTGCAAACAAGAAAAGAATTTAACACTTGGATCGAGCACTCTCTTCTCATTATAATAAAGCCAGAATAATAATTTGACAATATTCTGCTTCCTGAAGGATGGCAAATATTGTTGCTGGTAGCAGGTGTGGACTTTTTCATTAGAGAACATTAAATGGCTAAAACAGTATCATTTACAGATTTAACCAATAGCTCTGATGGCCTCTCATTAATCTTTGATAGTTGATAATCAGAGTAGAAAGACATGATGAAGTAAAAAACAAAGATCAGTTTTAAAAGGAAAAACTGATTTTTGCAGTGTGAGGGATCAAACCCAGAACACTGAGGTCCTTGGCAGGTGCTCCACTAAGATGGATCCCCATCCCACAAAAGAATAAGTTTTTTGGTTTTTTTTTGGAACCAGGGATTGAACTCACGACCCTGCACTTACTTGGCAGTTGCTTATGCTGCTGTGCTAAATCCCCAGCCCAAGAACTCTTAAAAGCAGTCCCAGCATCTAACTGACAAATACAGAATGAATTTCTAATCTGAATTTTTTTTTCATAAAAAGAAAAAAAATATGAATGACTCTATCTATCCCCCATAAAAACATGAATAACAAACTGCAAAGGCTCAACTCTCATAAACTATGCAAGTTCAATATGAAATGTTCATCTGATAGCCAATTCAGTCGTCTAGAGGAAGCAACCTGAAGGACATCACACAGCTTATGAACCAGCTGGAAGGAGCCATCCAGACTTTGCCCTGCCGCACCCTTTCTGGGCGGTAATTAGACAAATCTTCATAGATGATATACTGTGTGCAGAAGCGCTGGTCAGACTCGGGGTTGGCATGGTACGCGACTGTGTTGATCGTCTGGGTCACGTCACTGTCTGGCTTGGGCTTTCTGCTGAGGACCTGGCCTCCTGCTGCAGCGACGAGCCTAATGAGATTGTCCTTTGGATGATGCTTAAAGTTTCCCCCAAAATAGAAGTAGCAGCCATCAAACAGCTTAGGCAACTGAAAAACAAGAAGAAAAAGAAAACTGTTAAAAAGTAGATAAAAATATTTTAAAACACTGCACATAAATAAAGGAAATAAAAACAATAGTCAAAAGCAATTAAGAAGCTACTTTATGAGCTGCTGGCACAAGTTGTATTTCATAACTGAAACAAGTGGATCAAGAACATTACTTATGCAAATAAGGGTTTCCTACAGACACTTTCTCTTCCTAAGTTTGAGTTACTATCTCAGGTCATTTTTAGGGTTCTAAAATTTTACATGTGCTTTGTATTAAAAAAACAAAAAGTCTAAAACAACTGTTCAGCATATTTATTTGTCAAAGTGCTTATACACACTGGGTAGGAGTTGGAGCCCCCAAAATTCCTAGGATATCTGAGGTATACTTCAGGAACAGCAGGTTAAATTTAATCAAACTGTCACAATAATAGCTTTTTGACAGACCATCCTGTTTTGCCCATCTATATTCAGGTCCCTACATAGTACCAACTTCTGTTCTCTAAAGTGGCACAACCGATTAGGAAGTGATGGCAAGGGATCCAATCAGCTGTACACTACTTCTGTGCTTCACGGAAAAATAAAATTTCACAATCCTGCCTATGAAAAATTTTCACTACTTCATATACACATATAGCTATCTCAACAGGGTAATGGAATATTACCCATTAAAAGAGCAATATGTGGCAATAAAGACATATGGTAACCAAATCCGAGCAGCAGCTGTAAGTCTTCTTGCAAGCTACTTCCTGTATCTGAGATTTACCTCAAGTTCTGAAAGGTTTATGGGAGTGTTTAAGATGCCAAAAGTCCATTAACAGTCTGAAATTATTACCTTCTGGATTTTACAGCACATTGTGATCATCTTTTAGAATCAAGTGCTTGAAATAAGCACAATTAAAATTTTAATCAGTCAGTCACCTGTACTTGTTGAAAGGGCAGAAGTTTTTCCTGATGCAATAATATGAAGTCATGAAAACATGGAAAGTAGTATCAAAAAGAAAATACCAGCTGTTCTCTGTTGAGTCTGCTTCTCCGTGGACCTTCAGGAATTTCATATTTTTCTTCCTCCTCACAGACTTTTCTTTCTAAACATGCTTTCACCCCTGGAAAAAAAAAAAAAAAAAAAAAAAAAACAAGGACAAATAAAAACCACTATCAAGTGAGCATTATTTCGCTCATTGAAATTAATCAACATTAATCTGTTTTCTCTTCTCCATGACTGATCTAAGTTCTATTCTGAAATAGAAATCTTACACCACGAGAAAATACAGTAAAACTCATCCTCCATATAAAGAAAACTTAAATCCTTCCTTCAGAGGATTAAGCAATGAATTATTACTGAGCACTACTTTTAATGTTCTTTATGAAAAGCCTAAACCAGGACAGTATTCAAACACAAGAATGAAAACTTCCAGTTTAACAGCAATTACCAAAATTAAAGCAAATAATAAATTCACTACTGAGTTCAGCACAAAACAGTTTGAACTGAGCACTTACCTGAACGCCCAAGTTTAATCTCATTTCAGACCATAATATGACCCAACATTAGGAAAGTGCTTTAGCCACGGCACCCAGGTGGCTCAGCTGGCTGTATGACCGGGCTCCACAGCACCTCTCTGAACAACAGGGAAGAGACTTGGACTCCTTGGGATTTCACAATGCAGTCACTACTTCCAAGAAGATTTGCTTTGGCGCCACAGGAAAAAGAATGTTCTTTGGATTTGGACAACTGTACCCAGTTTCATGTGTTAAAAAAAAAAAAAAAGCAAAAGTAACAAAGAGATAACACATCTGGTGCAGTTGGGATTCATACCTCTACCCAGTGCCTGGGTGAGGAAGCCCTCAGCTGGCCCACTAGCTGACAGCACCAACAGTCTAAGTCCTAGAAATGCTACAAAGCCTATGGAAGGTCTCAGACCAGTTAAGACAGAAGGAAAGAGACCTTTCATCTAGAGGTTACCATTGAGGGTAGGAATTGATGGGATGTACATATAGTAGCCATGCTTCAGAGTTTGATAACACATAACTGATCTAAGATTTAGTTTAAGATGGTAAGGGGCAAGTAACTAAACGAGATCTGAGGTCAAATGACAGTTATCCCACTTATTTGTTTTGGGATAATTACTTAAATTCCTTGGGCCAGGGGTAGGGCTCAATGGCACAGCCTGGCATGTGCAAGGCCCTGAGTTTGATTCTTGGTACCAAAACAAAAAGAAAAATAAACAAATTCCTTAGTCCTTGCTTCCTTGCTCATGGAAACAAAATAAAGTTAGCAAAGCCAGGCTTGTATGGATAAAATCCAAGAAGTGTTTTAGAAACTGGATTCTACAATAAATTATCTTCATTTTACAAACAAAACCTCCACCAAATTTGCTATTGTCTTTGAGATTACTTTACTCAATAACCTCAGTTTTATCACTGAGGAAACTCCATGATAGAAACAGAATTTTTAAAAAAGGATAACCTGTATATCTTATAAGACTTCAGAGTAAAAGTTCAAACTCTTACTCATTTTTCGTGTTCCTGCTGTTTCTTGCTACTTTTTGGTCCCACAATCTAATCCAAACATTCATTAAAATTGAAGGCTTTAACTTTGGATGATTAATTTAAAATGCTCTTTGATTCTTTTATTTACAACTGAGATGAGCTCAAGTTATGACATGTAAGATGATAACAGAAACTTCTTACTCTTGTCCAAAAATTTAAAGAACTTGAAACAATGTAAGACCAATTTTATTCTAAACATTAGAAAAACCCATGCCAATCAAATAAGCTGGAAATATTAATGCTTTGGATGAAATAATGAAGTGGGATTCAAAATTACAAGTGGAAACAGTGTAGAGGTAGGTTTTTTTTTTAGTCCTTTATAGTACTAAATATAAAATGGAAGAATTAAATGTTAAAAGAAGTGTAATATCATTAGGAAAATACAGATCATCAAGATGTTTTATTGTGACTTCCCTGGGCACAAGTAAGTAGAACATGAAAAGAATTTATCTGCTTACATATTAAGTTTATTATCTTCTACCTGTAAGTCCTCTAAGAGAAAACCTTTCTCATACATTTTGCTTGGTGGAAAACTATCATAGCAATATCATTTTATAAAAACTATTAATGATGTGTTATCTAATATTCATCCTAGGAGCACAATGTATTACACTAATATATAAATATTACCTAATACTCTGAAAACACCAATTTTCCCTAATTAAAAAATACTCATAATTACAGGGCCTAACCAAATGTTTGAAAGAACAGAAAACCAATGCGAAAATGCATACTAATATTTTCTGGTTAAATGAGAGAACAAAGAAAAACAAATTCTTTAAATCCCAAATTATTCTCTTCCTTTTTTAAAAGAAATAACCACTGTAACTTTAAACTACCAAGGGTATAATTATAATTGTCCTGAGGAAAGACTTTCCTGAAAAGTCTGATTAGCAGCTACTATCTCTGTTACATGTCTATTTCCTCAAGTCCAGCAAGACTGGCAGAGTTGACACCTATTATCTGCAGTCATCATGTTCTATGAAGACGCTGTGAATATGAATTTTACATAGTGAACTTCTGCTCTTAGAGAGAACATGGGGTTAGACTCCTGGGAGCTTGAGCCTCCAACACTTTTGCCAAGAGATTCATATTGTTTTTAATGTGTGTTTATGTTTAATGGCACTTTAGTTATTGTGTTGTGTTAATTCATTAGCATTAAACTAATGGTCAACAATTCGGGCCTTCACAAAGCTTCTCTCTCCAACAAATACTTTCATTCAAAGGAACAGTCTTCTTAAATTTAGGAAAATGAAACAGTGCTGCTACCTATAATCAGGCCATTTTAAACAGCGAAATCAACAAAAACATACACACAAAATGCACAAAATATAGCTCAGAAAACCTGTCAAGGGGCCATTTGTTTAGAGTAGGAGCCTGAAAACAAGATGGTAAAGTATGTACTTGCTGGCCCTCAGTAGCTGACAACACCCTGGACCTGCAATGCAAAGTCTGAGCCACCATAATACATCTACAAAAGCAGTGTGAGTATCATTTTGGGGATTATGAAACTGTGGCCAAATTCAGAAATACAGAATCCACAACAATTAACAATGCGGGTTCACTGTGCATATTATTTCCATTTGGGGAGGAGACAAGTGCAAAGAAGTTAACTGGCTTAAAGCCATTTGGCTAGTGAGTGGTTGAGCGGACATTTGAACCCAAGACCACTTAGTTTACACATTTTACACTTACATACAGCTTTCTAGTATGCAAGACCCCAAGTCCACTTAGTTTACACATTTTATACTTACATACAGCTTTCTGGTATGCAAGATGATCTTTGAGCGCTAAAAGAAATGATTGTGAATATGCTGAATACTTCAAAGTTGCTTTGTGCATTTCACAATGGTTAACATATATAGAAGTCACAAGATTTGAACAACTGAAATTACATCTCTCCAAACACAAAGCTTCACCAAGAGACTGAATTTTTCCTTAACTTAGGACTGCTGAATGTATAATCAATTTTCAACACACACACACACACACACACACACACACACGCACGCACTCACTTAGTGCATCCATAATTCTCTATGGCTTGGTTCTTAAATTGCTGGTTTTGTCTGTGCTTGATCAATTGTTTTTAATATAATAATCATATGACCTCAGTTTAGTAAGCTGAATTTCTAGATTCTACTGTTTCACTAACATAAATATCCTATAAAAAGTATGCTTTTGCAGGTAAGTAAAACTTTTTAAAAGTAGCATATTTTAAAAAAACTAATAAAGTTAATATTAAAGCACTTACTTCAATGTCTTACAAAAATAAGACTCAAATTTTTGGCTAGATCAAAACAGCCATGTAAAAAGAAACACTGCCGATATGCAGGCATTATGCCATATTCTCATTCCATACCAAAGAGTGGCTCAGGAAATGAAAAGAATTGAGATGTGCTGTGTACATGTACCAGCTCCCTACAATGAATGTAATCATTAAATGCTGCAAATGCATACTAATAAAAACTAAAAAGAACTGTACGTGAAAAAATTAACAGCGGCACAAGATACTACCAATCCAGCAAAACCATTAAAGTCATTACTTTACATATAAATGATTTTAATTTTTTAAATGACTTAAGCATATAGGGTCCTTCCTAAATTTCTTCCTACCATTTGAAGGGCATTCCTGACAGTACCTTTAGGTGAAGGATTATGCCACATTTGAAGCCAAAGTGCCAACATTAACACTTCCACTGGCCAAGGTCTAACTAGAGGTAAATTAAACTGTGCCTAGGCTTAACCATTCTATAGGTCTATTTAGCTGATTAAACTCTCGTAAGGAACATATTAAAAGAGTAGTCCTAGCAATGTGCTGGTACCTGTCTGATCAGACACCTGAGTTGACTAGGTGTGAACAAAATGTTGGCCACCAAGAGGGCAGCATAGCTTTACCAGGCCTTTAGTTCAGATGATTTCCAGCTCTGCAGCAGTTGGTCAGTAAATTTCTATAAAAGCAGAATCCAATCCTCTAATTTCATTTACCAAACCAAATGCACTTTGCTGATACTCTCTTATTCCAACCCTGCCACCCAGGATCATTATAGAATAAAAACAAAATGCTTCTTTTTTTCCCTCTCTCTCTGAAAAACCAAGAAGCAGTTTCCAGCCTATAACATGTCTGAAAGGTGACAAAGTGTTTTTTGGTATATTTGCTGTCATATAATAGAAAATCTTGAAAATTTTTTGGAAGCTAAGAGTGAATCTACTCCAAAGATCACAACTTCAATGATTACAACCAAATAGATTACATGAATCCTAAGAGATTTAAGCAGCTTTCCCAGTGACACAACTGAGATGAGAATTCAAGTATCTTCCATTTGGTCAAAATGAAACAGGTAAGGAAATGCCAACTATTTTCTACTCACACATAATACATCACATTTCTCTTACAATAAATCACATAATCATTTAACAGACCAACAAAAAGAGTTATTTTTGACAGATCATGATGTATACTAAATGGCAAAAACTTTTGACTACTTCAGAGGAAGAAGGGATTACAGCATGAGAGGGACAATGCTTTTGGCTTTGATTTCAATATGGACAAGTTTATTTTACCTGACTGGTGTCAGAGATGCCACTCTTTACTTGTGCCCTGAATTTAAAGATGAAGACATTAGCCTCACTGAACATTTACTGTAATTACAAACTCATATCAACTTCTAGTGAACTTTCTGTGGGAAAAGCCAATGAACTGATTTACTAATAATAAATAAAACAATTAGAATGCTTTAAACTTTCAACAATTTAAATAACGATCTATTAATACCATCAATGAAATGGAAGAAATCTACAAGCCAAACACTACCTACTTAATGAGCATAAATAATGGTTCTTAAATTGGTTGGTTTTGTCTGTGCCTTGGTGATCAACTGTTTTTAATATAATAATCATATGACCTCAGTTTAGTAAGCTGAATTTCTAGATTCTACTGTTTCACTAACATAAACATCCTATAAAAAGTATGGTTCTATTTACTCAATAAAAGCTAAGTAAACTTCAGCAAGAATTCTTACCCTATTTTTCACTTAAAATATGAGAATTTTTATAACATTCCTAGTCATTAACTCAACCAAAGTAAAACATACTGTATTACTTAATCTCTATACATACATCAAAACCATGTCATTTTCCACCAATTTGAAGAGACTTCTCAAAATTCAAGCACATTATTTTTGTAATACGTGCTTAATAAAGTCCATAATCATCTGCTACTAAAATATTTCAGCAGAAAGACAGATTTTTACTCTCCTTTTTGAAGAAGATACAAGGCAACATCTTTGTTAGCTTTCTCAACCTACATGCTCTGCACTAAAGTAACTCTGCATGAGTATATTATTTATGTAACACAAATGTCCTCAGAGGCCAGAACAGTGTGTCCTTTAAAATGTATCAATCAACTACTATTGTTTATCACTTCATGCCATCCTTGTTACTTCTCAGATGTTCTATTATAATTGAGTGAAACTTAGTAGTTTGCAGAAATGGGAGGAACAACCTATATATTAAAATAAAGTGAATTCTTCTAACCCAGATGTATTCCTAATCATGCCTACCATTTCATGTAAGCTTTCCTTTTGCCCTGAGATCTTATTACTTCTTTATATATAGGTAAGCAGCCCAATTCCCAAAGTACAACTTAACTCAAAGTTATTAACTCAAAACCATTAAGGTAGTTCTGGCTAACTCTGCAGTCTAGAATCTCAGCATGGTAATGCAGCTCTGAATTTCAAGGCTATAATTTTTTAAGAAGGAATATGTACTACATACAAACTTAGTCCTTTATTCTAAATTAGTAACACTCTCACCTCCTGCCTCATAGCCTCCTATCTCATACACATCAATGGGCTGTATATTTTCATTTTACCTCAATGAACCACTGATGAAGTTATGTACTTATATAAAATTTAATCACTTTTTCTGGTTTTAGAAAAAAAAAAAAAAGGATCACAAAGATGAGAGGGACACGAGAAAAGGGATCCCAAATCTGCAGCTACACAAAAAGACTAGCGAATGCAATGATGACAGAATAAAGCTGCAAAATGGAGCTCTCTTGGAATCCAAAGACAGGGATTAACCCTGTGCATACATGCCACACAACTTCCTTGCTCTCTTCACAAGCTATAGCTCCATGTAAACCCGTTATTTTAAGAAATCATTGTTCTTTTGAAGCTACTGGGTATTTGTAGCTGAAATAGCACTGTACATCAGAATTAAATCACTCTCAGTCAATAAACCTTTAAAACATTAAAACACACAAGCATCGCTCTGCCCCCTATCAAAATGAAAAGCCCTCACAAGAACGCTGCAAGACTGAGCCTTTAAACTTTAGAGATAGGGGTGTATAAAAACCATTGAAGAATTTTTTTCTTATTCTATTAAAACTCGATATCCACTTGCTTTTTCTTTTAAATGCAAAATTTTTTTTTGACAATGGTTTTATATTAGGCTTTGTAGTCAACTTCAGTAAACTTAGCAGTAAACTTCAGAAAAAGAAAAACTCAAGAAATTCTACAACAAAGAAAAAAATGTAAAAATAACATATTATTTGCTATAACTTTTAAAAATTGAGTGGTAAGCAAAAGAATTAAAGAAATAAGCCCAGTATATGAAATTTCAAGAGTGAGAAGACAATGAAATGAAGGTTGGAAACCCTAAGTAAAAGCTAAATGTCCCGTCACGGCACCATAAACATCTACTTTGGGATATCATAAAAATTACTGTTATAGGAGTCTGTGATTCCATATAAATATTACTTTAAAATTATCATTTTGGGGCTACTTTTGAAACTAATATGCTACACATGGTTGTGTGTATTCAGGAGCTTGCAGGTAGGAAGACTGTTGTGAACTACATAGCAAGAGGCCATCCCCCAAAAACTCAAAGCAAACAAATCAAAATGAATTTAAAAAAAACCCTAAAATGCTAGTTATAAATGTATTTACAGATTAAAAATACAGTTCATCCTAAGATAACATGCTGAATTTATATAATCAAAAAGCACTTGCTGAAGATATAGCTCAGTGGCACAGTGACTGCCTGGCAAGTGTGAGCCCATGAGTTCAATTTCTGGCTCAAAAAAAAAGCACCTGCCTGGCAAGCACAAAGTCCTGAGTTCAATTCCTAGTACCAAAATAAAAAAAAAGAAGCAATCAAATTCTATCACAAAATACCACATCATAAAATTTTCTTTATAAGCACAATTCAAGTATTTGATATTATGAATATTATGAATAATATCGAGTCTGTGGTTGAAGACCAAGCTCAATCTAATGTCCAAATTCTCATGATTAGAAAACTCACACTCAGTGTTATTTAAGTATACTGAAAAAAAAGTTCAAAGATTCATGAAAATTTTCTGATATGATTAAAACAATCACAGTAAAATGTAACTTTTAAATCTAGATAACAAATACATTTGGTGTAAGAGGTGAGAGATATTTATATGCACAGGTAATAATTTCCCTTTTTAAGATGAAAGCCCTTATTTAATCTCTGGAAAACACTAAAAAAGAAAATATATTTTCTAATTAGTATTAGAACTTGAAATTATGAATTTGTCTGAAGAGAGTATGAATTGAACAGGCATACACTGTTTTTAAAGACAGTTGAAAACTGGCCTCTTCAGTAACCTAGAAGCCTACCACCATTTTCTTTTGTTTGCCTTGCCTGTATGTATTTACATTTATGTATTATTAAAAGCAAAACTGTTTATTTTTTAATATTTATACAATCCTGTGTTTTATAATACCTTAGTCTTGTAGAAAAATGAATTTTTCAGAGAATTAAAGCACTCTCATCTTTTTAATTTTCCCATATTTAGGTCACTCTCGTTACATTAGAAATAATAATGAAAATATCTTTTTTTAAAAAATCTCTATTATTTATGGCAAATTCTCATAAGTGGGACCATTAGATCAAAGGATACTGTACTTTTTTTTTTCTTTTTTGACACAGGGTCTCACTAAATTGTTAACTTCCCTTAAGTTGGGCACACACTTGTGATCCTCCTGCCTCAGCCTCCCACAAGCTGGGATTATAGGTTTCTGCAACTGTCTCTAGCTTTATTTTTTTATTGTATAATGGAGAATCTTTAGTGGAAGCCTGAGAGCATTAATTTGCCTAATTAATACTTACAGATATGCTATAGTATGTGTTTTTTTATAATTAGTGAAGTTTATCACATAGAATAAAAACGACGTTGATATTTAAGATCCCACGATCCGTTTAACCTTAACAGAAGAGAAGGAATTTGGCCGGGTGTGGTGGGGGGCATCTCCAGTGGCGGCTGCTCAGGGTCTGAGGTGAAAGGAGAGCGTGAGGACCTCTTAGGCAATGCAGCCAGAAAAAAAGGGAAGAAAATGGATTTGTTAGTCTGCCTATGAGGTTACTTGTAAACTAATTTTGTAATGATTGTCTTTTAAGGTCCATCGCTACCCCAGGGCAGAAACAACAAAGACACCGTCTGGCCCTGCCCTGGCTCGCAGACAGGACTCGGCCAGGCACCGTCTCACACATCTTCTCAGCAGTTCCTTCAGGTGCAGGGACATGCAAAACTGCCACAGCCAAAACTGCATTTAAACTCAGCCGAGAGGGGGAAGAAGGAGAGATCATGAAAGAGGATGAGAGCCATCTGCTCTCCCTACACAAAGAGGTGAGAAATGACGATTCAGAATTCATTAAAAAAATAAAAAAAAGATTAAACTGGACAGAAAATTTCAAAACAGTGCACTAAATGGATAGATCGCTCACAACCTCAGGATGCAGCTTGTGTCTTACTTATGCTCTAAGGGAGAGAAACAATGACTTATTTAGACATCTTTTGTTCTTTCACTTCAGTCACTTTTTTACCTTTCTGCAATGGTAAGTCGCCTGTGGGGAATTAGTGTCAAAAAAGCAGTCACAAGCTGGATCAGTGCTTTTTAAACACTCATGGTGGTGGGGACTGAAGTCAGGGCGCCTCCTACCTGAGAAGCTGATGTTCCATCCGAAGCTACCTTTCCAGCCTCTCAGGACTTAGTTTTTTCCTACATTTTCTTTCTATCTTTTGTGAGTATTAGTACATGCTTGCAGTACAAAGCGATTACATTCCTCAAGGCAGTGGGGTCATGTACATATCACATCAATTCTTTTCTTGTCCCTTCTTTTCCTTTTCTTTTCTCTCCTCCTCTCCTTCCATGTCCTGATCACGTTCACTTTGTAAAAAAATCCATCTCCCTTTTTCCTATTATCTATTATTTTTACTTACATTCTGACTTCCTCATATAAGAGGAACCATGAGATATTTAAGCTTGTGTGTCTGATTTAATTCATTTAATATTTATATGTCAATTTTCCTACAAATGACTCAACTTTATGCTTTATGGCAGAGCAATGTGTGTAAATACCACTTTTTGTTTTGTTTTGCTTTGCGGTACTAGGAAATGAACTCATGACCTTGTACTTGCCAGGCAGGCACTGTGCCACTGAGCTATATTCTTGGCCCTAAACACTACTTTTTGTTTATGCATTCATCTTTTGATGGATATGTAGCTGTTTCTAAGATTTAGCTATTATGAACTGTGCTGCTATAAACATGGGTCTGCATGTGTATAACTGTAGCATAATGTCTTTAACACCTTCAGGAAGATACGAGGAAATGGCTTTGTCAGATAGAATTTCTACATTTAGTTTTGTCAGTAATCTTTACACTGATTACCATAATGGTTGTAACTAGTTTACATTTCCACCGACAATGCAGAAGGGTTTCTTTTTCCCAGAAGCCTTACCAGTATTTTTAATTTTTTGATGGTGGTCATTCTTTCTGGAGTAAGATGAAATCTCAGTATTGCTTTAATTTGCATTTCTCTGATGACTAAAGGTGTTGAACATTTTTCATGTATTTACTAGCTATTTCTTCTTCTGAGAAGTGTCTATATCAGTTGCCCATTTTTTCACCGGCGTTATTCTGAAGGGTCTTATTTCTTTGAGTTCTATGTATATGCCAGATATTACTCCTCTGTCCAAGGAACAGGTGGCAAAAATGAACTTTCCCTATCTATGGTTCCTATTCTTATAAACTTAAAGATAAATACGATTCTGTAAAATACATAAGACTGGAGACTATTTGAGCAGGGTAATTATGACCTGTTCTCAGAGTCTCATGTTAAGTTCATTATCTGTCCAAGTCAAGATGCTATTCATATGAACACAGGAAGAACCATTCACCAAGTAAGACAAAACATAAACAGAAACTTTTAACAAGCTTAGATGCAATGAGTCAAAAACTCTTTGAATAATTTTGTGTTAATTTGCTAAATGAAGCAACTACCTATAGAGAAAAGATTAAAATTCCTCTTAAATCTATTTGGTTTATAAAAAATCTCATAAAAAATTATGCTTAATGTCTCTTAATAGTTAATCTAGTAAATGTTTTGTCTAACCTTGAGCAAATTAGTGTCTAGATTCAAACATAAGCCATAAATCTTTCCAACTAACTTTCAAAGTTTTAGTCTATTTCATCTTTCTTCAACATAAATGATTTTTAGATGGCTATGAATAGCTCTGAAATGTTTTTAAAAATCAAACTCAGATGCACAGCATGAAGAACAATATAGAAACCGTGAGACATATGTATGCTATATTAGGAAAAAGGGTACTAGAGAGTTCTTGCCTTCTTTTTATATACTCTATGGTTATTAAATTCTCTCAAACCTTGAACTCCCTTTTCTTTGAACTCTATATTAGAAAATATGAAGATATGAACCTCAATGAGAGATCCATCCATCCTTTATCCTGAAAGAGCCACTGATATTAAAGGATATAATTCACTACTGTGAGAATCACCATGTAGCACACTATTAAGTCAGCTTGAGCTCATCAGTGATTCTATAAAAATGACATGGCCAAGCCATTAAACTGATAAAACTCACATTTCCTGAAGAGGTAGATTTTATGGAAATGAATCATGTAGCTTGTGCATATAATGGAATACTAGTTCAGCATGTTCTCAAAAACTAGACTATAAGTTAAACGATAAACATCTTAATATTCAAAACTTCATATGGCTTCTTTATTACTGAGATCTCATTCTTAGGAAAATCTATCTCTTCTTACAAATGGCTGGCCAGGTTTCTGGCATATACGTATGGTACAAAAGAACCCATAATCAAGCTGGGGTATAACTCAGTGGTAAAGGACTTGGCAAGTATGCACAGCTCATGGGTTCAACTCCCAGTGCTGTCAGGAAAAAAAAAAAAAACAATCCATATTCCTGGAGGAATTTTAAGTGAGTTTTTTAAAACACTGAAGCTCAATGACATTTACCAGAGACTTGTAAAGGAAAAGAATGTCCAAAAATAGACATAAAGAGAAACTTTTTTTCCAAAGTAAATGGTCAGTCAGCCCAATTATTTATCATGTTTCTCAAAGCAGTAGTGATCAGAGGGACTAATAAAGAGGTGGATGAGAACAGAGAGCAGCATTGCTCAACAAAGCACTTGGCTGGACCTCACACCAGCGGAGACCATCACAGGAAGTGGAAGCATATTTGAAGAGGGAATAAACACCAATTATAGATGGAAATGGTTTCACAAACCAAATCAACTTCCAAACATAGATTAAATTAACAATATAATTAGGATCTGATAAATCATTCTCCTGTAAAACCTTCAAAACACAAAGCCAGAAAATAAAAGTTTTTAAAAATGAATTTTAATCCATCATTTGTTTCTTAAAAAGAAAACTTCAACAATATACTCACTATTCTTTTATTTAGCTTTTTTTGAAATAATTACAGTCACAAGAGGTTGCAAATAAATGTATAGAGAAGCTCTTGCACCATTTCTCCAGGGTTCAGTGCTAGCATATCAAACAACTCTAGCAGAGTACCAACAGACTGCGCGTGACTGCACAATCCAGAGCAATCAAGTACGTGTGTAGATCTATGAAATTTCAACACACAGGTAGCCTTGCACAGCATAACCTCCACTGTGATCAACACTTCAACTGTACCATCATGAGACTCTGTGCTATTCCTTTTAGTCACTAGCCTTTTCTAAACAATTTGTGAACTAAAACAGATCAAAAGGCTGCCCTATTTTAGCTATCATATCAAAAGCAGATGCTTTAGCTATTGAGGAATAGAAAATAATCAGGTGCAAGTATTGTTTTTCATTGTGTTTTAATCTCAGAAAATTCAAGGTTAAGAAAACCATACACATGACCACGAGGACGGTGGGCAGCAGCTGGGAAGGTGTTTGCCAACACGGTGACTGGGGACATGGTGTTAGTGGAGATGAAGGGAACAGCTGCTGCTGTCAACCCAGGCCAGGGAGACAAGTTGTCTCCCTAACAGTTGTCTAAAAATACCAGAGTAGCTAAGACAGTGAAAGGCTATTAGGAAGGAAATGCTTTATAAATAATAAAAGGTGGGCAATAAACTACTTTCACTGAACAATTGGGTAGTATATTTAAGACATGAGTACATTAAGTTAAATCCATCGTTTAACAGTAATATGGACTGATTAGGGTTAAAAATCTACAATGTACTCCATTTATTCTTTATTAACATATATGGTATTATAGCTAGATTTTAAAAGCAGAACTTATTTGTGGACATTCACTAAGAACATCTAAGTGATACCATTAATGTGAGTTTTTCAAAATATAGAAACTAACAAGAAACAGGAAGATTCGCATAAGTTCCTGAAGAAATTAAGTGTGAAAAACTAGTCTAGTTAATTCATTTTGTTAATTCTCTCAAGTCTAGTACTCACAGTCAAACTTCAGGACCCAGCACCCATTGAGAATCCCGAGCATACACTTGAGAGTACTCTGAGCTTCATCACCAGGAATAATGACATGAGTTACTAAGAAGTAAAAAAAATAAAAAGCAGTAAGCAAGACAGCTACAAACCAAAAAATTCTGTAACTACCTGCTTTTTAAAAAAAAAAAAACAAAACTACTTAACTTATTTCAGTAACACATCTGAATTTTCTTCAAAGGTAAAAATTTTTGCAGTTTTGTAGAAGATTTCTTTTAGTATCATTCTCCAACATGGCCATCAACAGAAAAACTCAGAGCATTACCATGTATCTTAAAGGCACATTAACACACACAAATGCTTTGCTATCTTCAAATTATAACTATGGAACTATGGCATTACCACCGTACACTGCCATTTGTTATTAGTAAACTCATAAATTTGTTCTTCTGGCACACTATTCTATCCTAAAATATGTACAAGCCTTCAAACTTTTCATTTCCTAATTGTAGTTTACAGTTTATAATTGTTTATAAAGTTATGTAATTGTTTATAGTTTATTACTATAAAGTATTTTACATTTATTATAATATCCAAACTATACAACTATAGTCCAATAGTTAAAACATACATAAATTATCAAAAGTAGCTGTTCAAAGAATTTTCTTATTTAAAAAAAATTTTTTTTTTGTACCAGGAATCAAACTCACAACCTCACATTTGCCAAGAAGGTACTTATGCCACTGAGCTAAATCTCTGGCCTAAATTTTTTTTTTCTATTAAAAAACCCCTCCAAAATTCTCACCTGTACTGTCAAACTCCATGCATTTTTTAGCTTTAAGCATTGCTGCCAGCTCCCCGAGCATTTTCTGCTGTTCTGAAGAAAGCCCACTGCCTATAAGCACGAGAGGTCCATCTCTACGCTGCCCGACATTCACCTGTTAGTGAGAAAGGCGAAGCCACAACGGCAATACATTAACAAAAATACATTCAAAGATGAGGAGACATAAAACAGAACTTCACTTGATAGAAGAATGAATTTCATTACCTAAATTACCCTACTTAATAATTCTCAATAACTCATATGGAATTTGTATTAAGAACTTTGATAATCAAGCCATTCTAATAACCTATTTTCTATTTCTTTGTTTTCTCCCAAAGGAAACATAAATGCAGTATCACTGATCATTAGAAAAATGCAAATTAAAATGACACTGCAATATCATCTCTCCTCAGAAATTGTCACCATCAAGAAATCAAATAAATGCTTGTGAGGCTGAGGAGAAAAAGGAAACCTTCTACATTGTTGGTGAGAATGTAAACAAGTACAGTCACTGTGGAAATCAATATGGAAACTACTCAAAAAACCAAAACCAAAAATTCCATTTGATCCAGCTATTTCCCTTCTAGTATCTTCCTGAAAGAGTTTAAGACATCATAGTACAGTGATACATGGATTCTCAAGTTTAAAGCAACACAACTCATGTTACCTAAGTTTTGGAAGCAGCCTATAGGATGCTCTGTACACTATGTATAATAAAACAGATGAATGAATTAATAAAAAGTGGTATTTACAAACAATGCAGTACCACTTTGTCATAAAGAAAGATACAGTTGAGTCATCTGTAGGAAAATGGATGCACCTTGATACCATAATGTCAAATAAATCAGACACACAATCTTAAATATTACATGGCTTCTCTCATGAGAGGCCCAAAGGATAAATAAAAAGCAAAATAAGAGACAAATCTTTCCTCCAATGGAAAGAGGATCAAGAGATGGAGAGATGGTTGAGGAAGGGGAGGGGAAGGCAATGAAGAAGGAACTAAGATGTGTTATAAACGTGTCAAGTCCTACAAGGAATGTAAACATTATGCACTGAAAACATGGACTAATTAAAAAAAGAAAAGAAAACATAAATTAGTCTTTATCCAGGGCATCTTGTTTGCTTTGTGCTAAACTGGATCTCTCTATAGGCCTTTATACCTTCATTCTGTCACTAGTCAGCCTTCTGTTTCCAAGTAACCCAAAACATTCACTTAAAATGACCAATACCATTCCCAACTTATGGCAATACAGTTAAACACAACCTTGATATGTTTAAATTTATCTAAAGTCAAAGTACATTATGGCTCCTGAAATGGTACTGATTCCAAAGAAAGAAAAAAACAGTAATTACCAAATAGTAACCTCTCAAAATCAAGATTAAAATACACAAGAGAATTCGAAAGTTAGATCAAATCCATGAATAGTGAGAAACCTATGCCACTCGCAAGAAAGGACATAGTGCTCTTAAAAAAAAAACTAGCACTTCTACTCTAAGATCTGGACTCAGAACTTACAAGGGGCAAAAAGGCAGAATAAACAGAAGACCCCGGTGCATTACATAAAGATTGCAAGTAGAAGATTCAAATAAACAATGGCACAGTGGCTGGAAGAGGAGCCAACAGAAATTTAATAAATGGAGTTGACAGCCAAAAGTTATCAGATAAAAGAGAAATTAATAATAAAGTGAGGAAGAGAAGGTAAATCAGCACCACTGTATTAAAGGATAAAATGCCGAATACAATATGAATGTATGTACACGACCAGAGCTTTTGAAGGTTCTGAATGACACAAGAAAACCAGAGTTACAATCACCAGTTTAGTTCAGGAATTAGATTGGAAGTTCATTCACTGTACATATCAGTCAGTAATAACTGTACATATCAGTAATAACTTAGTAGTCTCATACCACACGTGGATCACATCTAAATGCTGGCTACATCTATGAACAAGTTGATTGATCTCAGTAACTCATTAACTCAAAATATATTGAGTCTATTAAAACATTTTTAAAAGACTTTTATAAAAAGAGAATTTAAAACTTTTTAAATTATTGTATTTAGCACTTAAAAGGTCAACTATCTAAATTAAAGGTTCTAGCAGGGGATTTAGCTCAGTGTCTTAGGCGCCTGCCTGGCAAGTGTGAGGTCATGAGTTCGATTCCTGGTTCCAAAAACAAAAGTAAATTAAAGGTTCTGTCAGGAGATGTTTTACTGGGTGTGTTGCACATACCCACATGAATATTTATAATCACAATCCTATATATACATCTTTCCTGGTCACTAAATTATAAGATGATGCAACTATGTTCAGTGTACTTTATGAATTGCTCAATTACTGTACTATGGTATTAAAAAAGTTATGCTAAAAATTCTTGTCAGTCATACAAATAAGTGCCATAAAATAGCCCTAAAGAGAACACATTACTTCTCAATTTATACAACTCAGTTCAGCTAAATTAGTTCTTTGCACAAAATACAAGAGTAAAATATATAATTTCTAAATATAGCATAGGATACTATTTGTACCAACGAAGGAAAACACCAAAGTGGGTCAAGCATTTTCCTATCACAATTTTTAAAATCTGCATAAAAAATAGAAATTGGCACTAATTTCTTCTAGTTAAGGAAGGCTATAATAAAACAGAGCAAACAGCTGCCAAACCACATGTCTAATTTGGGGCAGGGCAGCATGGCGGTGGGGACACAATTTCAGTTAGAAGAAAGCTCTCGGAACCACAAGGCTTTAAAGAAGTTCAAAGAAATATCCCAAGGATTCAATGCCAAGATGTTACAAAGATTAGATATTACATTAAATAAACTCAAGATTTATGGTGGTACTTTTTCTTAGATTAAATTACTAACTATTCTTAGTTAACAAGTTTATCAATGGGGTTAAAAAAACCTGGAAAGAATAAAAAGGATAGCAGACTGCTCAAAATGGATCATGGGCAGAGACATCCTACAATAAACACAGCCAGCAAGCTTTATAAATCTTTGAGATCAGAGGCTGCTGCTCAGAGTTAAAGCAGAGCCTTCCAATAGCCAGTAACCTTTACTTGAAACAACTCTAGAAGGGAAGCAAAAGATCTCAAACCCCACCCACTTATCGCCCCTTCTTCGGGATGTCCCCTGAAGCAGCTCCTCAGCACAGCCTGGAAAACATCAAAAGGATTCTGGACTCGTTGCACAGCAAGTGTACGCCATGCCAGGCTCCCCGGTGCTCATTTGCAGTGTTAGCAAACATTCACTTACTGAGCTCTCAGTATTTGCCAGTCACTGTTCTTCAGGTCAGAGCTACTAATGTAAACAAAAGAGTCTCACACTTCATGGAATTTATATTCTAGTTAAGAGGGGAAGAAAAACAACAAAATAAAAGTAGCTGATATCAGACAATCAGTGTTACAATAAGACAGAGGAGAGGTAGGCGTGGGCAGCATTGTTAGATGGTGGTACAGCTGGATCTGAAAGGGTGTGAGAGTGTGGGCCATGAACACCTTGCTCTCCAAGTCCATTTCTGACACAAAAGGAAGTTAAGGCAGAGGACTGGTTTTCTTGTGTCATTCAGAGGACTTTTCTTGTAGTTAAGGCAGAGGACTTGAGTGAGCGTATTTGGTGGAATCGAGACCAAGCCAGAGTGCCCATGTGGAGAAGTCTGGGAGTGGCCGGGCAGGCAATCCCAGAGCTTATCTCTGAAGGCCTGCACAGGCAAAAACCACCCTCAGCTTACAAAGGCGGGGTTACCATTCATTAGCTTTCCTTAGCTATTTATCAACCATTAAGACAATAAATAATGATACTCACAGGCCATGTCCATACCACATGCGGAAAGTATAAATCTGATAAAAATGGATAAAAATCCTTCTTGTTTTGAAGGGCATTGTCTTCTTCAGTCTTCAAAAATTCCACAGAGATACCTTTATTTCTGACACATTTAAAATAAACTTTCTCCAGCCTTTACATACAAGGCATATTGGCAAGTGACAACTTAAATATGCTATGCTCTGTCAGGAGAGTTCAAGTACAAATGAATAAAATATGTACCAGTTTATAGTTATTAAATATGGCAGGACTGAATAAGAATAAGAACTGACCTAAGACTTAAGAAATTTGAGTTTTAACCGGTCCATTAAAAAGAAAAAAAATTTTTAATGCTGGTTAATAACCCTGGGCAAAGCACAACCTTTCTGGGTCTCAGTTTTCTCATTTGTAAAAGGAGGAAATTAAACTGCTGACTTCTAGGTTCTCTTGTAGTTCATGTCCAAAACTATAATTTGAAGCACATTTGTAAGGGTAAAGTCTAAGCAGAAGATAAGTGGTTTTTAATATAAAGGTAAGTAGTCCATGGCCATATCAAGTTATAACTGTCTCAGGCTCCCTCTGTAACTTTAAACAATGGCACTGGTCACTACCCACCACCCTTCCTGGACAGGAAGTCTCCTCAGAATGGGCCTGGCTTTAGCGCATCTCTTTGCCCTTAAAGGATTTAATACATGTTTGTCAAGTTCTTCCTGACCTTGCCTAAAGTTAGCTTCTTTCTTCTCTAAGATTCTACTGAACATTTTAACAGCTTCTATTATGAATTTATTGCAATGTGTAATAAAATCTCTACATCCATAGTCCTCTATAAGGGACGGGTTAAGGAAAAGACATGCTTTCTACTTTTGCTCATACCTCTTTCCTGAGCTCCAGACTCACATATCACACTACTTATTCAAGATTTCCAGTCAATATCTTACAAACATAAAACTGACAAACTGGGTACTAATTCTCCACCCCATGGCAGCAATGGCATCACATGTTAATTCCATTCTTTCCCCATGCTTCATGTGTAACTCATCAGAAAACCCAACTGGCATTAACCAAGTGTCTACACTACACTTCTTGACTTCTTATAATTTCCACTGCAATTCCCTTAGCTCAGGCTATGTTGGTAGCCTTCTCCTGGTACAATAAACAGTCTGAAATGATCTCTCGGTTTTCTATTTTTGCCATATAGCCCCTCTTGCATAAAGTAGCCAGGGTGAAATCTAAAGCACAAATCAAACCATGTCTTTCCAGTGCCTTGAATTCTTTTAATGGTTTCCCACTACTGTTAGATATTCAGTGGTCTCCAGGTTCTTTCTAACCTTTACACATGCCAGGCTCATCTAATGAAGGCCTGTGTATCTGTCAGACTGTCACCTGGCTGCCTCCTTTTCAGCATTATCTTTTTTTTTTTTTTTTTTGCAGTACTGGTAATTGAACCTAGGGCCTTAGCTTGTGGTGTATCCGTACCTCCAGCCCCTTTCTTTTTTACTTTTAATTTTGAGAGAAGTTTCTTGCCGAGTTGCCCAGGCTGGCTGGAACTTGTGAGCCTCTAGCCTTAGGCTCCCAGAGTACTGACATTATAAGGACACACCACCAATCTTAGTTAACATTCAGGTTTGAATTCAAATCAGTCCTTTGAAGGCCCTGTCTTGGTTACATTTCTCTCATTGCTAAGACAAAACACTTGATGCCCAAAATAAAGGAAGGAAAGGTTTATTTAACTCAGATTTTGGAAGTTTCAGTCCATACTCAGCTGGCTCTAAGGCAGGGTGGTATGGCTGAGGGACGACTGTTTATGGCAGCTGGCCACAAGCGACAAGAGCAAAAAAGGCAACAGTGGGAGGAGCATGAAGAGAAGACTCTTTCTGTCCCTTATATTGTATGTAGGTCACAACCACTTGGGTCTAGCACTCACACCCACAATCCATGCACTGGACCACGAATCATTCACAAACTCTAGAAGCCTGGTCCTATGACTGCATGAGGCTTTGGGGGGGACATTCAGACTCACACTTCATTCTTACCAAAACACTTTCCTCAACAGCCCTAGAAAAAGGAGTGCCCTTTCAAAGCCCACCACCTCTACCCAATTATGCTCCACACAATCTTCACATACAAGCTTCTGAAGTTATTTTATTTATATTAGTGTAGATATAGTCTTTTTTTTCTTCTTCTCACTAGCAAGTAAATTCCTTGAAATAAGAGTTCTATCAGTCATATTCACTGCTGTGTGAATGCTGCCTAAAATACAGAGAGGGTTTAAAGTATTTCTTGATAGACTTATTCTGATTATATCTTTGAATCCACAGTAGCTAATACTCAGGAAGTACTCAATAATTGTTTGGTGAATGAACGCAATTTGCTAACTGGAAATTTTTTCATTATGTTCCTTTCACAACCAATTTCAATAAAAGGTATAAATGTCCCAATGGTAAATCCATACTTACTACTGAACAACAGCTAGTTGAGGATGATTCATTCTTCTCTGGTAGCAGCAATAATGACTTCATATTTTCATTGTCTGTACAATCCACAGGCCGCAGACCAAATATGTTACTGATAAAATAAGTGCAGATGGATTTAAGTAAATAAAATGTGTGACTTCATTCTTACCAAAATGAATGCACTGGTGGGAAAAAAAATTTTTTCCAACATTATAATGATATACAACTTTAACTACAATCAATGATTCAGAACTCATATTAGGCATAAGGACTGAACATCAAAAACTGCTGAAATTCAACAGAGAAAGATGTGAAATTTCAATTCAACATTATAGAGTATTTTTAATTGACTATATGATAATCTACTATGATTTTTTTTTACAATTCTGAATTCTTCTGTATTCCTATCCATATATCAAAATACCATTTCCTAATCATTAATCATTATGGGTGGGATATTTTCACATGAAAATATATGTCAACTTCCATAGCTATTACAGGCTTTATAGTCTAAACAAATACAAGATTAAATTCACAGGACAGGCATTTAGATCCATTAAAAAGAAAACCGCCTTATGATAAACATTAATATAGTGAACACAGCATTTTAAAAGTGAATTTCAGTGTGTATATATAATCCACAATAACCACAGCCATCGCTTAACAAAATACTATGTGTCGAAAAACAATGTGATCTAGGTTTCTTTGCATGCACTAATTTGTAAGTGACAGATGTTACACTTGGAAAAGGTACTAGAGATCACAGTATAACCTCAAAGATTTACAGACAAGAAAAACAGAAAGGAACAGGTTCCAATGACTTGACTAAGATCACATTTTCCTTGTTTGTTCCAGTAATACTCAGTATTGCCCATCTTTAGTCTTCTGGTTATAAGTAACTTGTTAAAACTACAGGGCTTTGTCTATTATTGTACTGGCTTACACAGCAATACCTAGATACTCACTGTTAATTGGTTTTGGGAGGTGGAAAGAGTATCAAACAAATTGCACCAAACAAATTTTGGACTGGAAAGAGTATTAAGTCAAGACGAAATCCACACCAACAAGTTTTGGCATGCAGATCACATATTCAGAGTTTCAAAGCAGTTGAACACCAAGGTATGTATGACTGTATATGGCTTTAACATATTATTTTAACATATCATACTATGGCAATACATTTTCAAAATGAACATTTATTTACAATCTTTTATGGTTTTTAACATTATGTTATATATGAAAATTTGACAGGTATCATTAAAGTTCATGAAGGCAGGGATGTAGCTCAGTGAAAAATCACTTGCCAAGGCTCAGGGTTCCATCCACAGAATCACAAGGAATAGTTCACAGGAAAATTGCAAAGGGGCAAACAGGACATTAATAATACACATGCTACAATATGAATTTTATAAATTGTATTGAGTGTGTAGAAAAAGGTCCAGAAGGAAACCGTGGAACATTAGGAAAAGAGGGAAAGTGTCAACTGTGTGATATTGCAGAGGTCAGTGGCGTGAGAGCTGTCTCTACAAAGTCATCAATGCCTTGTGTGCAGGCTGCTTTGATGGCATGGTGAGGTGGGAGGAATTAGTGGATTAAGATAAGAAATGGGCCATGATAAAATGTGTTTCTAATGACTGTTACTCATAATTATCATTACTTCTTTTTTGGACATTGCTGATGAAATACTGAGAAGTTTGTGTGTATTCTCAAATTCTACTGTATGCCCAGGTTTACACAGTTTACTTTGGGCAAAGACCTCCAGCTAAAATAAATTGTAATTGACTGCTTTTCAGTTTCCTGGAATACAAGTCACTGTTCACTTTAGAACAGACAAACTCAAAGTACGGTATTTCAGAAGAATCTCATCTACTTTGATACTTCTCAATTTTATACCCTACATCATGCCACATACCAGTACACAATCTCCTCACACAAATGCAACAGATACGAAAATCCAAAAACAGAAATCTGAATTAGAGAACCAATATTTTAATGCTTAAAACACCAAGCACAAAAATGGGTAACAACGACAAAAAAGTCACTGAACACATAAGGTCATTTTCACAAATTAATTTTATATCTCAAAGAGAGAAGTGCATTTTTAATGCACAGTAACTGGATGACATCAGCATATTTTATACAAACACAAGTAGATGTTCACAATAACATGAAAAATCATTAAGTCAAAATGCTTCTCAAAATATCACCATCAGCTAGTCAGCACCTTAAACCAAAAAATAATAAACCATCATAGGAGCTTTAGCCTTCTAAGAATTGCTTTATAAAACACTCAGCAGGATTCCTGTTTGCATTTAGGATCCTTACTATACAAAAGTTACTGTTTCTTATGTCCCTAAAGCATGTGGTTTCTCCACTTAGATTACAGACGGCTTCTGTTTATACACAAGTTGCTTTAGATCTCTTGTACTGCTAGTAAACTAAAGAACAGTAGTTACAAGTGCTACAGATGAGAGATAATCAGTTAAACGAGTCCCACATCATGGGAAAAGGAACAAACTGAATCCTGTCAGATTGCTTCCACTTTGCTGTCACCACTCAAATGTGCGATCAGACACAGTTTATATGCAGAAATTTCAAAAAAACTTCAACAATAAATGGTCATATGTAAGAGTGCTTCTTTGTTATTTGGATACCAAAAAAAGGTGTGTTTTCAACACATAATAATACATATGAATGGATAATACATATCAATGAGTTTCAAAACAATTGAATACCAAGGTATATATGACTGTATATGGCTTCAATATATTTTTTTAACATATCATACTTTATAGAACACTTGCATTACAAGCCTAGTATGAAAAATCATTTTAAAATGCACAGAATAAGATTTCTTTTCCTTTGCTGAAAAAAAAAAAAAAAAAAGAACATACTGCAGATACTAAAGAAGACCAACAAGTTACATGAAACATCAGGTACTACCAATGTGATGGTTAACTGCAGACAGTGATAAATGAGTTATTCCCCATCACTATCTGATTTTTTAAAATTATATAAATATATATAACATATTTGGGCATAACAATATAGACTTGTAATCCAAACAATCAGGAAGCTGAAGCAGGGGGATCACCACAAGTTCAAAGGCAACCTAGGCTGCTTCGTGAGTCGAAGGCCAGCCTGAACTACACAGCAAGACTCTATCTCAAAACAAACACAGAAAGGCTTTACTGCAACAGCATGAACTCAAGATATCGGTAATTTACTATTTTACTAGAAAAAGTTTCAAAGGAAGATTACAAAATGATTTTTTAAAAGTATAATTACAATGTTTTCTTATTTTCTGGCATTAAACCTAAAGCCTTAACACTCATACTAGATATTCTGAAAAGTTATGTCAAGACTTAGAAAACATTGCCCTTGCCTGCAATCCTACTGAGGACAAATTCTCATTCAGACCTAAGTATCAAACAGATACAGTCTAAACCAAACCACAAATGCTAAGATGAAACACAGACAGATTTCCAAGGCGAAGAACACAGAGTGGCAAATAAAATGGCCTTAAGCCTGAGACTAGAAACTGGAATCCTGAGATGAATGTGAAAAGCCTGAGTGAGCCAACTACACCACTGAAATGTATGGATCTGAAGAAGAAAGAAAAGCCTTTTATCAAGCCGAACAGTGGAATCACTATGTGCTCAAGTGTAGGGGCTGAATATAAGAAATAAAACAGTGTGCACCAGAGCTAGAGGCCAAGACAAAATGCAGCTGTAAAAAACCACAGACACACATGTCTATTAGTTAAATTATAAAGGTCAATGTAATATCAGTATGTTTAAAGATATTCTCAGGATACAGGAAAATGTTCACATCTTAACAGCTAAATTTACATGCAATTCATGATAATGTATTACATTGCACATGTACCACTTTTGACAGTTCAATTCTCCATGCCCATCAAAAAGTTGCTTATAATTCAGTGAATTGCACGATTATATATAATGTATTTTATATATAGTGAATCCTAAGACTTACGTTTTCTTTCTCAGTACTGAAGCATTTTACATGATCTTTGACCAAGAGGATACCCTTTAATTCCATTTATTTTCCTGTTCCTTTACACTGACAAATTTTGTGCTTTTTTTGTTTGTTTTCTCTAATGTATTCCTGACCTATTTCTTTGGCTGTGATTTTAAATCATACTTTAGAAAATATGTTTCATATAAAACTTTAACGATACAGATTTTAAATTTTAAAACCTTGACAGGAGATCTGAGTGTTCCTAAGATACTGCTTACTGAGTAATGAATACTGGAGGGTCATTGCTTCTGATATACATTGACAGTAGAGTCTATATGAAAATGGATACACATAACATACATACACGTAAGACAAATATTTTACCACTGGCAACAACAATCATATGATACAGAGAATGAGTATATATGCTTGGACACATAGGGGAAGTTATAAATACTGCTTTGTAATCAATCAATTTGAAGACTATTAATTCACTTAACAAGTCCCTTTTTTCTTAAGGCACCAAGAATTCTTTTAGGCACTAATGAACAAATGACATAAAACTGCTTGTGTCTTCGTGGAGTTCAGTGAGCAAAACAGAAAGCAGCACGTAAGAAGGACTGTGAAATCTACTGAAGCATTTCAGAGCTTTCTGGAAAAGGAAAGAGTAGGGAATACAGAGATAGAAAAGTGTGTGAAGGTCTTTAAGTGCAAAAAGTGTGACAAATGAGAAATACTGATTTTAAAAAAAGTGCACCACAAGACATGGGCTGTTCTGAAATTATCAGTGGGCCAGATTGTGCAAGAATGAAGCGGTAGTGTTCAAGGCTGTCTTGTGCTCGCTTCAGCAGCACATATCCTAGAAAGAAAGGCTGGATCTTCCTTTACGGAAGGAAGAGGTCCTGAACATATCTTAGAAATAGCCACATACAGGAGGATGCCATCCGCCAGGTATGTGGGTAACAGACAGGGTTTCAAGCCAGGCATGATGGTAGATGCCTATCACCCTGGTACTCTGGGAGGCTGAGCTGTTTAAGCCCAGTCCAAACAACTTAGCAAGACCCTACTTCAAAATTTAAAAAAGGGTGAGGGTATTGCAGTGCAAAACCCCTAGGTTCAATTCTCAGTAAAAAAAGTAAAAAAGGAAAAGAGAGAATGAGATACAGAATTTAAATGCCTGAATTCAAATTTCAGCTCTGCCAATCGAAAGCTGTGTGACATTAGATAAATTAGTTAAAAACAACTGTGCATATTTCCTTATATGTAAAAATGAGAATAATTCAGCCTACCCTTTAGGATTACTACTAGGACCAGATGAATACATTACAAGTGATTAAAACAGAACCTGGCAGATAGTGCTGCACCAGCTTAGTGACTGTTACTAATATTGTTAGATTTGCATTATTAGGAGACAGACACAAAATAAAAATAAGAAAACACCAAAAGTTACATCCAAGTTTCTTACCATCATTTCCCCAAACTTTATGATATACTTTAAGCACACTTTTGTAATGACAATTCAATTAATTAATAAGTACAGGTTTATGAATTTTTAACATTAAAGTAAGAGTAATTTTTCATTTTCCTGCCTGGCAAAATCTGAGTATTAAGAGTCTGAACCAGATAAACAGGAAAATCATTTTCTTAACCAGGATTCTTTCTGATCACCAGGCCTGATGAAAAAGAAGCACTTAGCAAAGGGTTAAACTCAGGAGTTTAATGTTTCAGGCAACGTATGAGTTCAGAATATAGAAAAACTGCTTACTATCTATCTGTTTCCTAATAGGAATCACATGATAGACACTCACCTACAACTGTGTCATGAATAGTAAAAATGAGAGAAGAGAGACGAACAAACTTAAACCTGTCCCTGCACATACAAATCATCCAATATGCAAAAACACATGCACAGCATTTTTACTAATGCCAAACCTATCATGCATGACAGGATGCCACGACAGTCCATGAATGAAAACCTTTATGAACTACAAAATTGCAAACACAGATTTAATTTTGCAAGTCAATTTGCTTGCTGTGATCAGGAAAAAGCACAATCATTCAAAAGAACAAGTTTTTAAAGCTTCAAAATATAAATTATCCTTGTTGTGTTTTTTTTTTTTTTTTTAAAGAACTAACTAGGGCAAGAAGAGAATTAATAGGTCCATTGGCCCATATAATATCTCCTATTTCAGAATTCAACATCCTTTCAAGGAAAAACCTGTTAACAACAGCACAAGAATCAAACGCCTACATTCTACAGATCAACACACACACCAGTGCACACTAATATTCTCCACATACTATCATGGCAGCTCTAAAGTACCAATAAGAATTTTCATCCTAGGGTCACACCGGGATGCACAGGAGGCAGTGGGGAAGATGAAGGTCAGTGAGGTTGCCACAGTTAACTAACTGTGTCAACCTGAGTAAGAAATATCCAATTAGGTTGAATCAGCATAGTTCTGGGTGTGGCTGAAGGAATTTAGTGAAAACAGAAGACCCACCCCAGATGTGAGATACAGCAGCTGGGCATGGGGCCTGAATGGAATGAAAGGGAGACAGAAGGGAGGCCAGCTTCTGTCTCTCCTGAGGAGCTCCAATCTGCACCTCCACCTTGGATGCTGTCTTGTGGCTTCCAGCGTGGACACTCTGACTTCCTGACAGGGACTTGCAGGGGATACTACGGTGAGCACCAGGTCTTCGACTGGGTCCTCTGGATCCCCAGCGGGCAGACAGCCCCACTGCATTCTTTCCCAGCTGATTCTGTTGGTCAATCCTGTATATCCTTATATATCTGTAGATTTTGTATTAAATCTGTTTCTCCAGTAAGCACTGACTGATTGAGGTCTTGAACAATTTCCAGTACAGAAATTCCCAGATAACATACTGAACGATATAAAATTTCTCATTATCCAAAATGAAAGCAATCTTTCCTCTTGAACAATGGACTCTTAGACCATGTAAAAGCCATATATAAAAGCTACGGGGTAAAACAACCTGGTACATTTGAAGAAAATAAAAATTCAGAAACACTAATACAAAAAAATGCTTGAAGAAAGGGTTACGGGAAGAACTGTGGAAAGAGACATAAGGCTAAAAAGTAAGCAGCAGCCCAGACCTGTGAGGGTCTTAAAAACCATGTTTTGGAGTTTGAAGTGTATTTTAGACAATGAGGAAGCCACTAACGATCTGTAAGTAATGTGATTCAACCTGAGCTTTATTTATTTTTTTTAAAAAACTAAGGCTGCAGTATGGGAAATGATTCAAAAGAGAAGACCAATAGGAAACTGGTAAAGCCAATCAGATAAAAAGTACAACAAAATAAAACGAAAGGAAAAAACAAGAGGAAGTATTTCAATATGATAACCAACAGAAACAACTCAATTTTTAAAAACAGCAACACACTGTTATACCTGAGGCCTAAAGTTATGTCTGCATCTGCCCTACTGTCCCTACCCAGCAGCAATCCCAACTTTCGGCACTCTTTCCCAGCTGTCCTATTCGTATCAGCCAGCTGTTCAATGCAGAGTCACCTGGCACAGGTGGACTATTTAAATTAAATACATTTTAGAATTTTAATATCTTGATGACAAGCAATTTTCAAGTGTTCAACAGCTACAGATGACTAGTGGCTACTGAATGCCCAGCACTGACATGGACATTTCTATCAGTGCAGAGAGGCCTACTGGACAGTGTTGGGCCACACAGAGACACCTGAGTTGTCACCTTATCAAATAAGCCAATCGAAGCAGGTACCTGATCTCTCTGGAAGGACACATTTGAAGGAGACTCACTCACTGTCCCAGGCTGACTCCCCATATATTCCTAAGTCCTCACACTGCAGTGTAAGAGTCATAGTGTAAATGCCACAGGACAGGCTCTGTGGTTTGGCTCATTGATCCTCACTATGCTCTTAAGAAATAGAAAAGCAGCAGGCGTCACCAGTGTTTTATAGGTGAGGATACCAAGGCACAGAAATTAACCTGCCTATAGCTATAAAGTCAATCATGGAGTCACAAATAAAAGCTGGACTCCCTAACACTATGACCAGTGCTCCATTCATTAAAGTCGTCACAGCTGATTTAAGAACCCTAGGATGGAACTATTTTCACCTGCTTCTTCAAATGGCTTACTATGCCCACAGAACGTCATATCTGTTAGACCCTTATAAAGTACTGCTGTCAGAGTCATGTGTACCCACATACAAACATATACACACAGAGAAAAATATATTTAAAAAGACTGTCATGTATGTATCATATATATATCACTGCTGTCTTATAACTTGTGATGGGAAATAAAGGAGATGCATGACACACCTACTGAAGTAACAGCACAAAGGTATTGTGCATTCCAGCATTATTAATTTGTTTTTAATTATGGCAAATGGTTACCTATAAAAAGTGACAACCCAGAAGATCTGCATTTGTAATTTGTATTTGCTTGTGTAACCAGGGAAAGCGTTACTTTTGTATGCTCTTTACTAGTCTACAGAGATAATGGAGGCACAAAGAGGCAATTTTTGCATTTTCATTTCAACAACCTAATTAACTGAAAAGAGTAAAATAATGTATAGGAAGACATGAGCCAAGTTACAGATTAAAGACATAAAATCTACATATAGCTTTTGCTTGTGATACTCTTGACAACAGCAATTTTAAAATGCAGCCGCCAGCACTCACTAATGTGCCTCTGTGCCCTGACACTGCAAAATAATTTACTCAGAGCCTCATTTGGATAATGCGAAAAATCTAAGAAATAATTCAGTTGCACTTGCCCCAGATCTGAATTCTTATATATTTTAACTGCTATTATGCTACATAGAAAGAATGGAATTTTTAAAACAATTCTAAAGAATTAAGGAGCATAAAAAGTAATTAAGTCAATGATATTTTTTATGAGTAGGAATCAATATAGAGAATAAAAAATGAATTTGTCCATAAAAAGAAAAACTCCAAAATGGATTTGACAACTGTTTCTGAAGTAACACAGCGAATCTCCTCCAAATACCTAAGTTTCTTCAAAGAAATGAGCACAAATGCTGATGATCTTCAATTCTGAACCCAATGGTGAGTTAGACGATAGTCACTTACACAGCATTCCTGGAGGCGCCACAGGACAGTAAGAGCCTCACGATGTCCAGGTGCCCATTCCGGGCTGCATCGTGGAGTGGTGAGTCGTTTTGGTAGCCAGTGGTGTTCACCAAGGCCTTGTGCTGCAGCAGCAGCTCTACTACCTTCAGGTGCCCGTGATTGCAGGCCTCATGCTAATTACAAGAAGGAAAAGCAAAGGATAATGTAACACCATAAGTTAGAGAAAGAAATCAGAACCACAGTCAGTAAATTATTCTATGTAGTTGACAGAGTAGAAGTTACTAACAATAATCCTTGCGCAATTCAAAAGAAAAGAAAAATTTTGGGTTAGACACTCTTTTTGTAAAATAAAATGTAGCTTTAGCTCAATTATAACTTCTAAGTTTACCCCACAATTAAACAGTAATAAAGACCACACCATGTATAAAATCTGAAATTCTTCACTACATCAGATCATACATGAATGGAGAACCACCACAAACATATCCCAGATGTGCTTAGTATACAAAATCTCTTTGCTGACACATGGTATTACTGGATGATTAGTGTCAGGGATACATGGAGTAGGTATTCAAAAAGAGTTGAGGGCCGGGGATTATAGTGCAATGGCACAAGTGCCTGCCTGGCAAGTGCAAGCTCATGAGTTCAATCCCCAGTACAAACAAACAAACAAACAAACAAACAGAGCTAAATAAATGAGTGTCAGAACTGCTGCCAGCGGAATGTTCAAAGATGCCTTACATGCAAATCTTTCCTGATGTCTAATGAACTTCACCAATACCACTATGTTGACTTCTCCTAAGTCTCGGGCATACTGTGCTTTTTAGTACATCTATTTCTATTCATCATAGGTGACACCAGGCTCACCAACTGTAGGTCTATTCTAGGAGAAAGGAATTCAAATTTGGCATCAGATCCTCCTAAGTTACTCATCAATCTTGATTTCAATTTGCCTTAGTGGCTCTAAAACTAAGTGTAAGCTTTGAGAAATAGTAAGCCAGTAGAGTCCAGACAATACAGGGATGCTGGTCCAGAAAAACCCTCTGTGCTTAAGAACTTGGCAAGAAGATGTCATTACATGTACTGTCACACTTTTTCTGCACCTGGTCTAATGAGTATTTCCTAAATTCTAGTTTGCAAGTTACATATATCTACTTCATTTGTCGATTCTTCAATGGTTGTATTCAAACATTATGTTCATTCTCTTAAAGTAACTGGACTATGTACCAGTAGTTACCAGGTGATTTTGCCATTTTCTCCTCCAGAGTATTGTTCATATTATATTTATAGTAATAAAAAGCAAAGATTTAAAAATGTTTAATGTAAGAAAGCTTTCTACTGCTTTGATCTATTTGCAATTAGATTGGACAGCTTGTAACTAAAGCTAAGACAGATCTTCAGTAAGTAGCACTGCTTTGTGATCACATGCCATACTCAGTGCTTCTGACTTCTTTTCATTCCACAAAACTGGGCTCCAGTGACATTCATGCTGCAAAATGAAGCCTCATGTCAAGTATAGTAAGTTACTTCTGTACATTAGCTAAATTCAGCAGTGTACTACAATTGGATTCTAAATGTAAAAGCAGTCAAAAGGTAGCCAATTCCTTGCCTGTCACAACTGAAAAGGCAGATGAAAAGTAATTATTTTCTCATATTCAGTGAAAACATAAATTCATCAGACTAAAAATGTGTGTGTAGGTGGCAGAGGATGACATACAGACAACCACATAATTATAAACTATAAAATGTAAACACAAAGAAGAGAAAAAAGCAAACATCCCCAGAATAAAAGGAAAAAAGAAAAGTACCAATGGGGTCCATCCAGCATTGTCCTTAACATTTGGGTCACTTCCATTTTGCAAGAGGTACTCAACAGACGATGTATCACCCTAGTAGAACAATGAAAAAATACAAATATTAAAAAGCATCAAAAATAAAGCAAGAGACTGAAAATTTGTGTTAAACATTGTCTTTTTCACTTATTGTTCATAAGCTAAGAAGTAAGTTACACACGTATAAATAGTCCTGAGTCAGTCTTTACTCAAAATTCAGTTCAAGATACTAAATCAACAACCCTAGCCATGTTCAAAATTTCTTTCAAGATACTAAATAAAGAACCAATGTCCAATGATCATCTGATCATAATGAAGTTTTATTCTATAAAAAAATAAAACAATTTTATAACAAAACAAGGGAATAGTTAGTACAATGTGTATTATCATTTTCAAAATAGTTACCCAAGAGTAGAAGGCAGACCAAAGATTCTTACTGAGCAGAATGAAACAAATAGTTCTTTTCAATGAACTAAGATAAACTAGCAATGTAAATGAAACAAATTAACATATACATTAAAATGTTTTTGAAACAACAGCCTATGTAGTTTGGGGAAGTATTTGAACTTCTCCCTACTTTCTGTTTCTATTTTGTTCTTTGTGTGTGTTTATATAGTATTTCTCACATAAGAAGAAACTGGCTTGTGTGTCTGACATTTCTTTTAACATTATGTTTTCAAGTTGGATCCATTTACCTCAAATGTCTCAAGTTTATCTTCCTGTCTTTATGGTGGTGTAGTACTCCATTGAGTATATAAAAATACCACATTTTTCCCTACCTGTTTATCTGTTGACAGACATATACGTTGCTTCCAAGATCTAGCTATCACAAACTGTGCTGCTATAAACATGGGTATGCATCTATCCCTGAAAGGTGATGATGATTTTTACTCTTTTGGAAAGATACCTAAAAGGGGGGCAACTAGGTCAAATGGAATTTCTATTTTTAGTTTTTTGAGAATCTCCAGATTTTCATAGTAGTTATACCAACGATGCAGAAGAATTCCATTTTCTCTATGTCCTCACAAGCATTATTTATCATTAGATTTTTTTATGATAGCCATTTTTTCTGCAGTAAGATGTCATCTCAGGGTAGTTTTAAATTGCATTTTTCTGGTGGCATTTTTTCATGTATTTATTGGTCAACTGTACTCCTGAGAACTGTCTACTGATTTCAGTTGCCCACATAATTAAATTTTTAAAGTTATCATTTCGTTTGTAGAAAAAAATTTTGAACATACATGAAAATGGTTTCTCAGTATTAAAACACATACACATGCATTCACAGTGAAAGAAGCTATTCAGCGAAACTGATGTTATGACTGCCCCAAATGGCTACTTTATTGGCAGTTGCTCTGCTTATTCTAATGTTTTAGTTGTTATTAACCTTATTTGCTCAAAAGTATTTTCATGGCATAAGCAGGTGCTGCTTAAAATAACAGAGAGAGAAAAAGACTAAAAAAAAAATTCAAAACAACAGATGAAATCATCTTTTAATATTTACCCCTGGTTTGTGGCGTAAGAGTTGCTGGGAACTAGACCTGGGTTTCCTGCATGTTAATTAAGCACAAGATCTATCACTTAGATATATATCCCTGGGCCTCACTCTCCTTTTTGGTCCTTCCCTGGGGGCTGAGTTATACAGTCCTCAAACTATTGAATACTGTCATTTCTTCATTGTGACCCTTAATCGAATGTGGAAAAAAAATCTGACATCTCTCTTTCATATCTGATTATGTATTCAAGCAAGTATTGTCCATTCTTAAAACCTTTAAAAAAATTCTTGCTACAGTAGAAAAGATAATTTGTGGCGCCCTTTTCTGTCCATGCTGTGTCCTAGTCCATCCACGCCTTGTGACAATCGCTTCTCCAGGAAAAGGACACCGCATGTGGGAATTGGGCGCGGGGATCTTGGAATGTTTTGTACTGATAATTGTAATTTGTGTAATTCACATATATGTATTTTTGTGTAATGCTCAATATGGAGTTGAGGGTGGAGACTGGGGGTTGCTGGAGGCCCTCTAGATAACCCCTTTGTGAGGACTGGTTGTGGGGTTTTGCCTTCTGTGAGTAGTGTGAGAGAGTTTATGCGGGAGCTTTGGGTGAAAGAGCTCATGGAGGAGGATTTACAAAGTTCCTGTGAGACAACTGCCCTGAGACACTGGACAGGCAGCCAAAGACGGGCAACTAGGATACATATGTTACACCACCGGCCGCCTAAGACAGGCACAGGACCAACTGCTGTCCTGCAGGCCCATGACGGGTAAGGCCTGGTTGGGTTCATATGAAGAGTCCTTGACCCAAGACAGGCGCTGTCCTACAGGCAGCCAAAGACGGGCAACTAGGACACATACGTTACGCCACCAGCCGCCTAAGACAGGCACAGGACCAACTGCTGTCCTGCAGGCCTATGACAGGTAAGGCCTGGTTGGGTTCATATGAAGAGTCCTTGACCTAAGACAGGCGCTGTCCTCACAGGGACTGCCATACTCCCATAAGTGATAAGGGAAACAATGTAGGGAGCGGCACAATAGCCTCACACATCTCTCCCTCCTGCAGGCATTCAAGTGCATCGGGGCTTACATTTCCCAAGCTAACTAAGTAACAAGATTGAGATGTTAATTGATACCTATTGCCCTGAGCCTGGGGCGCTCCCTGCTTGGGGTTGAGGTTAATTAATAACTATTGCTTGGGATTGTCTCTGCCTGGACCTGGGCCTGGGGCGCTTCCTACTTGGGGCTGGGGGTTGCTGCCAAGGTTAGCAAATATATATTCCAGCTTCTAAAAAATAAAGCGGATTCAGATTCACTCACAGACTGGTGTGCAGTGTCTTCTGTCTCTCACTCGCCGACTCCCTGTCCACCTTTGGGAAACCCTAGCCCTGCCGCAGCTGGACTCCGGCAATAACTGCTTTGCTGCTTTTTAGAACAAGAAAGGTAAAATTCTCCTGAAATTACACTATTACCAGTCATGGCAAACATAACTAAATCAGTTCTTTTAGGATAACATGAGAAAGTCACTGTCCATGAAGATACTAGAGCTAACTCTGAACAAGGTGGCATAAATAAATCCAGCTTTGTGTCCGGATGGTTTTGCAAAATGTTTCTTTCTTTAAAGGAGGATAAAATGTCTGACCTTCTATACTCTTTTTAAAAGTTTGTATTTCATCAACTGACATAAAAATGTAAAAATTATACATATTTATGTATATCACGTGACTTTTGATACATCTATACACTGTAGAATCAAGAAGAACATCTATCTTCTCAAACATGTATTAGCTCCTTATGGTGAAAACATTCAAAATCCTTCTTCCAGGTTTCTGAAATATAAGGCACATTATCTGTAGTCACCCAACTGTGTGCAATAACACAGCATCACTCCTTACTCCTGCTGAACTGTAACTTAGACAATCCACTTTTCAGAAATGAAGTTTTTCCTCTACTGACTTGATAATATAGAAGTAGTATGCTCCCTAAATATAAAAACTTTGGCTTTTATTTGCTTTTTAGTTTCATTTATTTCTATCCGCATATTTTGAGCTACTTCCCAAATAAAGCCAAAAGTTTTCAAGAAAACATACAAATACACATGTGTGTGCACAAACACACACATACACATATAACTTACAGTGTTAAGGCCCAAGGTTAACAAAAATGTCCTTAAATGTTTAATGTGCCTACAAGTAAGCATTATGTGTCTCAAACTGATTCACACAAATGTACTCTCAGTATTCTGAGAGGCTGAGGTAGGATCAGCCTAGAAAATTTAGCAACTTAGACTCTGTCTCAAAGAGTGGAGATGTATCTCAGTGTAAAGGCTCCGGATTCAATGCCCTCCTTCACAAAATAAATAAGCACAACCCAAATTCCTAAGGATGCAAATTCTATACTTCCAATACAAGTTGTTAGCTGGGTGTGGAGATGCATGCCTCTAGGGAGGCTGAAGCAGATCACTGAGACACTGAGGCCAGCCAGGGCTAGTAGTGGTTCCAAGCCAGCCTGAACTATTCAGTGAGACTCAGCCTTGAAAAAAGAAAATACAATAGGTATCACATATTTAAAAGCTTTTGTTCTATATTCTAGTTACTTCCAAATCAACCCAGAAAGTTGAATAATTTTGAACAATCTCCTGAATACCAGACAAACTGCCAGAAACTTGCATATTCCCTACTTTCAACACAATACATTTCTATAAAATATATTTTAAAAACATCCTCAAAAATTCCATTTTAATTCTATGTAAATGTGAAATGGCAGTCACATGGCAACAGTCAAACAGGAACCCAGTGGCAGTTTCAACACAAGCTGCCTCTCTTAAGCTGCCAGACGATTGCTATTTTTCTTTCATGTCACTGCTTCCTATTATCAAAGGAGTCTTTTATTAACATTTCACCTCCTAAGACTTACAGCTGATTAGCAAACTGCTTGCTTTTTATACTCAATCTACTTTCTCCTCCCTAGCACTTAAAAGTTTGTCGTATTTTCATCTTTTTCTTTATTTAAATTTAATGTCATGCACATAAATAAAATTATGATAATCAGATAGGGTCCAGAGTAACGGGCTAAGTTTGAATAGATATGAAGTTTCAAGGAAATAAATTAACTTGTGCTTCTCCTCTTTAAAAATTATTTTCTTCTCTAAAAGAATACTTTCTAGTAAGGAGCATTCGATCTCACATTTGAAAGAATTGAGGCTTCCTTAAACCATACCCAAAAAAAATTTACCTAAGGAAAGTATTTACTAAGACTTAACAAGAAATTTTAAATAGAGTTGGCATTTTCAAGTAACACTTTAAAGCCTGAAAATAAAGAGTGCATGTGTATGTTCGATTGAATTTCTATACTGCTAACTTCAGTCTCATATGCTGCAGATATGTGCATATTTCAAAATATAATCCTCCCAAAACCCACAATTTTTTCCTTATAAAGATTAGCTCTTTTAAAATTTCATTAATGATAAAAATAATAGGACACTGCAATTAAGTACAATAAAAATGACTTACCCAGTGCAACCAAGTTGCTCAAATTTTCCCCTTCTAGCAATTAGATGTTGTTTTAAATACAACACATACACATACACACACACTCTTCTGGAATAGACTCTGACACACTTTAAACACTGTGTTTAGCAGTGTGTTTAGTCAGAATTTGCTGAACAAAATTAACTTCATAAGGGGTCTCACACTCCCCAGCCAACAACATTACAGTAAGCTACTGGTATTACCAAAGCACAACTCTACATGGATGGTGCGGGGCTGGAAAAGGGGGTATTGTACTCGCTCCAAGGAGCGTTCCAGAGTTAAAATCTGTGTTTTCTCCTTTCAAAGATTAAAATCTTGAACATTCCACAGCTGTCAGTTTGCTTTTGTGTCCTCTGCTACTTTCTTGTGGAGCTAGAATAAAGGATGTGTAATAATCATATGACTGCCTTAATGGGTATAATGAATTACAAAGCCAAGCTCAGAAGGAGACTTCTCACAAGGGACTCTCTCTCTGCTCAGGAGATCTCCACCTCCTTAGCTGTATTTTTAGAGACCTGACCTTAAGCTTTCACAAGATGATCAATTCTGTCTGTACGGCAAACACATCACGGCACATTCTACTGCAAGACATTCTTCTTCACAGGGAGTTTACAACTGCAGCATGAGTTATAAGTAATCACTGTCAAGAATTTGTGCCAGAGAAATGAGGGGGAGGGAGATTCCAGCACCTACAAACTCTCAAGCAATGGTGACACAAAGAAAAAGAAAATTTTTCTGTGTCCTTAGTATTATTATTAAATTAGAAAAATAAACAATGTGTTTATCTTAATTTCTACTGACAATGCTTTCTCATGAACTCACAGTAAGATGTTCTCAACAGCATTTTAACTACAACAGGTATCCAAGAAGGAGCAACACAGATTATAGCTACTCATAAAGAGAGGAAAAGAGAGTTACAGACTGGGGAGGGGGCCGAGAATTGCCGAGTTCGGGCTGGGCTGTGCACTCCAGCCGTCACATAGGGAGGGAAGGTCTCCTAAAAGTTCAAAAGGAAAACAGGGTGAGATATTAGGAAGTGACTTCAGTGGCATGACCCCCAAAATGACCACATCCGAATCCCCAGGACCTGTGAGCATGTTAGCTCACAGGCAAAGGAACTTTACACGGCAGAGAGCTCTGCAGCACGATTCAGGCTGCAAAGTCACAGAGCGAGGCCGCTGCACTGCCCAGGTGCCTCCAATCTAATCATGTGTGTCTTTAAAAGCAGAGAACGCTCCCTTTATGTCAAAGAAATGGGAGGTGAGAAGGACTCAGACTGCTACTGCAGGGTTTGAAGATGAAGAAAGAGGGTCACCAGTCCAGCGTGGTGGCACAGGCCTGCAATCCCAGTACCTGTGGAGGCTGAAGCAGGAGGATCACAGTGAGCTTGTGGCCATCCTTGGCTACAATGAGTTCAATGTCAGTTTAAACTATGTAGTGAGACCCTGTCCCAATATTTTAAGGGGCCAAACTCAGTGTGAAAGCCTTGGGTACCCCTCCAAAAAGTTCCTTTAATCATCAAACATAAAAATATTTTCTTCATCTGCCAGCAGAGTCTTACACATTTAGAAAATTTCATTGATATCTGTTGCTTTTTAAATCACAAATTAACAGTAGTGTTCATTGTAAAAATATTCTTATGAGCTGAATACATTCTGTCACCTAAGTTTGATATATATATTTTTTTTTTTTCTTTTTTTTGTCTTGTCACACAAATGCTGGAAATACCACCATCAACAACAAAACCCAAAAAATAAAACAGCAGGGTCTTTGTCAATCCTGTATCATTAAGTTCTCCAGGCTGGGCTATAAAACCTGTGATTTTCCTGGAATGCTGGGATCATAGGCATGTGCCATGTCTGGCTCAAAATGGGTAACTAATTCTAGCAAGCCCTCTAAGTAAACTCACAATCTGATAAAACTGCAGGAAGCAGTCGTGAGGCGGTCAATGAAGAAAGTCCCCCAAGATGGGACTGTGCGACTATTTTTCCTATCTTAATATTCTATTGTAGCTGTTTTCCATGCCTAGACGAAGGAAACACAAACTACAGCACTTGGTCCAGCCACCTGATTTTCTATGAAAGTTTTAATGGTTTATATATTGTGACTTTTGCCCTAGAATAGAAAAAAGTAACAGTTTTGATACAGACTGTCTTGCAATGCTGAAGTTAACCACATTCTTAAAAAAGTTTATCAAACCCTGGTTCAAACTCTAGGCTCAAGAGAACCTCATTTATTTTTAATTTTTATTTTTACTACTATATATTTGCAATAAATGATGATTACATTTATCATGAGGATGTACATAACACATCTTAATTCTTCCCTTCATCTCACTCCATACCTCCTCCCTCTCTCCATCCCTTGGTGCTCATTTAAAAAGATATGTATATCTTTTTTTTTTTTTTTTTTTTTTTTGAGACAGTTTCACCGTGTAGTTCAGGCCAGCCCTGAACCCACTATGTAGCTCAGGCTGGCCCAGGACTCACAGGAATCCTCCTGCCTCAGCCTCCCAAGTGCTGGGATTATAGGTATGTGCTATAGAAAGATAAATTATTCTTATATTTGAAAGAAAAATTTTTGACTAAAGTGGATGCTCACCTAGTGATATAAAAATTCCCAAAAAGCAAAACATAGAAACCAAATACTAAATATTACACTACTTATGCCTGCAAAGTTATCAGAAACATTGTAAGATTAAGATTAGAATAGTTTGTGAGTATAGAGATATATATTTACTTATCCAAAGATGATAAAAAAAAAAAAAAGATTGCCTTCTATGTCGTGCTGTGCAGAAATCACACTAAAACATAACCAGAGCCAATGCCAACAGCTTTGGCTGTCCAAGGGTCTCTCATGAGGCCCTCAGCAACAAACTGGGTACTCCCCTCTTCCCATTGGCATCAGTACTAAATTCTCTACATTACTGTGGAATAAAAGCCAGGGGGAAAGCCACTAAATATTGGGAGACACTCATTTTTGTGTTCTTCCCTTTCTTCTCACAAAGAGAAACCAGTGGACCACGCTCAGTGTCTACTGCATGCTCAGTGTATGCTGCCCCGCCAGCCTCACATTTAGGGGTCCCCTAAGAGCTCCTTCTTCCCAAAACAACAATTCTATCCATCCACACATCAGGCATTTCCTGGGTGAATTTATCATACAAAGTCACAAGAGAACATAAAAGTGACACTAACATAGTACTAAGTGTCACCACATAATACTCCACTAACACATTCACGAAGTCCAGAGCAGTCTAATGCTCTGAAGGGCAGTGGTGCTGCCCAGTCCCTTCACTGGTTGTATTTGCCCAATGCAAAGACTAAACCCTGCTGGCGGGCCTCCTGCTCAGAAGACAGGCCAGGCTCCACGGAGCAACAGGATCACCAGGTGCTAATGCTGTAACTAAGAGAGAATTAACCTCAGTCAACAGGCCAGTAAAAGAAAGGGCTGCCTGGAAGGCACAGGACGAGCAGCATCTTTGTGGCAAAATGCAGAGAGAGTTCTGATGAGGAAACCCCCTTCCAAACACAGGGAACGCTGACAGGAAGTGTCAAACAGACTGAGCTTATCTTAACCCTCTCCCGCGGCCTCCAGCTCTTCTGCACAGTAAAAATATTTGCCACCATAGTTTAGCACTTGTCTACATTCACTTTTTATGCAAAGACAGGGCCAACAAAACATAGACACAGGCAAAAGCACTTGCCAAAGCAGCTATGAAAGAACCAAATATTGGTTTTCTCCTGTAAGATCTTGCTCCCCAGAATCAGGGGTCACTGCACTGAGGCAGACAGGCAGTCTCTGTGAAGTTTGTTTTTCTAGTCAACAGAAAGTATTGTATCTGCTGTAGTAATCTGAGCCCAAGTCTTACAAACCCCAAAGAAATTGCTTTACAGCTGGTCACTACTACAGTTTTCATCTCCGATGTCCCTCAAAGCCTCTTGGGGTGCAGACATGGGCACCAGAATGGTAGTATAAATCCTGAGGGCTGGGGCCCGGGAATAGGTCTTCGGTCACTGAGGGCATCCCCTGGAAGAACAAAACAGGACCCCAACACTTCTTATTCGCCTCTTTTGCTTCCCGGTTGTGAGGTGAAGGGCTCTGCCTCATCATACACTCCTGTGACATGCTACCCCGAGCCCAGAGGGACGAGACCAGGCAGTCATAGACTAGTGCCCCCAAAACCACAAACCACAATAAACTCTCTCTATAAGCTGATCCTCTCAGGTATTTTTTTAATGCTTTCTTTCAGTGTATTAGAATAAACATCCTACCTTTATAGAAGCAATATGAAGTAAAGTCTCTCCTCTGTGATTTCTTTTCCTGGCCATAAAGTCATGGGGGGACATCTTCGTTGCAGAGGGGCTTGACATCAGTCGTCTGTAACTGTAACTATTCAGAGCAGAAGGTAGTCTACAGGTTGAAAGGCTGATGGAGTCATCTGATATGTTATCATTTTCCTTCCTCAGTGTGTTATCAACTTGAAGTTTGCTTGAAGCTGGTGGTGAACAGTCAAGCAACATTATGTCTTCTGAGAGCACTGTTTGCCTCAAATCTCCACTGGTGCTTGGAATGCTGCTTCTACGCTTCTTAGAAACAGGTGTAGAAAGTTTGTTGCTACGTCCACATTTTCCATTATGACCTAATGGCAAAGATATCTTAGAAGTAAGATCATTTTCACAGCCTTTTTCAGGGGTCGCTTCATTCTTGCAGTCACTGTCCGGAGACTCTATATTCTCAGCCAGTGGTAGAAAGACCCCAGAGAAGCTTCCACAACTTTCAGAGTCCGTTACTGAGCCACTGGCAAGTAAGTCTATTTCACCATTTACTTGTGGACTACCAATAATGGATGGTTGGCTACAGAAGGATACCTGCTTTTCCTTAAATTCTTCTTTGGGATCAAGCTCATTACCTTCCTTCTCTGTGTCTAAATTCCATTCTTGATTAATTTCAGCTAAAGTTTTCTTTTTTTGCTTTTTTGCAGATGTTCTGGAAGCTTTCTTAGTGCTCTGAGAAACAACTGTAGAGGGAGAAACGTATTCATACTCCGAGTCTTGCTGAGCATTTTCATCTTTTGTCTTCTGAGGCTGGCTTTGCATTGAAACCTTCTGCATGACATACCTGACCTTCTTACTTCGAGGACTAAACCACATTTTGATTGATTTTTTCTTGTTTTCTGCATCACTAAATAAATTTGGCCTAGATTTATCTTCTTTCGAATCTGATAGAAAGAAAAGAAAAAATTGATTAAACAGATTAGTCTTGCGCATCCTGAACTCCCAGAGAATTCTGTTTGTAGTTCTACTAAAGTGCATCACTTTTATTTGCATACTTCTTTCTCTATTTCTAGACAATGGCCTCCTCCACTGCAGGTACTTAGCCTGTCACTCAGCAAGTATTTACAGATTCCTACTTTGTGCTAGACAGTGTTCTAGAGATCAGAGGTATGTCAGAGAACAAAATATAAAACGTATTTCACCAAGAGCAGACAAGAGCTGAAGATGAAAAAGACACTCCAAAATTAAAGAAAAGCAAGGTTTAAGAAAAGAGAAAGGATAGATATGGAATTTAATAAGACATTAATGCTTGATGTTTAAAGACACATTTGTAAATCAATCAGGATATTTACTATATCAACAAAGAAACTGTATGATGTTCTCCACAAATACAGAAAAAAGTATTTGACAAAATCCACTATCCATTCTTTTCTTGTTAAATTAAAGCCTCAGTACAAAAACTAAAACTGAAGTACTACATGATCTAGCTATCCCACTAGTGGGTTTACTACTATCATCAAAATATATGATGAATGTTTTAAATTTTAAAAGTTATACAGATTGTCATAATCCCTCTCACAATACTCCCCCTCACTTTGAACACATACCCCACTTTTCTTGCCACTTTCAGAAGCAGTTTTGGAAGTGCTCTTTCATGTTGAATACTGCTACCCAGTGACTTCATAAAAACATTAGTGTGACCCCAGCTTATTATTCACCAGATCTGGCATCACTGGACTTCTGCCTCTTCCCCAAAGTCAAAATGACCATGAATGGGAAATATTTTGAGTTAATTCACAACACCATGTCAGCCATGATAGCTCAAGTAAAGACACCCACAAAAAAAGACTTCCAGAACTGCTGCAGAATGGCAAGCATGACGAGGCAAGTGTGTGTTCCCAGGAAGGGAGAGTACTTTGAGGGTGGTGTCTCTTTCACTTGCACAAGGGACATCAAAACTAACGTTACAGCCGGGGAGGGAGCTCAGTGATAGAGCAAGAATTTCAGATGTGATCTGTGCCTACCAAAAAACAAAAATCCTATCAGTCAAACTATACAAAACCTTCATAGGTCAGCCTGCTGAAGCAAGAGCAATAGACTGCTGGCAGCAGACTCATCAAACAGCAGAAGCCACAGTGTGCACCTTGATAAAGGCAGAGGCTGCTCTGAAGCCCAACAACAGCACCTGGTCCGTAAAGCGCTACTGAGACCGAATCTTGGAAATCATAATGCTCTGAATGAGGCGCCCACTCACACAGGGGCTTTACATCTAAATTCCATAAGGTCTTTTCTTTGCAGTGGTAAGCAGATTTCAAAACTAAGCCATTTCTTATATAATCTCAAGCCCAGAGGAAAGGTCAAAATGAAATGTTATCAACATTACTTTTTAAGACTCAGGATTACAAAGACTTAAAGGTTAATCCTCACGTAAGTTTATAAAAACGTGTAGTTGAGTTTTTAGAATTTATTTTTTTAAACATAGGTGACAATATTTCCAATTAAGGATCATTCAAATCCTGAAATCCTCAATATTTATAATCCTTACAAAATGGAGAATTGGTCACTTAAAAGAAAAGTAAGGTTTATAAGTAGTAATAACACACTTAATTGACTAAAATTCATAAAACTAAAAGGACAACAGATTTCACATTCAGGTGTACATGATTTCTTAACAAAGTAGTGAATGAAGGCAGTAAATGTTCATGTAATTTTATATGTATACAGTAATTTCACTGATAATCTAGTATTTTGCTCAAAAATTTTATTTATCTAATTTGGCATAACTAAGCAAACATGACTGTAAATTTCTGAATTTTACGCAGCATCTGTAGGACTAAACTGTGAAAACATAAACAATACTATCACTGAAACATAAACCATACTATTAATAGCCACAACAGTATTAGTGAGTGAATGCTTCTAAACTTAATAAAGTATTGCATTCATTTTAGGAAGAAAAATATTAGTCTCTCCTCTACACAGTAAATTTCTTAATGGTGACATTTTAAAGAATTCTAATTCTCCGAAATTGAACACTTCAGAGTACAACACAAACAAAGGTGCTGCCTAGCCAAGTTTTTCATAAAATTTAATAAAAACTATAGAAAAGAGAAGCAATTAGGAAAAGTAATTTCACTATCATTAATCTACATCAAAGGATTATAATGATGGGCACTGTGTGCCTTTCAAATGATTCTCTATTACAGGTTTCACAATAGAAGTTGAGAAATCTCTTTGATTAACTAGTCCCTTATTAAAAAAAATCAAAGTACTTGGCTTGCCATCTGCATAACATTAACGTCTTTACTAAGAAGTGTCTACCTTGTAAGTTAAGTAGTATTTAGTTCCATTTAAAAAACAGCACAGCTATTTAAACACTCATCTTAATCTACTATAAAAAGTTATAGCATATATGAAACACTATATAATCACCTCAGAAAGGCCAGTAGCTCTCTCTAAACCCAAAGACAGAAAAGGAAATTGTGATCCTATGAAAGCATAATCAAAGTGTCTCTAACATCAACACCACCACCACGTTCCACAGAACCTGATCAACACCTGCAAGGTCTAATTTAATTTCACAGCATTCAAGAGAAAATAAAAACTTTTAAATTTAACTCTATTAGTACAAAGCTGATTATGTTATAAAGAATAAGTTAAAATTATCCATAAATACCCATCAGAAAAATCTGACAATCTCTTCCTTTTAAATTATACTGAATCGAGAAAAAAATCTGTTGAAGTAGTTAGGAGCTCATTTTAGCCAAGTATTACTATAAATCAGGCTTCTTTATCTCCAGTATACCATCTATATAATGTCCATGATTTGACAACTTCTTCCTAATTACCCACCTTAATTACAGTAATTATATATTTTATAATAAATGCAAGTAACAAGGTTCATTTGAAAGATAAATTGTGAACTACAAAGTTTTTTTTTAAAGATAAAATAAATGAAAGATGCTCAACCATTCCACTTAATTCATCATCTTCAACAGGTGACCATTTAACAGAGATACAATTTTGGAGCTTATAATGAGCTCATTTTTTAATCTTATTACAAAAAGACTAACCATCACTTGTTCCCAATTATTAATTGCATCTACCTAATACACATGTCTAACTTACACTTCTGGAAGAGTGTAATATATGAACTAACACAAAGGAACTGTGTTAAATGTACTAATAGACAAGCTATAAAGCAGGGAAGGGTGCCACATGCCTGCAATTGCAGTTACTCCACAAGGTGAGGCAAAAAGATCACAAGTTCAATACCAGCCTGGGTCACATAGTGAGTTCCAGGCCAACCTTGACTGCAGAGGACAGCTGTCTCATAAATAAATACATTAATTAACCAACCAAGTAACTGAAATAAAATAAACCATGGGGGTAGGAGGGACTGTAGCTCAGTACTCCTTGAATTCAAAAAAGAAAATGCTTCAGAAAAAGAAATTCCAAATACCCTCCAAGGCTTGTTTGTTTTGGGATGGCTGCGGAGGGAAAGTTGATAACCACGCAATTAATATTAAAGTAGAAAAAAGCTTTGTAGCATGTAAATGAATATAACTGGGTAGATATATTTCAGTATATTCATACTTCAGACTTTTTTTCATTTCTTATCCAGGTAGCAAAGAAGGATGTTACAATTATACAATGAATTATGCAAGCCAAAATCTGAGCATTTGCTTTAAAATTATTTTAATTAAGTTTAGCCTCTAGGATATGGATTAGTCCTAGCAATGCCAACTTTATCCAATTAAAAAAAAAAGTAATAAATATCCATAGTTGTAACAAAAAGTTGTTCTAAATGAAAAAAACACATGCAAGAAACTTACATGATTAACCTGTGTACTGTGTACCATAGGTCCTCAATGTCCTTAGGTACAGATTATGGGGATTAAGACAACTCTGCCGCTGCTCCTAAACTTCTGATTATGTGTTATCTAAAATCCAATTCATCTTAAAATAAGCAGTGTTGAGTGGCTGGAGACTTAGTTAGCAGCACAGTGCTTGCCTAGCAGGTACACAGCCCTAGGTTCAATCCCAGCAGGGAAAGAGGAGTGTAGCACTGAAGGCAGTACTGATGGTCTAGGAAATACTAAAATGATTATTATTATTTTTTATTTTCTTTCTTTTTGCAGGATAGGACTCAAGGCCTCTCATTTACTTATAATGAAAACAAACACCAAATGCCACTTGGGAAATGAATTACCCTCATTCTTTCATCCAACTTCACCTCTACTTAGATAAGGCAGCATTCCAAGAGGCCACCCAGATACTTGTTCTAAACTCAACTGTCCTAATTATCTTCCTTAATGATGAAGTATTAAGGGATTTATGTGAAAACTATACTAATGATCCAAATGTCACTCACCACAGTAACACCTGTGGAAAAGGAGTCTTACTCTTCCTTGTACTACAAAGTATCCAGTATCCCAGCACATCAAAGTGATTGATGATAGTTAACCTGTAAAGGTTACTCTACCCTTCATCTTTCATCTTTGAAAATGTCACATTACTGTCTCTCCTCTTGTCTCCTAAATTTATACATTGAGGCCCTCACCCCTACTACCTCAGCATGTAAAGCTTAATTGAAAACAGGGTTGTTGCAGACACCACCAAGATGGTATGTGCACTAGAATAGAGAGGACCCTTAGTACATTATTTCTGGGGTCCTCATAAAACAAGTTGGCAAAGACTTGTACAAGGAGATCATCATGTGCACAGGGAGACGGCTGAATAACAAGGCAGGGAGGTGGTGCTGGAGCGGGCTCCTCCTCACAGAGCTGAGGGTGTGGCATCAATCCCACCATCTTGCTCTCCCATTTACAGCCTTATGTTTAAGCCACCCTGTTTGATTATGCAGGATAATTTTCATTTGACTGGAGAAAAGTCAAATGAAAATGAGAATCTCAGAGTAGCACCCCAAATTTCAATGAACAGCTCATAAGCCTAGCAGGTCACACGTTCTTAAAAATCTGATGAAAGCCACTGTCCTACAGATAGGAACACTGTTCGTATGCTCCAATTCACTCACAGGCTCACCGGTCCTGCCCTGCGTGCAACCCAGGGTGCTGCCGAGGAGGCAAGGACACCAGCTTGAGAATCCCTGAATTAACCTGCAGGCCCACATTGCACACCAATCTTTTCCACTTGAAGACAAATACTAAAAAAACTTTCCCTCACTGGGTTTTTAAAAGGGATTACAATCACAACTTTGTATTTCAAAAAGCACTTTAAAAAGGTGTGTATACCTACATCTGAAAATGAGTAAACTTTAGCATGACAGCATATTTTAACATTTAAAAAGTGAAGTCTAATATAATGATCCAGATAAGCAGATAGAAACTTCTCATGCGTACTTTATACTTTAAATTCCTCTTAAAACTAGGGATCTCTGCTCAGTAACCCTCAAAATATTCGGCATGTTTCTTGGTTTAATCAACTTTATCTTCAGTAGTTGACAGTAACACATCGTTTCAGATTTCAAAGAACAAAAGATTTAGAAAACAAAATTCAACAATTTTATATTAGTATTATCAATCATTCATGGCAACCTGCCAAGCAAGAAAAGGTTTTTCTTCTATAAGCATGTGCTAAAATGGTGTGATTTGGTCAATAAAAAGACAATTCCAATATCCAGTTATGAAATTCAAAACATTTTACTTTCTTTTCACAGTTAATTAGTTCTCAGCAGAAAGCACAATAGGAAGATACATAGTTAATACAAAGAGTCTAAGAACAATTTGAAAAACATTAACTCCCATTCACATAGAAAAGGAGTAGTAGGTTTTTTACTCTTTCAAAATGTGCTTATCTAATTAATTCAGTCTACAAAAGTGAACCATGGAAGAATGTTGTATTCTGTCTTGCAAAAGTGTATTCAAGTAAGTTAAGTACTGTTAATGACAAAATCATTATTCTACATACATTCTACAGAAATCAGAATAACTGTTAAAAAGCAGTAATTATAAGGTAGTAAAAGTGTCTGGACTAACAATAAAAAAAAAAAAAAAAGGGTTCCTAGCACTTGGGAGGCTGAGGCAAGAGAGTCTCCTTGAGTGTGAGCCCAACCTGCACTAAACAGTGAGTTCAACATCAGCCTGGAATACATAGCAAGCTCCTGCCTCAAAAAAACAAACAAAGAGGCTTATGTTTCTTACATAAACTACATATGTAACTAGGCAAGACCTCTTAACCTCTCTGAATCTTGGTTTAAAATAAGGCAAAACTTTTTGCTGTCATTTCTCAAAATGAGTTACACAGTAGAAACAACAACAAAACTATAAATCTTAGAACTGCTGATAGATCTTTCACATTCTTTATGAATTAATCAGCTATTTAATAAGAGACAGTAATGTTTACCTGAAAAGTTATTGCCATGCAGCAAATTCCGAAGCTTGCTACAAAGCTGAATCATGCTGTCCAACTGTCTGTTTATCTTGATGTCCACGATCCAGGCTGGGGTGGAACACACCGGACATCTGGTTCCAATGCAGTCACTGACACAATAGCTTAAAAAACACACGCACACACACATTCAGCATAATCTGAGTTTCAAAAAATATACAATAAACAGTCTGAACGAGAGTAAATAAAGTAGAAGTTGTCTAGCATATAATGGTAAACTGAAATACCTGTTAAAATAGTACATTTATAAAGCATGAAACATAAAATCTCAATCTCAAATTGATGTAATTTGCTCTATGGAACTACTCTGAGGCTTGAATTAGCTTGACATTAGTCTGCATAATTTTTCTGCAAGCAAACCTACAGCATCTAAATCATTAAGCACAGAGAAAGAAGTAAACAGATATAGCATCTATGCAAGGTGGCCATGTAATCCTAACTTGCTCTAGCCTAATCTTAATACTCCATTTTATAGAAATACTTAAAATCACTGCAAGGAGAGTAAGAAAGTATCTTTTGTTTTTGGACAAGTGTACAGCAGTTTTAAAGTAGTTTTTGAAAGAAGATCTTTGACTCTTTCACACAATTTTATAATCTGTAGACTCAGTCACTGCAGGTGGTTATTTCACAGTTAGGACCGGTTTTCCTAGCATTGGTTACAAATTTAAATATATAACTTTCTTGTTTAAAGGGGGCCTAAGGGGCCTACAATCTCTCCTGAACAAAATGAACTCCAGAACAAAATCCTACACGATCTACTCCATCCTTAGTCTCACAAGCTGGGTGCTAGGTAGAATGAGGAGTGTGGTAATTGTAGAAGCCACAGCTCTCCTGACTAATACCTTCTCAAGCAGCCCACTCATCTGTAGGCACAAAGAATTCATTCTTATTATATGAACTATCCTCAAACAAAACCCATGGCATTACTACTTTTTGTATCCTTGGCACTTAACATGATTCCTGACACAAAATAATTCAGGAAAAAGTAAAAGTGAATAGTAGAGTTGAGAAGCACATTTGAGATCATCAAGTTCAATAAATGTCTGATTTCTTTAGCAAAGGAACTTCACTGAGTGTTTCTGCTTGAAGTAAAAAACTAACTGTATCGGGCATGTTGGGTATAATCTCAGCTACTCACAAGGCTGAGTGAGGAAAGAGGAACACTCAAGTCAGAAGATCAAGATCATACTGGATAAGAAAGTGAGACCCCACCTCAAAACATAAAAAAGAAAAATTTTTTAAACTTGGAATTCCATAACACATAAAAAAATACATAAACTAATTACTCGCGTAATTTAGATTAATTCTTGTGCATTACTTAAGGAAAATCAGTGAAGTATGAAATCCATTCTTCGAAAACAACCAGCTCATTTTCAGAAGAAGAAAATGAGATTCAATTAGTTAACTCACCTTACCCACACTGTGCTACTACTTTGGTCTGCTTTACATACAAGCTGATATCCCCACCTGAAATGCTTTGAGGCCAGAAATGTCTCAGACTTTGGACTTTTTTGGATTGGGAACATATGCATGTACTTTACCAAGTGAGCCTCACTAACCTGCAAACGTGAGGCTCACTTGGTAAATTTGAGTTCTAAAACTTTTTCAGCAGCACGTCAGTACTCAAAAACTCTTGTTTCAGAGCATTTTGAATTTCAGATTACTGGGTCAGAGATGCTCAACACATATTCTGTGGTTATTCTGTAACTATTCTCAAATTATTATACAGAAGGCCAGGTGTGGTAGTACATGTCTGTAATCCTAGCATGTGGGTAACTGAGGCAGGAGGATGTCTCAAGTTTGCGGCTAGCATGGTCTACACAGAGACCTTGTCTCAAAACAACAAAACCTTATATAGACATTAGCTCAGAATTACACAAAAATAATTTCTCAGCAGATCTATATAATTCAATGAGCTAATATATTTAAAAGGCCAATGTATGATTATCATAAAATCATGCTGGGTAAAAGATCAATTTGAAGTTGTATATAAGCCAATGATTTTAATGTAACAGTACAAAATTTACTGAAACAGCTTTGGATTCCACACACAAAACCTAAAAAATTAGTATTTCTCTTAAAGAATACCCAGCCGGGCATGTTGGCACATGCCTGTGATCCCAGCACAATGGGAAGCTAAAGAAGTTTCAGTTTTATGTGGTAAAACACACACACACACACACACACACACACACACACACACACAGCACTTTATGCTCCTCAATTGTGAGAGTATAAAATGGTCTGAGACCTACGTATGATATTTTATGCCTATAAACCCAGCACTTAGGGAGATTCTGACATGAGGAGGACAAGTTTAAACCCAGTTTAGGCAACTTAGTGAGAATCTGCTTCAAAATAAATAGGAAAAAAAAAAAGCAGGGGTTGCTGTGGATAGATTTCAGTACAAAGGCCCTTGGTTCAAGCTTTACTACCACCAAAAAAAAAAGTCTGACCTAACTTTGATATCTCTGCCACATGTCTTAAATGAACTATTTCGTAAAGAGAGTACATGGATTCTTTTTATCAGAGATTGATATAAAATATGCACCTCTCAGTATCCACAAGGGATTGGTTACAAGATCCTCCCCTCTCCATACACCCCATGGATACCATAAATGGCAGCTCAAGTCCCTCAAACAAAATTATACAGCATTTGAATGTAACCTATGCACATTCTAATATATACTTTAACTCATCTCTAGATTACTTAAAATACCTATATGACATAAACTCTACTGTATTATTTAAGATAGAATACCAAGAAAAGTCTATCCATGTTCCAATGCAACTTCTGTTTCAAATTTTGATCTGTGACAGAGGGCAAATCATAACTTTAAACTATCACAACACTGTCAATGTTAAAATCTGTGTCCTCCCAAAAGACAATGAGGTCAACTATCCAGTGACTCTGAGTGTGACTTAATTTGGAAATAGTGTCTTTGTAAATTATCAAAATGAGATCATCAGGATGAACCCTCATCCAACAGGAACTGGTATAAAAAAGGGAAATTTGGACAGAGAAAGACACATGCACCCGGGGAGAATGCCACCTGAGCCAGAAGAGTAATGTAAGCCCAGTATTGGCAGAGGTAGCCGGCAATCCATGAGAAGCCAATGTGGAGGCACAGAACGGATTCTCCCTCCCAGCCTGCTGAAGGGACAAACCCTGCCAGCAGCCTGATCTTCAGCTTCTTGTCTCTGCAAGTGCAGATAATAATCGTCGTTCTAAATCACCCAGGCCTTGATACTTCACTGTGGCAATGTGAGGAAACCAGTACCTGTATGGACTAGACTTTCATCATTTGGAAGGGCTAGATTCAAAACTGGATGATTTTAAAAAGACATGTTTGATTACAGAAGATATTATGCCCCCCCCAAACTTAGCAAAACTATCAAACAAAGCTTTGTAACTTTGGACAAATTATCTTCTTTGAACATTATTTTCTATATGTAAACTGAGGCAGTAATAAGGATCCAAATGAGATAATGAACAGTCAGTTACAGGCTATCAGAGATACACAAACATGAAATGCAATTATCCTCACTGCCACAGAATTGCTATCTGAAAAGAAATACAGTTACACTTTATATATCAAGCTCTAATTACTTACCTACAAAAGATGTGCTCACACCCTCCTAAGCACACAGGTTCCCTCAGAATACCAGTGCTGAAAGGAAAATAGTCAAGATTTAGGTCACCATTGGATAAACATTTCAGGCTCACAATGTCACAAATCCAAGTGTGTACACAACTATACTTCTCAAAACAGGAAGTATTAATGATGTATTCATTTGAAAAGCTGTTATACCCTCTGCTAAAACACACTTAATGCACCTGCTGATTCCACATAGCAACTATGAATCTCAGAACAAGTTATAGCAATTTTTATAATGTATTTTCTGGGAAGCTATAAAAGGAACAATTTTATTCATGTATCTCTAAACTTCTTAGTGAAAAACTAAGAAGAACCACTGGCTTCTTCCAACTGCTAAGGTACATCTTCACTGAATGATTTCAAGTGACGACCATAAATAAATCTCAAAATGTGATCCACAATGAAAATGATAAAAATACTGTTCAAATGAGAACATTTCTTAGAGTGAAGGCAAAAGTGACTGGAGAAGAGGTATAAACAAGGGCTTCCCATAGATAATCAAAACATAGTCTCCTGAACCACAAAAATCCATGGTTGCCCCTAACAAAATACATGTTTCTCACTATGAAGTAGCTCTCTATTTTTCACAGGTGTCTTGTCAAAAAACAAAAAACAACCCTAGCCATTCTTTCAGTTCACAGCAAACTGACTGATTTCCTCCTAAAGCAATTGCAAATAAAAATCATTAAGATACCAGTCCAAAAACTGAGTGGACTCACTTGACTTGTAAATAAGGCTAGTAAATGTTGTCCATGAAAATACCTGCAACCTTTGGTAGTCCTAGGGAGGGACTGGCACTTCTTAATAAACACACATCAAGTCGTTAAACTCAGTGGACATAACGCAGCAAAACAAGTAAAGCCTTTAAAGGATGAACATTTCCTGTGCTTGGTTTATTGTACTGACCCTGAACCTTTAGGTATTTACACCACTATCATCCAATTGCCTCGACAGACATATCACATATCAATAAAAATAGTTCTCCACATTTCTTAAAAGATCAAAAGTATCACACTGCGCATTTTAATAACTACAAACCTTAAAGTGAAGTTGAGCTTTCAGAAAGAGCACTAAGAACGGAGTACTGAGCCACATCATTCCAACATACTGAAATGCTGCTCAGTGACATTATAAAAGCCATTACTTTTTAAAAACTCACAATATCTAGTTTTTCTTCCGCACTACATAGAACACAGTGATAAAAATATGACTTGTGATTCTGGCAATTAAAATGATCTCTTTTGCAATGTTCACGTGGCTCATATCAATTCTGTTCATCACTTCACCTAGCAAACCTGACCTCTTTCCCCATCAAATGTGATAAATATTCACATTCATTATAAATGCTGCCTCTGAGATCTCAACAGTGATGTCATAGCACTCCTGTCACAATATATTTCCTCTATTCCTTTTATCTTATTATCCTGCCCAAACCTCAAGGCTCTGAGAGAACTGTCTTCAACCTTCTAGCTCCCTGGAGTTTGCGTCAAGCCCAGGCACAGGTATTATTACTACCTAAAGCCATCTTCTGCATTACCCCAGCCCTACTCATTACTTACACATGGATCAGTGCCCGTCTGTCATGCCAGACAGGCCCCGGAGTCTGCTTCCTCCTTGCCATTCAGGCTACCAATAACTACGATTTTAAAAACTGGACAAACTTATGTCTAAAAAACTGGTACCTTTTTAATCTCTGTACCTCTCCCAAAACCATGTGTTGATCTCTAAATAAAGAAACAAAGAGATGACTACCTCCCCGACCTCACTGAAGCTAAATGGTGAGAGCATGTGATCACCTAAACACATGGCAAGTTACACTGATGCCACCTTTTTTCTTAAACTTTTCTCGTCACTGAGTTTTAATTTTCTCATAGCACTTTTACCTGCCTATTTCAGCATTTCCTTAGCTACTTCTTTTCCTGCCTCTCAAGGCTGGCATTACCCCAGGACACAGTTCATAGCCTCTTGGCTTTCTCTGGCAATACTTACCTCATTGCCTTGACTCTATTTCTATACTTTAAACTTCCTTCCTCACATGACGCTCAACTCTTTCTGTACAGTTCTTACTCTTCACCCTACCCATCATCTGCTGTCGAGTAATTAGCAGTGACTTAGTATCTACGAACAACTCATCAGTAGAATTAAGTATTCCAATTAGTGAGCTAGGCTATATTTTTTGAGGTGTTTAATAGATGAGGGCTGACGTGAATGTCAAATACATGTTTGCTGTGCAAGAAAGCTCCCATGGGGGCAGGGAGAGGAGTGTGAATGCAGTAGTGCTGGCTCTGAAGTTCTTCTTTAAAATGTGTTATACACATGAATGCAATCATTATGTACTGCAAACGTGTACTTAAAAAAAATAAAATAAATAACATACTAGTGTAATCCCAAATATTGTGTACAGTCATCTAAATATTGTAATCCTTTTTCTAGTTTTCTTCACAATCTAAAAAGTTGTAATTGTAGTCCCATTGAGACATTATTGGAATCTCAGCAAGTTAATTCCAATCTACCACCTCCAACGCAACAACGAGAGTAAAGACACCAAGACATATTTTGAGTAAAGGGCAGCCAACGGGGTCCCTCAATCTAATCCCCATGAGGACATGCAGACAAAGGCCCTGATTCTAGGCTTCTCCCAGAATTTACTATCTTGTAAAGAAGGAGGGTGGCTCAAGGATGAGTGCCAGTGAGGATGGGGGGGTTATGTAACTTGAGCCAGCTGGCCAGGTGGGGAGAAAAGCATTCTACAAAATGCAGAGATAAGGATATACAGAAGGATCAATTTGCATAATGCAATTAGGGTAACAACTGAATTGTTTTACTAGAGGCTTGCTTTGGTTTCTAGTTTTTGATATGTAAACTTTTGTGCCCAGGGGATTCATAGCCTCTTTACATTGAGGCTCATACCCAGTCGACATTCCCAGAGCTGTTGGCTCGAACATCCCACTGTGCTCATATCTTTTACAAAGAGACTGTCTGATAGTTTTAGAGATTACATATCAGTACCTAGGCTAGCCTTATTTACAATGCTTAGAGCCAGTTAAAGAGAAAAAAAATACCATAGCCAGCTCTACATATCAGTATAAGGAAATAAGTCTCCATATAATCAAAGTTGCAACAATTGGTTTACATTCAAGGGGAGTCACTGTCTCCCACAACATACAATGGAAGAGCTCCAAGAAGAAAAAACTACACAGACTGTCACAAAGCTGGACTAAAGCCTGGCTTTCTGAGAAAGGTTTCAGGTTACAGCTTAGCTGAGAAGACAACCCTGAATAAAAGAAGTTTTCTTATAAGACTGGTGATGTCAACCAAAATTTTAAATGTACGCAACTTTTCACACAACTTTTCCCCTGCCAGGAATTTATCCTTCGGGTATACTAGACACTTGCAAACAATAAAATGTCAAAACTAAAGATCTCTAGGTGTCTGGATCTCATTGTTGGAACAAAATACCTAACACCCAACATTAAAGGAGGAAAGATTTATTTCAGTTCACAATGTATAGAGGTTTCAGTCCACAGTTGGCTGGCTCCAAAGCAAGGTGGCGTAATGGAAGGGCATCGCAGGGGAGAAACAGTGCATGGTGTGGCAGGCAGAAGGCAGGGAACAGCAAGCCTACCTTTTCCTTTTATCCCTCCCAGGCTACAAATCTTTTGGGTAAGGCTACCCACACCCATGGTGGGGCTTGGGATTTTAGTAAATCCACTTGGCCACATCCAAGATCATGCTAATTCTGATTAGTGGACTCATTTAGTATCACAAACCTTTAATCCACTTTCACACACTACAGGTGAAGTGACCTCTGAAGATATCCTACCTGTGAGTGCAAGGGCCTTTGGGGGCACATCTAGATCCAAGCCACAACACTAGGAGAGATTCTAAAAGCTTCCAAAAATTAAGAAATAGTAAAATTAAAAAGTCCTATATTCCTTTAAGAAGGAATCAGAATGGCATAGGACTTCTCAAAGGTAATAAACAAAATAGTGAAGTGAGACCTTAAAAATAATAATGGAAAGTTACTTTGTACTATCAATTTTATAACCCATCATCTTCCGTAGGGCAGGCTAAAAGGACAAAATTGTTAAGAAAGTTCATCTGGAAGTATGGAAGTTAATTCACAATGTCTACAAAGGAAAAGAAATCAAGAAATGGGAATATAAACATAGTATTTGGAAATGTAGAGGTAAATATTTAAAAATGTAAAAAGATGTGCTCTGTCTAGAGTACAGAACTTAAGGGTGATGAGAAATGAAGCAAACATATGCTCACTATAGTCTCTGTCCTGATTTTCTTAACTAAGTTCATACATAATTTTAATTTTAAAAAATTGTTAAAAGGCATTTGACAAGGATATTCACTCCACCACTGCTTGTTACAACAAGACAAAGGGGAAAATCATATTAAAAGAAAAAAAAAGTTAAATCAGCCATGATAGATCTACTTGATGTAACAAACCTTCTTATCTGAGCTAAACTATCTCCTGACCATAGAGAGTCTCTGAAAGGGAACATGAGACATTGATCATCTTCAATTACTATGTTCCCATGAGACATCGCCTGCTACTTAGTATCAGGCAAGACAAGTTGCCCCAGTACTCTTACATTTTACAGAATCCTCAAGGTGTTTTTAAATTGTGGACCAATCTGTTTAACAAAAAAAACAAAACAAAACAAAACAAAACAAAACAAAAGTATAGGTTTTCTAAGTCCATTAAACAATTTCTGCTACATTTACCTTTAGGAGAATAAAGATACAAAGTCTTTAATAAACAAGGTAAACAGGTGATGACATGGAAACACCTTGTTTTGTATGGTTATTTCATAAGCCAGATTCAAGTAAAATTGCATGGGAAAATGTTTAAATTACATCTAATGGCTCTGAATCAGTAAATATTGAATAAATATCCCAATAGTCAAGGGGGTCATAAAACTCTATTAATGACTAATTATACTAGTCCCTCCTATAGGAAGAACTACTAGATCAGCCGCAGAGACTGCCATGTGCATCTGACTCAGTGCCGACCATTATGTCTTCTACCCCTTTCCTCCACAGTGACACAGGATCTAAGGAACTGCTCATCCTCCTAGTCCTCCAGAGCTTCACCACTTCCATCTGACTTTAAACTGTTGAGTGTCAAGGTTCACATCTTAGCATTCCAGTCTTTCCATCTCACCTCCAGAAACATGCCTTAAATTACAACACATATTCAGGTCACTCTCAAGTGTCCACTGCCATCCTAAAATCTCTCATCTGTCAGGCCATTCCCTGAATTGCAGTGGACAGTACAAAGGATGTTCTAAACATGGTAGCTCCCATAATTCCAGCACTCAAGAGGCTGAGGCAAGAGGATTACTTGAGTCCAAGAGTTTAAGATCAGACTGAGAAACACAGCAAGACCTTATCTTAAAATAATACATTAACTGGTTTCACTGAATTAGATAAATAAATATAAAAATGTTCTATGTGTACGGCAAGTTTCTTTCCAGCAGTCACCATCTTTTATAACATGTATGTAACGATCCTATACAATGGTGCCCACAAGGGTACTACGTGTGTGGTAGCTTTGCTTAATCCTGTAAGACCTGTATCTGCATCTACCCCAAGATCTTAATTACCATTCAGTACGAGTAACTAGCCCCAGGATTCCTAGCAATTCGGATGAATTACCTGGGTCATTTTGGTATCACCACTTTTCAAATGTAACCCTACCTAACCTAAGTTATTCCATACATTAATCTACCAAACCCTATGTACCTATAAAAATGTGAACTTCTCTTTACAAAATGAGTAGTGTAACTGAAAGACACATCACTCAACACACTACATAAATCCCACAAATAAGTAAATTTGGACGATATAATACAGGCTGAACACCAATAATCTGTGCCCTTTTTTACATGTATGTTAAACTTTGATTAAAAGTTTTACATACAGTGGACACCAACATGAAACTGGAACAGCAAACTGGAACCATCTTTAAAAGCCAACTAATCCCTACTCCTTATTTAGACATGAACACATACAGGAATGATACATTAATTGCTCTCTTTAGGAAGTAAACTACGTGAGCCACCTGAACATTTTATTCTCAGGCAGCTGATCACTAAGCAATCTGACCTATCTGATCAGAACTCCCTGCCCACCTGACACACTCCTTGGTTGTCCTTCAGTTCCTCCTTAAGGTACATTAAGGTTCCATCATTTGCAATAATCCTGCCACACTATTAGCAATGGTTCATTTATTAAAAAATCTATCTTATGTACCTTAAAGCCCAATTTGAAATCCCATAAAGTTTTCTTTCATGCACTCTCTCTTCTCTATATCCCCTGGCCTTCACTACAATTCACCTTTAACTAAATACACATTTTGACTTTCAAAACTAAGCACATGCTCCTTAAGGACAGAAAATGTATTACATTACCACCAATGCACAGCCTCAGTGGTTTCTCGTTCTAATCTAATGAGTAACCAGGGCCAGAGCAAACCAGGACCAATCACACCATGTGAGCATCACTGGCCTATAAGAATGCCTTCATGCTGAAAACTCCTGCAAGAACGGGAAAAACTGAGTAGTGGTTCAAGAGATCCATCCTTCATTTTACAAACATTAGTGCCTACCAGGTAACAGGCAAGGTTCCAAGAACCCGTTTAAAAGCCATGTAATTTCTAACAACCTAATCTGACTAGCTCACTCTGCAGATAAAGAAAAGGAAGCATACAAATAGCGTGCTCCAAATCACTGATCTGGGATCTGAAGCCAGGGCATCTGACTCAAGAATCCACACTCTTAACCACTAAACCCTGCTGCCTCAAAGGAGCAATAGGGGGCAGGGGTGGCTCTAAAAGTTGTAATATTTACTTTGGTAAAAGTGATTTTAAAACCCCAAAATACAACTGTCACAAATGCTAAATACCCTCACCCCAAAAAAGAATCCAAGACGTCCCTAATTATTTTAATTCTCAAAGCATCATCATATGACACCCAGGGCTTTTATAAGGCCCCTCCTATTATCATTTCCTGCCTCCTACAGTGCTTTTTGCCAGCCTCTCATTGCTGAGGTCTTCCTGCCCCATTTTTCCAAGTCTTTAAATAGCTTCTTTCTATCTGGCTGTCAGGCTTGGCCCTAACACAAATGTCACATCTGGCCTCTTGAACATTTTCATCAGCTTCACCTTGAAGCCACATTCATGTTAAAGGTCAAGAAAGGATGTCCTGAACTGTAGCCAATCCACCCTCACCAGCCAGTAACGCTTGCTGCAAAATAGATCCGATGTGCTACACAAGACAGGTGACAGCTGGGAACACCAGATAGATGACAGCTGCAAGCTGAATGTGAGGGTAAATGGGGTAATCGCTAGCCTACTGGGAAGAACTCTGAAACTCTGCAAAAGGACATACTGACAAAATTTCAAGTAATATGACACTGCTCTAACTGGTGGGAAGCAAGCTCCAAGCACACCTCACTGAGCTGTTCCCTTCCAGCAGTATGTCAGGCAACTATGAGGGCAAAGACAGGGAGATAAGGAGGAATATATTTTTCTTCTGGCGTAAGGTACAACTGGCCATGCGGTATTCACTACAGGTGGCGTACAGGTGGCGTACACTTGCAAAGACAATGAGACGAGAGAAAAATCACCTCTACATATTAAATCCCATGTGATATAAAAGGATTTTTACACTTAAGACAAGTTCCTGTTAAAAGTAAGTTTGGCAACCTATGGCCTGTGGGCCAAATCAATCCAGCAGGCTATTTGTACAGCCCTTAAGCAAACAACAGTTTTTACATTTTTAAGGAATAAAAAATAGAAACTATCTGTGGCCTCCAAAGCCTAAATGTACATTCTAAGACATAGTTAAAATTTAGTTCATCCACCACTGGTTTATACACTAAAACAAACTGGTTCTCAATACTTTTCTCTGCCCAACTGGATGAAATAAATTAAAAGTCTGGGCTGCTTCAGTGTCTACCTTCTAGTCTTTTGGCTCATAACTATCAACTCACCACAGTTAGAAGGTAGAAAAACATTTGAGAAGTGATTAAAAATGATATTAGCTTTGCTGGACCTTACAATAATCTATAGACACTCATTATAGATTACCTGGTCTATCCTGAATCATTCAGTAAGCAGAGGCTACCTCTTCTTGTATTTTTATGACACCTGTTAGTTATGGTCTAGTCTATGACAATCAGACCAATAATTTATATGTAAACTTTCATTTAGTTCCTTCTCTCCTACCAAATACAAACTCTATAAAAGCTGGATTTTTTCTGCTTTGTTCACCAACAACTCCCTAATTGCCAGAACGGTCTGACACTTTTTAGGTTCTCAATACATTTAACATGAATAATAAATCTAGCCAGAAGAACAAGCTAATAATTACGGAGACAAAAAAAAGAATGACTTGGCCCATTCGAAAGTGTCAAAGCTGGAACCTGAACTCAAGCAGTCTGACTAGTCAGAATGGAACATTTCCATAAAGAAATATGCTATCTGAATGTCTTTTGTTGTACTATTAACGTGCGAATTACTATTGTGTTTGTTACTGAAACCACCAATGCCAATTTTAAGTTTTTATTCTCAGATGGATAATCCATGTGCTTTGGAAAAACATACACACACAATCACAATGCCTTCATATAGTCATTGTAACAAAAACACTTTTACTAAGCAGTGTAATGATCCCATTTTGTCAAACTGGAAGTTTTTGTAAAACAAAATGTAACTGCAAAGCTTGGTGACAGTTAAATCCCTTTATTTTTAAAGAACAAGCTGCTGAACAAGGAACACAGTAGTAGCTCCAAGTTGGGAATTGGGGAAAAAAGTCAAAATAAAGTCCAAAAAGGGAACACGGCTATGATAATTACAAGCAGAAAACCCACCAAGATGATCTCCAAGCAGAAATATTGAGCTGTGCATGCAACAGGTGCTCATTAAATGCTTTGAGAAGAAATGAAAACAAAGGCCTTTGCTGAGTTGTATAACCTTTCTTGGCTTCTATACACAAAAAAAGTAAAGAAAAAAGCAAAAAGCACTCGTGATAATGTCTTCTAATGGAATAACCCTGCGGAGGCTACAGATGTATTTCAGCGGTGGAGCACTAAAACACCTGGACAATTTTGGGGGGAGTAGGGAGGGGTACTGGGGGTCACTCAGGAGCACTTTATCCCTAAGCTACATCCACAGCCCTTTTTACTGTGAATCATGTATTCCTAAGCCTATAAACCTCCCAGACGGGCTGAAATTTAAAACCCTCCTGCCTCAGCCTTCCAGAGTGCTGGAATTACAGGCATCAGTATATTTTAGGTTTTTGTTTTGGTGCCGAGGACTTTGCACGTCCTGCACGTCCTGGCTAAGCAGGTACTCCATCACTGAGCCACATTCCCACTCCCCAGGTCAGTCTTTGAACCAAAATAAAGAAATGAAATACCGAATAGCAACCCCCATCACCCTGGTATCTTTTATCTAACCCTAACAAGGGTCTCCCACATTCCACACATCTCTTCTATCCCAAAACATGCTAGGCAAAGGTCGAGTAGGATAGCCCAGCTAAGACCGACCACTGCGCCAAACTTAGGGGAGGAGAGTTGCCACCCAACAATCACACCTCCCACCTAGCAAAAGCCATGGAGGCCTCAGCCCCACCCGGGAGAGGCGCTGGGGGCGGAGTCTAGAGCGGTTTAGCCACGCCCCCAGGCAGCGCCGCAGCCCGAAACTTCCGAACCGCGGTTTGAATTCGGTTTGAAGCCGGAGGCGGGAAACCTGCGGGACGGGATGGTACGGGGAAATGACGGTTAACAGCGAATCGCGGGGCAGGCCCTCCGCCCGCCGGCGTGGAAGGGAAGACCCCGGCCTCTAGACGCGGCGACCCCCTGGCCCGGCCCGTGTTTACCAGCGCGAGCAGCGCAGCAGCTGCTCCAGGCGGACGAGCGCGGCGCGGCTGTGAGCCCAGATGCCGCCGGCCGCCGGCTCCATGGCGGACACGGGGCACGGCTGGTTCCCGGAGCGGACCCTCGGCTGCCGGCTCTCCGGCATCGCCCCGCCGTAGCGAGGTCGGCTCCTGGAGGGCGGGAGGCGGACGGACTCTGACGACGTCGGACACGGCACCAGCAGCCTCTAGACCCGGCCGAGCGGTTCCCGCCACTGGGCCGGCGGGACGCCTGGGGGCAGCGCCGGCGGCTCAGTCCCGGGCGCGAGACGCCGGAGCTGGGCCGCCTGCGCTAGCGCGCGATGGGCGGGGCCGCCAGCGCGCCCTAAGGGGAGGGAGAACGGCAAGGACACGTCGCGGGGTGGGCGGGCCCAAGGCTAGTGGGCGGGGCCACGTTGGCGCGCGAGAAGTTGGCGGGAAAGCGAGCCGGCGGCGCTGGGGCGAAAGGTCAGGTCCGGTGAGTCTGTGCTTTCTGGAGTTTGGTTCCTTGGGCTCCTCAGCAGAGTGTGACTGCAAAGAACTTAGCAAACGGAGGGAATTGTAGTTGAGAATTATTGTTAAAGAGTAGTGGTTTGACTACTGTTGGACTTTGAAACTCGTTGCCCATGGCGTGAAGGTACCCCTAGATTTTTCCTAACAAGGTAACCTCTTCTTGTTCCCTACACTAACTGTGGGGTGTAAAAGTGGGATACATACAAGGAAAGTTTTCGTCCTTAGTTTTGGGTATCTACACAAACCCATGTTTCAAAAATTCCAGTTCACTAAACCGGGGCCAGTAGGATTTCCAGTGTCAACCTTCCAAGGTCCTTGGGCTCCCCAGCCTTCTGCCGCTCGGCTGCCTCACTTGCAGCCGGGTGTTACCTTAGCCCCCTAGCCTGTGTCCACGGAACTGTCCACGGAACAAAAAAAAGCAGTTTTGTCCTGTAACCTCAGCTCCTCAGGAGGCTGAGGCGAGAGGATTCCAAGTTCAAGCCCAGTCTTCCCCACTTAGCAAGGCTGTCTCAAGAATTTTCCAAAGAGTTGAGGGTGTAGCTCAGCTGTAGAGAATTTGCCTGGTTTGCATCAGGTCCAGTACCAAAACAAACCACACAACAAAAACACTCATTATGGTAGAATCTTAGTTAAAACCCCGGGGTTAATTTGCTGCCCTTTGGCTAACATGGCCTGTACCATCCGTGCCAAACATTCTCCACCTGTCACAAGGCTTTCTTTCCTGTCGTGGAAAGTGTATACACTTTGCTGTTGTCAGGTAGTTCCTTTTGATATGGCTTGCCAATTTAGAGCATTTCAGGTCTTGTCTTGAACAAAGAATTGAACGAAGAGAAAGCAAAAAGTGGTGCTGAAAGTTTATTTGAAAAATCAAGGGGTATGGGGAAACTAGTTCTGCAGAGTGAATGAGGACCAAATACAGGAGAGGATAAACACCAGAATAAAGATACACTCTGTGTCTGTAATGATGGCAATAATGAATTCAGAAATAAGATGACTTTCTCATTGCAACTTCCTATCCTGTTTCTTTCCTTCCAGCCTTGCTCTGTTACAGCTCAAATTGCTTCCTTTAAATAGAAACAGGTGTGTGTTTTTTAACCTTCAACCCTGGATCCTGAATTTGAAGAGCCAGTTCCTTCTTCCATGCTGGTGTATATGTATGTGAAAGCGTGTATGAGCACACATACATGTGTGTGTAAAAGATGGGCAACTTCTAGAAGGCAGTACATAAACAGTGTGTAACAATTTGAAATTCTTGGGCTAGGGATGTAACGTAAAAAGAAAAAAAAATGTAAATAACTTCTGGAGGAATTGGCCCAGAGAAATGCAATCTATCTACAGGTCCAATTAAAGCCTTAGTTTATTATATTATTACCCCCTCACTTTACGAAGACCTCCTGAAAAGGAAATAACATGCCAAAACTTCAGGCTTCTGCTTTAGACAAAAGTTCAGGCTGTTGCTTCATTTCACTCCTGATGTATTATTTTCCAATTAAGCAGTAATCTCAAGCATGTTACACTCGCTTAAAAGTATTCATCTTTCCTAGGGGCAATACTCTGGTTCCTAGAGGATTTGAAGAAACACAGATTAGCTTGCTTTAATCTGTCTTTCCATCCTTCTGTCTTACCCCCCCCCCCAGTCTCTAGTGGTTTCAGTTACTAATTGTCCATCTATATTGCTACTTTGCTACAATGACATTTGCAACCTAAATCTCTTTCCTAATCTTCAGGCTCAATAAAATTGTTGAAACTGTTTCAATGGTGATGTTTTTTCTTCAGTTATATGTTGTGAATGGTTTCATAAAGTAGTAAACTTTCTCATATTCACTTGGATATTACAAGAAAAATGCAATATCTGTAATACATTTCAGTCCATAATTGGCAGGCTCCAAGGCACAATGACATGGCAGAGCAGCTTGATGGAAGAGAGCTGCTTATGGCATGGCAGACAGGAAGCAAAAAATGAAGGGAGGAGCCAAGAAGGGAGATACAATATAACTGTCTGGGTCATGCACACAATGACCTGGCTTTTCCTACCGGGACCCACCTAGTAACAGTCAGCTATAATCCTGTATAATCCAATCACCTTCCAAAGGTCCTACCTGTAATGGTATGAGGCTTTCAGCAGACATCAAATGATGTCCACTACTAGAGATTGCCTTAAACCAATGTATAGCACAGCCAATGAAAATCCCTTCACAATGGACTGTACTGAATTTTAGATATTAATCACAGCATTTCCCATCGAGTGTGAAGATAGTTTTATGAATTCTGCCCTTTACATACTTCTGTGGCTTTTCATTATGGTATCATGCAATAAGATGGACCACTGTAACACTTTGAAGTACATTCTCTTTGTCAAGGACTTGTGAAATCCAGAGTTTAAAAAAAGTTTGAAAGCAATTGGTATGGAGCAATAAAATATAGTAAGTAATAGTATTGACAAACCACCCCATAATTTAGGACTGAAGTGTCTGTTGTGGGCATTTGGCTGAGCTGATTTCCTATGTGAAAGTACTATTGACCTAAGTGAAAAGTGATAATCTTTGTTCTGTATTTTTTGGGCTCCAATGTGGCATAGTGTGTAGAGCTCAAGACAAGCAAAACTGGGTTATAAATCAACCCCTGACATTTCCAAGGATTGTGTCTGTGGCCCCATTGTTTAACCTATCTTAGGACTTAGTTTTAACTTTTTAAAGTTCAGAATTAGTGTATTCCAATCTCAAGACTGGGAGTAGAGCTTAATAGGAGAGTGTGCACCTACCTAGCAAGCTTGAAGTCCTAGGTTTCAACCCCTGCAATTCCCATCTCAAAAAAATACAGGAAAAAAGAAAATGTGTGTCAGTCATATTCCTACAATTGTTTTAAAAAGGAATTACAGATTATGAAAGTGTTGTAAACCTATGGTATAGCACAACTAATGGAGATCCCTTCATAATGGGCTACCAAACTGTAGTACTGTGTATATTGAAAACTCACAATAAGCAATTAAAATATTTTCACATTTTAGTACTAGTTTTATAATTGTTGGGTAGAACTAAGCCAGTCACATGCTTTAAAATTCTCTTATGAAAGCATATACTCTATACAAGAAGGTGCCACTCAACCTGTAACAGGACAGATACTTGCTGTAACAATACTTTTGCCAAAATAATGCAATAACTCTGAAATGAAGCTTAAATCCTATGTAATGATCATAGTCTGTTTTATTCCCATCTTAAAGCAGCATCTACTGAATTCCTAAAGCCATGCTTGACATGACATTAGAGCCTAGTAATGAAAATCTTCATAATTTTTGTTTAGCTTGGAGGTCTTTGATTTGTATTATTTTGTTGCACTTTTAGGAACAAAACAGCCTCAGTAATTTTAAAAAAGTTAATCTATCCTGTGTACCATAGACAGATTTTATTATTTTATTTTTTTTCCTTTTTTTATTTTAAAGAGAATAAAAAGAGGACAGATCTAAGCAGATCAGAACAGAACAATGTAAGCAACACAGCACTTTACAACAACACAATTAGATATTAACAGTAGCTATCATAATGTCTCTTTCTTTGAAATAGTTGAGCTTACCTTTACATACAATAATGTCAAACATAACAAAGTAGAATAAACAACTCAAGAGAATGGAAGTATTCCAAGACATTCTGAACCATATAACCAAAGATGAACAATGGCTGCTATATTATCTCATTTTCGATAAAAATTTTGTTTTTACTATCATACATATTAAAATCCAATAACATACAACATGATAGAACCAATGGTAATAGAAAAACAAAAGCATGGTAGGACTTCAGAGCAAGATGATACTAAATCAACACTGGCTACCATATTATCTTGTCTTCAAAGTAACTATTCATATGATCGCATATATTAAGATCAAACAAAACAGAATAAAACCATTAGAACCAATGAATGAAGACATAAGACATCAAAGCAGTATAATGGTGAACCATGATTTCCATAAAATCTTCTGTACTCTTACCATTTCTTATGCTAGAGAGACTACACAGTATTTATACATGTGAGTTTGATTTATTTTGCTTATAAGTATAGATTCAAGGTACATCCATTTATTTATAAATATCTCAATGTGATCATTCTTTATAGCTGAATAGTACTCCATTGTATAAAAATACCACAATTTTTTTTATCCATTCCTCGGTTGATGGGCACTTAGGTTGTTTCTAAGATCTGGCTATTACAAATTGTGCCGCTATAAACATGGGTGCGCATATATCACTGTGGTAAGATGTTTTCATATATTCTGGGAATATGCCTAAGAGTGGAATAGCTGGGTCAAATGGGACCTCCAACCCCAGCTTTTTGAGGAATCTCCAGATTGACCTCCACAGTGGTTGCACCAGTCTACACTCTCACCAACAGTGCAGAATAGTTCCTTTTTCCCCACAGCCTCTCCAGCATTTGTTGTTGGTAGTTTTGTTGATCCTGGCCATTCTTTCTAGAGTGAGATAGTATCTCAGTGTGGTTTTAATTTGCATTTCTCTAATGACCAATGATGATGAACATTTTTTCATGTATTTATTTGCCATTCGTATTTCTTCATCTGAGAACTGTGTGTTCATCTCGGATCCCATTTTTGGATTGGGTCTTTGAATTTCGGGGGTCTGATTTTTTTTTTTAATTCTTTATAAATTCTAGACAGAAGTCCTTTGTCTGAGGGACAGTTCACTACAATTTTTTCCCAGTTTGTAGGTTTTCTTTTCACTCTGATGGAGATTTCTTTGGACATGCAGAAACTCTTTAATAAGATATGATCCCAGTTATTGATTCTGGGAAGTATTTCCCGTACAGTTTGGTTCTTGTTCATGAATTCTCTACCTACCCCTATGTCTTCAAGATTTTTACCAACTTTGTCTTCCAACAGATTTAGTGTTTCTGTTTTAATATTTAGATCTTTTGATCCATTTGGATTTTAGTTTAGTACATGGTGATAGGCATGGGTGTAATTTTAGTTTTCGGCATATGGATAGCCAATTTTTCCAGCACCATTTATTAAAGAGACTGTCATTCTTCCAGTGAACATGCTTGGCCCCTTTATCAAAGATAAGGTGGTTGAGTGTGTTTGTAGATGTATCTTCTAATCCATTCCATTGATCTTCAGGTCTGTTTTTATTCCAATACCATGTTGATTTTATTACAGTAGCTTTGTAGTATAACTTCAAGTCAGAGATTGCGATGCCGCATGCCTTGGCTTTGCTGCTTAGGATTGCCTTTGCTATTCTGGGTCTCTTCTGGTTCCAGATGAATTTTAGGAGTGATTTCTCTAGATCTATGAGGTATGTTAGTGGTATTTTCATTGGGATTGCATTGAATGTGTATAACAATTTTGGGAGGATGGCCATTTTTACAGTATTCTTCCTATCCATGAACAAGGGATGTCTTTCCATTTTCTGAGGTTCTCTTTGATTTCTTTATTTCAGGGCATAATTATAATAATTTACCCTTTACAACTCTTTTACATCTTTCATTAGATTAATTCCTAAGTATTTCATTTTTTTGAATGCTAGTGTGAAGGGTGTGTCTTCTCTTATTTCTCTCTTGGTGATTTTATTGTTAGTGTATAAGAATGCTATTGATTTTTGAGTATTGACTTTGTATCCAGCTATTTTGCTGAATTTATTATATCTAGGAGACTTTCAACAGAGGTTTGGGTGTCTTCTATGTAGAGTATCATGTCATTTGCAAATAATGATAACTTCTTCTTTTCCTATCTTTACTCCTTTTATTTCCCTCTCGTCTAATTGCTCTGGCTAGTATTTCCAGTACTATATTGAATAGGAGTGGTGATAATGGACATCCTTGTCTTGTGCCTGATTTTAAGGTAAAGGCTTTCTGGTTTTGGCCATTTAATATGACACTGGCTGTTGGTTTGTTGTAGATGGCCTTTATCATATTGAGGTAAAGACCATCTATTCCAATTCTCTGTAATTCCAATTCTCTTATCATGAATGGGTGTTGGATCTTATCAAAAGCTTTTTCTGCATCTATAGAAATGATCATGTGATTCTTGCTTTTGGCTCTATTGATATGGTGGATTACATTTATTGATTTATGTATGTTGAACCATCCCTGCATCCCTGGGATGAATCCCACTTGGTCATGGTGTATAATCTTCTTGATGATTTGTTGCATCCTGTTTGCCAATATTTTATTGAGAATTTTTGCATCTATGTTCATTAGGGAGATTGGCCTGTAGTTCTCTTTTTTAGTTGGATCTTTCTCAGGTTTTGGTACTAGAGTGATATTTGCTTCCAGGAATGACTTAGGAGGGAGAATTGCTTCCCTTTCAATTTCACTGAAGAGTTTGAGAAGTGTCGGCATTAAGTCTTCTTTGTATTTCTTGTAGAATTCCACAGTGAATCCATCTGGGCCTGAGCTCTTCTTTGTTGGTAGAGACTTGATTACATTTTCAATTTCATTCATAGAAATTGGGTTATTCAGCAGTTTTACATCTTCTTGATCCAACTTTGGTGGTTCATATGTTTCTAGGAATCCGTCCATTTCTTCTGTGTTATTGAACCTATGAGAGTAGAGGTTTTCGAAATAGTTGTTGATGATCTTCTGTATTTCCACAGGGTTTGTAGTGATTTCTCCTTTTTCATTCTGTATTGCATGAATTTGAGTCTTTTCTTTCCTTTTTTTAATTAGGTTGTCCAGGGGCTTGTCAATTTTATTTATTCTTTCAAAGAACCAGCTCTTTGATTCATTGATTTTTTTGAATTGTCTTCTTAGTCTCTATTGCATTAATTTCTGCTCTGATCTTTATAATTTCCTCCCTTCTTTTGCCTTTCGGCTTGGCTTGCTCTTCTTTTTCTAGATGTTTCAGGTGTAATATCAGGTTGCTTATTTGTGTTTGTTGTGTTTTCCTAATGTGGGAACTCAGTGCAATAAATTTTCCTCTGAGGACCACTTTCATTGCATCCCACAGGTTCCAGTAAGTTGTATTTGTTTGTTTGCTTATAGATATTGTTTAATTTCTTCCTTAATTTCCTCTGTGACCCACTGATTGGTCAAGAGTGGATTATTTAATTTCCATGTGTTTGTGTGGTTTTTGCAGTTACTTTTATCATTAATTTCCAGTTTCATGGTGATAATTTCAATTCTTTTGCATTTACTTAAATATGCTCTGTGGGTTAGCATATGGTCTATTTTAGAGAATGTCCCATGTACTGGTGAGAAGAATGTATACCCTGATGTTGTTGGATGGAACACTGTATATGTCTATCAATTCTGTTTGTTCAAAGGTGTGATTCAGTTCTGTTCTTTGCTGATTTTCTGTCTAGTTGATCTATCCCTTTGTGTCAAAAGTCCCCTGTTATAATTGTGTTATTACCTATTTGATTTTTCATTTCTGTTAATACTTGCTTTGTGTAGCTGGGTGCTCTGGAATTTGGTACATATATATTTAAGATTGTTATCTCTTCCTCTTGCAGTTTTCCCCTAACTAATATGTAGTGACTTTCTTTGTCTCTTTTGACCATTCTTGGTTTGAAGTTCACATGGTCTTCAAACAAAATAGCTACCCCTGCTTTTTTTTTTTTTTTTGAGTTCCTGTTGCATGGAGTATTATTTTCCATCTTTGACTTTCAGTCTATGAGTTTCCTTTTGGGTTAGATCGGTTTCTTGTAGACAATGGTTGGACATTCTTTCTTGATCCATTCTGCCAGTCTGTTTCTTTTAATTGGTGAATTGAGGCCATTTATATTAACGGTTATAACTGTCATATATTGGTTTATTGTTGACATGTTATCTTTCTGATGTTGTATCTTAGCTTTCCATTCTGTTTGTCTGTCTTACTTAGTGGTTTTTTCCTATATGTATCTAGAATGTCTTTCAATATTCTTTGTAGCTTTGGTTTGGTGATCATGAAGTTTTTCAGCTGTTCTTTGTCATGGAAGTATCTTATTTCTCCATCCATTTTGAAGGACAGTTTTGCAGGGTACATCAGTCTGGGTTGGAAGTCGTTTTCTTTAAGGATCTGAAAAACTTCACTCCATGCTCTTCTTGACTTCATTGTTTGTGTTGAGAAGTCTGCTGTGATTCTGATAGGCTTTCCTTTATAGGTGACCTGTCTCTTCTAACAGCTTTAAATATTCTGTTCCTATGTTGGATTTCTGGGATTGTGATAATTATATGTCTGGGTGTAGTTTTTGTTTTGGCTATGGCTATTTGGAGTTCTATATGCCTCACTAATCCGTATGTCAGTTTCCATGTTCATGTTTGGGAAGTTTTCAGCTATTACTTCTGTAAATAGCCTCTTGATATCATTTGTGTTTTCCCCTTCTTTTTCTATTATCCCTATTAATCTTATATTGTTTTTCTTTACATCATCTTACAGCTGTTGAATTGTTATTTCTTGATTTCTTGTTATTGTTAGAAGATCTTTCCTTTCCTGTTCACTAGCTGCAATCTTATCTTCGAGGTCTGAGATTCTATCTTCACTTTCATTGAGATGGTTTTTGCAACTTTCATTAGAGTTTTTGATTTCCTGTATATCTCTTTGAATCTGCTTAATGCATTCTGTTTGTCTCTTAAACTGTTGATTCAGGGATTCTATCATTTTGCTTTATTTGTCTAATTGTTTAGCTGTGTCTTTGTTGGATGCATTCAGTATTTCTTTCACTACTTTTATCATTTCTTCTTTAACCTGGGAGAATATTTCTGATTTGAGTTCCCTCATAGTTTCCTGTACTTGCTTTTTTATTTAAGTTGATATCATTTCATACATTTCAGGTATATGTGTAGTATTTTCTTCTATGTACCTGGTTCCTATTTCTTGGGATGGGCTGGGGGTTTGAGATTGCATTTTGGGTCTTTTCGTTTTGTAATTTTCCTGTATTTCCGTGTTTCCAGCAATTTTCCAAAGCTTTCCCTCATGACGCTGCACTGGCTTGGCTCCCCCTTTGGTGGGCTTGGCTCCCCTGGTTGAATCAAGGTCGCTGGGCGCAGTCCACTCAAGCCCACAGAATCTCTGGAGCCTAGTCCAATGACCCAAGGGGGCTGGGCAGGCACCCAGCTGCCGGGATTAATGGTCCCAAACCCTTCCAGGTCTGTGCTGGCATTCTGCAACTTACCTCATGGTGCATGGTCACCCAGGCTGGTCTTGAACTCAGTTTTTGGAAATTTTAGTCCATATTCAGCTGGCTTCAAGGGAGGGTGGCATGGTTGAAGGGTAGCTGTTCATGGCGACTGCAAGCAATTAGTGAAAAGGGCAAAAAGGGCCAATATCATCCTCAAGGGTGGCCCAGAGCCCTGGGGGACATCCACTTCTCTCTCCACCTTCCAGCCTGGAATATCTAGATAGATTTTATTAACCAAAAATACCAGGAGGACCAAAAATAATACCATGCATGGATATCATAATAATTAATGTGGCTATTTTCTCAATCACCTGTGCCTACATGTATTGATCAAGTTATTTGCTCCAATAGACTATAAACTTTTGACATGCCGCATTCTATTTGACTTGCACATATAGATTGTCTCAATGTCAAAAGACCTTGCCATTCAGGAAAGAATTATTGAAGATTCTAGAACCGTCTAATAGATTTTGAGATGGTTTTTGGAAGGATGTTAATTCCATTCTTGTGGACACCTACCACTTACCAAATTTGGACACAGATATTTCACTGGTCATTGTCTTTTTGTTCAGTGGACTTCAGAGTTCAGCCCACTCCCTTTTATTGCTTGCTACTTTTGAGGTGATATCTCAATGGAAACCTTCTTTTTCTGTACAGTATAATTACTGAAGCACATAAAGCAGTTATAGCAGGAATTTATCACTTTCAGGTGGAAATACTCCTAGCCAAATAAAAGAGTAGGAATGCCAGAAGCAATTTATAACAGGCTCCCTGACATTTTGTGTTGAGAAGCTCTACCACTGCATAAGCATCAAGTCATAAATCTCTGCAAACATGATTAAAGCAAGCAAGTGATTCTTCGAGGGGACACTATGATAAAATAATGCTATGATGCAAAACAGGAAAATTCTGTTGACAAAAATCACCAAAAACAGCTGTCAGTAAAATTTACAAACAGCTTGTTTTAAATTCTGTTAGATTTCAGCAGCTGTTTGTTTGCACATAAAATGTTCATTTACGAAATGAACATTGGCCCTCATTTGGGTTACATTGTGTTTCAAAATTTTGTAATCAATTTAATCAAAATTCATGCAATAATTTAAATTTCTTTCAGATGACAAGTGAAAGGTACCCAATATATTTAAGGATAATATATGTTCAATAAATATGGGACTACATGATGAATCACTGTATGCCATTATCTATACAAGTACTTAATTACAAATTCCATTTCAGCTTCATTTTTTCCCATCCATATATGCACTGTTTTGGAAATTACGCCTATTTTGTATTGGACTTACTACTATTGGTAGTTACCCTTTATACCCAATAATACATTTTAGAATTAGAAGGCTAAATTAAAGTTTTGTTACTATTATAAAGTCATTCTCTATGAGAGATACTTTATAAAATCTCTCCTCAATATTATTGCATATCCTTTATTTAGTTATTTTCCTCACTACAAAAGATATCATACATCTTTTTGATCTGTGAAGATAAAAAATACTTCATTATTGTTGAATGGATAAATTAAACTTACACACTTAGCAAAATCATATAGTCAGTTTTCAGTAATTCCAGCACTCACTACTATATGCAAAAACTCTACATTAAAAAATAATAAAATGGAGGCCCAGGGATATAGCTCAAGGGCACAGCGCCTGCTTGGAAAATGCAGTCCTGAGTTCAATTCCTGCTACAAAAAAGAATGAAATAGTAATCCTAGTGCTCAGGAGGCGGAGGCAAGAGGATCACTGCAAGTTCGAGACCAACCTGAGATACATATGAGTTCAAGGCCTTCCTGGACTACATAGGCCCTGTCTCAAAAAAACAAAATAATAATAATAATAATAATGGGAAGGCTGAATGTGGTAGTGCACATCTGTAGTCCCAGCTACTTGGCATGCTAAGGCCAGAAGATCACACACCAAGACAAGCCTGGACAACATAGCAAGTCCCCAACTATTTAAATTAAAATAATAAGTGTATTTTAGATAAGAACTACAATATCCTCATAGATACATAACTAGAAAGAAATATATTGTGTTTAACTTTTAAAAATGTCTATGCCCCTCAAAAACATTTGCATGTGTGTATTTGCTTATGCTATTTTTAGGTATTGATTTGAGGGTTAATTTGGAAGAGTAGGAAATTGAGGCAAATCAAAAACCATCATCTTAAAAAGAATCATAAAAACACACCTTTCATTCTTAAATCAGACGTGCTCAGTGATTTTCTTTCCTTTATCTGGCATACTCAAATCACTGAAAAAAAAAACATATGTATTCTATTGGTTTTAATTTCTATAAGCATCTGTAGAGTTAACCATTGCTCATTAGGATAGACACCATTAGCGTCACACTTGACAGATGAGAAAAAGGTTCTCCAAGTTTTTAAGTGACTTCCCAAGGATATACCTTAAAGTAGCAAAGTAAGGAAATAGATCTAGGTCTGCCTGACTTCAAAGCCCAAGTTTTCAGTACCTACATAACCTAGTTTTAATTAAGGACATTGTTTAAGGCTAAATCAATTGAAATACTGGAGTGCATACTAATTTTCAGCACAATTATGCACTGTAAATTACAGAACTCTTAAGTTATAATCTGTCAGAATTTACTGCCTGGTTACAAGTGTAATATAAGAAACAATACAAATAATTTGAAATAAATTATAATTAAGTGTTCAATTGTGTGGTACATTATAAGTATCACAAAAGGTTAAGGAAGAGAATGCTTTAAATTGCTGACTGAAGATTGGAATAATTATGGGCAGCTTTGTGTGAGAGGTGAAAGTAGAAGTCTTGGAAGATGAGTTTGAAATAATAGAAGGCCGAAAAGATTATTTCAAATGGGCAAAATTAAAGGAACCCATACACAGATAGGAAAACATTGACACCAGTTTGACTAGAGCAGAGATATTGCATTGAAATATGAAATAGCTGATTTTGTAGGTCAACAATAGCAATTTCATTTGGCTCAAGCTAACATTATACCGTTATGGTTAGCATACAGCTGATTGCAGTAGAGAACTACAATTTGAGGAACAATCAGTGAAACATCACTGTCAGAGAGAAAAGCTACCAAGAATCAACAAATAATGACTGGGATTATTATCCATTCTTATGTCACCTATGGAAATTTGGAAATGTCATGCTCAGATATTCAGAGAAAATTCTTAATCTAATCAAGGTAAATAAGATTAAAGAACTGAAATAAAAAATACTTGCCTTTTCAGGACAATTTGAGCTAGAAAATAAATATTATCAGATTATTAGTGTAACAATACATATTTACATCACATTGGCATCCACTAGTGGTGGTGTTTGCCAGCATGTACGGGCTCACAGGAGCCATTTATTACATTTTTAGGAATTTTACCAGGCATTTGTTAAAAATCATTATTTAAAATAATATGGTGTGTAGGTTCATCCTGCCAGACAGTCCTTGGGGAGAAGCAGATTACTTGAGTTTTTTTCTGATCATGTTATCTTCTCAATAGAGTTCTATTTTCACACAGTGAATTCATGTCAGATTTTCACATCTTTTTGGCTTATTGCTTTTGGTGAACATGGATGCTGTGATAGCAGTAATTATCAAAACCAAGAAAGAGCAGGAATAGGAAAAATATCCTTTGTTTTGCAACTATTTACAATGGTAAAAATGTAAAACTAAAAGGAAAAGTACATTTTAAATGTATAATACAAAATTCATGGGTTACTGATGGGGTAGAGAAACCAACAGAAAAGAGGAAAGGTGAGATGACTACTAATGACAGGAAAAGAAAAAATCAAGGCACTGTTCTTAGCACTCTAGGAGGCTGAGGAAGGAAGATCATGACTTCAATTGCAGCCTGTGTAATTGGTGACTTAGTGAGATATTGTCTCAAAAAAAAAAAAAGATTGGGAATGTAGTTCAGTGTAAAGGCCATAGGTTCAATCCCCAGTATCAGATACATACACACACACACACACACATACAAGCATGCACACACGCAAAGACAGGTTGGTGCTGGGGGTGTAGCTTAGTGGCAGTGCTCTCATGAGACACTGGAGTCAATTCCTAGCAGCATGAGCCAAGCTTTTTGTTCATGCTGAGCCTAAAGCCAGGATACTTTGAGGCAGGAGATTAGGGTATTGCAAAGCTTGCTGGGAAAGTAGGTATGAAATGCTAATTACAAAATACCAGGACAGGTGCAGAACAGTTCTCAAAGCCCTGCATGTAGATTTCTCAGAAGAACCTGATAGAACAGCCTATACCTGACACCAGCCTGAGGCATGGAAAATAGAAAAAATCCATTGAGCTCTCTGCTACTATGCTCTCATATTAGTCTTTTTGTCCAATAAATGGTTCTTGTTTTCCTACTTTTACTTGGTCCAAACTTCCTCTGCAGAATCTGTTTAATTTCCTACCCGTACTAAATGTAAAACCTAGGTACCATTTGTGTTTGTTTTGACCAATTCTGTGCTCAGGACAGAAAGAACCTAGAAGCCACGTCTAGGAGACTCTGGCACCCAAAAAGCTGGTAACAGCTCTGGACTTGGACCATGTTTTAAAAATGTGTGCAGAAATGAGTAAGTATCTGGAGAGATCCAAGATGGCCGACTGATAGGTAGCATGGTAGAGAGCCTCTCTGAGAAAAACAACTCAGATGCTAGAATCTAACACCATGGAGAAGACCAGACAGAAGGAGAGGAATTCTCACGACCCAGGAAGAAACTGAGGAAAAAGAAAAATAAAAAAAGAAGCATGGATAGAGGGCTGGAGCTGGGCACACTCCAGTTGCTGTACTGGGTATGTCTTAGAGTTGGGCGACTCACTATCGAACTGAAGTCACGACCCTGCCAAGAGTAGGGGTTGGTGAGCTCGAGACCCTTGGCGGGAAGAGTCTCTGCAACAGGGAGTGGAAATGTCCGAGCTACATGGACTTTCCTGAGTGCTGGGAACTGGATTCCCCAGAGCAAGATGAATGGATAGACGACATATTGAATTTGGGCAGGACAGGCTTGAATCAATAACTGAGGCAGAGTCAGTTGGCGGCTCCTGGACCAAAGCAGATTGGTGGGATCTGCTTGGGCTGGGCCATGCCCCTGGTCCGGACCCAATAGCCAGGGACAAGGCTGTCCCGAACCTGTGACATCCACAGGGCACACACAAACATATTGAAGACACTCACTGGTTGATTGTCTTAGTGGAGAGGGGCTGGCCCATATCGCCCCTGCCTGCACCTCACAGATCAACAGCAAACAGGAGAGGGCAGCACTTCCCTAGCTAGTGTGCTGCAGAAAAACTAAGCAATACGAAAAGGTCCTGAGACCTCCACCATTCACCTGTCTGAAAGAAACCAGAAACATGACAAGACAGAGAAACAACAAAAAGCCTCCAACCACCGACCCAGAGAAAATAAGTCCAGGAGAGGTAAATTCAGAGGAGATTGAGGGCAGCAAACATGCAATATCAGACATGGCCTCATTGGAAATCAAGAAATACTTCTGTGACCTTGAGGAATTTAAATCTGAAATTATAATTCAGGTGATGCAAAATATAAGAAGATTAATAAAAGAAATGCTGGGTACTCCTGAAGAAGACACAAATGGAAGAATGGAGGAAACCAGAGAAAGGAGAGAAGCCTTTGATGAAGAATATAAACAAAATCTAGAATACATGAAACATCCAAAGAGAATATTAGGAAATTAAAAACTCCATTGAAAGCTGGCAAAACTTCTTGACAGAAACTAAAGACAGACTTTCAAAACTTGAAGATAGATTTGCAACGTATGATCGTGAAAGTATGCATCTCTTAAAAATAACAAGGAACCAGGAAGTAATGATACAAAGGCTAGAAGATGACAAGAGGATTTATAACAAGAATAAAAAATGTAAATGAAGAATCAGGGACAAATACAAATGAAATAAAAAGGCTATTCACAGAAATAATTAAGGAAACCTTCCCAAGCATAGGAAACAGAAGTGATATTCACATATATGAGGCATACAAAACTCCAGCCAGCTACAACCAAAACAGATCTATACTCAGACATACAATAATCAGGATCCCAGAAATCCATCACAAGAACAGAATATTAAAAGCAGCCAGAGAAAAGAAACAGATTACCTATAAAGGAAAACTCATCAAAATCACAGCAGACTTCTTGATGCAAACCATCAAATCAAGAAGAACTTGGAGTGAAATATTCCAAGCCCTAAAAGAAAATAACTTCCAACCCAGATTGATGTACCCTGCAAAACTGCCTCTCAAAATTAATGAAGAGACAAAATATTTCCACAACAAAGGAACTGGAGGAGTTCGTGACCACCAGTCCAACCCTGCAAATAATACTGAAGGACATTCTAGAGAGAGAGAAGAAAATCACCACGATTCCAGGAACAATGGTAGAAAGGCCTCAATGAAAGGGGCAGACAGTGAAACGAAGGAGAAAAGTAAACAACAATGACAGAAAAATAGCATAGTAGAGAGGAGGCAGAGAAGATTGGCTATATCGCTATGTTGTCTTGACTTGATTTTATTCGAATCTGGTATGCTTGAGAGTATCAAGTCTGAGAGTAAAGGCAACTACTCTGAAGATGACAAGATTCAATAGGATACCCATTCTGGTTTGATTATTAACTGCCTTTGAAGTCCTATAATGTCTCCAATGTTTGGTTTTTATTAATAGTGCTCTGTACTACTAAGCTTAAATATACTATGCCTGACAATACAGACAATTTTATTGAAAATAACAAGAGACATCATAGTAACTACCATAGATCACCTAGTATTGTGGTTTTATATGTCCTTTTCATTTTGTGTTTCTCTAGGAATTTATATTGTTGACTTATTTTGATTTGTTTTCCCCTCTAATACAGAAAGGCTAGATATACCTGTAGAGACTTATACATGTGTAGAACTTCTAAACAGTTTATGAGAATTGATTATAGTTATTGTAAAAAAAAAAGAGGAAAAGAAAGTATTCTAATGGATATATCTGCATGTATGTTTAAGTGTGTAGTATTGATAACCATATTACTAAGTTTTTGTTGGATAGGTGAACAGAACTGATTGTAGCCTCACTGTTTAAATGTCCACTTCGCAGGCTTTACTTTTGTAACTTGAACAACTACTTCTAAGGGGAAAATATGTGATTATCAACTAGTGATTTCTTACTGGTTTTTGTTTTTGGGGGTTTTTTTTTTGAAATTTTGTCTTATTTCTACCCTCTTTTTGTTTCTTTTTTTTTTCCTTTAAATAAAAAAAATCTTTTTAATTAAAAAATAGAAATGAGTAAGTATAAAGCCAGCAAATGGGACATGAGCCAAAACAAAACAATAGCAACAAAAAATGCATGTTTCTGCCCATTTCCTTTGCTATTTTTAACATTTGTTAAACTATTTAATAGTTAATAGGTTTGTTTAATTCTAATTAAACTCATGCATCAAATAGTTTTGTAGAGTTTACTATCATCCAGTCACTGGGCTAGATGCTAGAAATACAGGGTCAAGTGAGTGCCCAGCCTTGTCCTCATTCAGTTTATAACCTTCAATTCCCTTTTTTTAGCTCTATCATAAGGAAAATAATCATTGCCTTCTCATAATGTTGCTGTGAAGGTCAAATAGGATTACCTTATATAAAAGTAGTGTGTAAACCATCCATGTGAGAGATTATTATTATACTTCTCTTTGTTCAAATTCAAAATAAGAAGTACTCAGGCAACCCCACATTTGTTAAAGTTAAAACAAAATTACTAACTTGAATTGTCGGTGCACAATTGCCTTTAGAAAAATTACCTTCTTTTAAAAACCTATGAAGTTTTGTGCAACTCCCATTATGATCAATACATAATGTGGCTTGCTTTGAAATTTCTCTTATCCATTTCATTTCCAGGTAGGAATTAAATTTCTTGTCTTGAATTATAGGGTGCCAGAATAAACAGTTAAAGTATTGAGCAGAAGCACAAAATCTAACTCATTCTGTCTTTGTGGGTGAACTGCAGACAAAAAAAAAGCCCTGTAATTTAGAGATATCCTTAGACTCTAGGTAATTTTTTATTATACATCAGTACAATACAATTAAAAATATATATCTAAAGATAATTTTAAAAAATACTAAAATGAAATAATCATTTTATCTACCCAGAGAATGAATTTATTTTTTAATCCAGAAACATAGGCCATTTATTTATAAACTTTGTCTCTTTAAATAAAATTACGGCATTAGCATGCTCACAGATCAAGCAATCTTGATAAGATCAGCTCTGCTAAGTGTTTTATAATTATTCAAAAAACTTTAAGCATTACTTGAAATGACTTTATCTTGTATTTCAAGTATTACTTATTGAGGAGTATACCAATTTTGAAAGAGTGGTCTGATAATAAAATATATATTCTTGGTTTTTGCCCTGGTTTGGGCTTAACTGTAATCCTTGTGATTTTCCAACTAACTACATCAATATGCATCTTTTGTTAAAATATTGGCCTTTGGTCCTTAGTTCCTCAGGTAGCTCCAAAACAGCTACCAAGGTGGAAAACAGCCTTTTTTTTTTCCAAGAAGCCCCTCAACCACACCTCAGTCTATGTTAATGAGGTGATTTTTGAAAAATCCTTGGATAATCACAGGATTGAGAATTGGTTGCCAGGGAACCTATCAAGTATTCAGGGAGTTTGAATTCAAAACTCCACCCATCTGTCCTTTGGAGAAGCGAAAGAGTAGCTAAATTTAAATTCATCACTAATAGATGATTTAATCAATGATATTTACATAATGAATTATACCACAAAGAGACAAGGCTCAGCTGGCTTCCAGGTAAGGGGATACATGGTTGCTCCTTGGCAGATGTAGCACTGGAGAAGGCATGGAAGCTCTGCACCCCTTCTATCATACATTTCCATGTTGTATCTCATGTAAGCTGTGGCATGTGAGAGACCAGTCCTGTGGGTGGCAAAAAGAATTTACTCATAGTCAAGGAATATAGGGTGAAAGGCCAAGACTTTTATATTTGACTTGAATATAAGAAAGGGTCTGGAAACATCATTTCAGGAGTACTTTTGTTATGCTGTGGGCAATGGGGCCCTGGACCGATTTCTAGGTTCTTGTGTGCAGTGAATAAAGAACTGGACATGGCATCCAACAATAAGTAAAAAGCAGCAAGTTTTAATGAAGTTTAATTAGGCAGTAGTATGTTCAGAGTGAGCAGTCTCATGCAGTGAAAGGAAAATGGTGGGATCAATGGAGGGCACTGGGCTTAAGAATTGATTGATTGATTGATTGTCTTTTTGAGATAGGGTCTTGCTATATAGTTCAGATTGGCCTTGAATTCACTGTGTAGCTCAGGCTGGCCTCAAGAACTCACAGCAGTCCTCCTGCTTCAGTTTCCCAAATGCTGGGTTTACAGGTGTGTGCCACCACACTTGTCAAGAATTTAAGATATTGCAACAGATCTAGAGCTCCTCCCATTGGATCTTCCAGACTGTGATTGACATGGTGCTATGTTAAATCAGATGAATCTCTCTCACATGTCCTTTCCCATAATTCACTTGACTATAATTGGTGTATGAGATGCAGTTCATATGCATGAAACTTCATTGAGCTCCAGGTGAAGAAAGGTTACCATGTAGATCATGGCAGAAAATCTGGCTGAATAGGTCCTGGTTTGGGACTTCAGAATTTTTCAAAGCAGCCTTAAGGGTCTTTGTTTTTCTTATTCCTGCCTCAGCATAGTAGGCCTTAGGAAAAAGGTAGGAGCATTGGACCTGGGACATTATCCAGGTTCAGAGGAGTGGTCTCAAAGCCCAATTGTACTATCTATGTTACTTTCATTCAGTCAAGTTGGTTCTGTTGTCCAGCCATTTCAGTTCTATGGATAATGACATAATGTTTTTGTTTGACATGGTCCAGTGCCATTGGCATTGCTAGAAACAGTCCTTCTGGGTAAAATTAATTGACAAGTGTGTTAAGATTGGCTAATATTAATGGTCAAGGTTATCAGAATAAACTATATATGTTTGTACTTAAAAGGGACTTTTGACATCATATTGGGGTAGGGGGAGAAATAGTACTTTTTAAAATATGAAAGCATTTAGGTTAGCTAGCAATGTAATATAATTCTTGGGCATAGTTTACAAGGTATAAAGTTAATATTCTACAGATTCATTACTCAGTGGCAATGTGGCCTGTAATAAAACAACTGTGGTACCATGATTTCTTACATCTTCCTTTGTATCCTTTGTAATATGCATTGTATTAAGTTGTTAAATGTATTTCCTAGACTTCTGTGAGTCACTATATTGAATTACCTAATGGGAAGAGCTTGCAATTAGCATCCAAAGCGGGGACATTCTTGGGAGGCTGAGTTCTCAATCGGTAGGTTAATGCTACCTCCACATAGTGTCAGAACTGAAGTGAACTAGAGGACACCTAGGTGCTATACACTGCAGAACCAATTGATTCATTGCTGTTACTGGAAATTTCCACACAGTTCTTTATAACTATAATAACTGATTGCTAAATGAGAGAATAGAAAAAGCTCTTTGATGTGTTTTTGCAGCACCTGATTGAATCCAGGGCCTGATCCATTTTAGGCAAGCACTCTTTCAATGAGTGACATACCCAGCCTGTACTTTGATTTTGATTCCTATATTTTCAGAAGAGGTAATCTTAGGCAGATAGTGAGACATTAGCAGACCTGGGGACAAAGGAGAGAACCAAAATAGAATGTGTTACCAGTGAAGTAGAGAAAGACTTCAACATGCAATGCATTTATAATCATTTGTTAGTCTTAGACCCTAAGTGATTGTACATTGTACACATTGTACACATTGTACACATTCCATCTAATATTTGGCTACCTGGCCATTTAAATCCAGTGCAAGGCGTACAGCACTCTTGTTGGCTATGGCCTATAGCCCAGTGATATTGCAACAGAGATGAGCCTAAGACATCACCTACTAGATAAAAGAAACTAACCACTGGATTAAGAGCCAGTTCAAGCAGCTAATTAAACAAGAACAAAGGATAAAAGTTTAAAAAGGAGGAGAGGTAAAGACTTTTCCTTACATAAATAAAACATGCTAAATTAATAGCTCCTCCCTAATCTCTAGGCTGGGCTTACACAATCTTAGAAATGAAAAGTAAATAGCTTCCTTTGAACCAGCGAATAACTAATTTTATTTAGGCCCCAAACCCACAAAGCCACTCTAAAATAAGTCCCTGCTCCTCTGTTTACTGATATAAGGCCAAAACAAAGAAAGTACATTGACATTTCCATTTGTGAAAACCACTCATGGTGCACCATGGGCTTTTTTCTTCTTATTTGTAGTAAATGTTTCCTTAACTCCTCCTTGTGTCTGAGATGTTATTCTTCAATTTAGAGAGACAAAGAACTTGGGTTTATATAAAATTAGCTGTTTCAATATCAGGAATGGAAATGTTCTTTAAGGCCCTCCTTTCCAGGGCTTGAACCTGGTTTAAATTAAGAACTTACCTTTCTCAAATTCTCTTTCATAATTTCCTTAAATGATTAAAGCCACTGAGAAAACACTGACCATCTAAAGAGGACATGAAGAGGTTTTGCAATTTTAAGATAACTTCTAAGTAAAATGTTGATAAGTACAATAATTTTCCTAATTGTCTGAACCACAGGAGTAATTTTTGTGTGTATAAAAATATATTCAAACTTTTCTGTTTTCTTGCTTGAAGATATAACTTCCTTTTTGTCTCTTTTATAATAAATTCTACTTGGACTTCTTCATGGCCTCTGTGTCTTGGCTGAATTCTTTTCTCAAAGTCACATACAACTCAGAACTGAGGAAGAGAGGGGCTGGTTTCTTGCTACGTCAGGATTCAGCTTCCTGGTAGCAATAATATCTATTTTAGAAGGTAATTGATCCATTGATCTTCTAAGAATAAGTTCCCATTAACTTTTTTTTCTAAGTCATGGGAATTGAAGTGAGACCCTTCTCACTGAGCTATACCTCCTGTTCTTTTTAAGTTTTATTTTTTCATTTTGAGAAAACATCTTGTTAAATTGCCTAGGCTGGACTTGAATTTTACATCCTCCTGACTTAGCTTCCTAGAGTGCTGGAATTATAAGCATGTGCCATCTTACCCAGCTTGCCATTAACTTTTGAAAATAAAGATTATCAATATTCTCTTTATAAAAAGACTGAAATAAAACATAGGTCATCATTTTCACAAGCTGAAATATGTGACATTTTTGATGATAAATCAGAATTAATATGTGTAGTTCTTGTGCATTGTTTAAATTTATAACTGAACAAGCATAGGATAGAACCACTATTTATCACAATTAAGGTCAAGTATATATAGATATGCTAGCACATATTGTAAGATTAAACTGACTCATTATTCTTAAATTTGTAAGGTTAAAGGGTTACATATTTTAAATATATAGAAAAGTTTTTCTCCTCCATAAATGATCATAGATAATTGGACATTCTAAAGGGTAAACAGTGTGGCCCACCCAAGCATGAAGAAAAAGCAGATCACTAAGCATGAAGTATTTAAGCACAGGTAATGCAGTCTTTACAAGGCAAGCATATTTTAAACTCAATTTGTAATGTGTCAGAAAGTCAGGAAAATAGTTTTAGTAGTGGTATGATATACTGTGATGGCTTCAATGCAAACATGAATCAAGACCTCCATATGCTGTCAAGAGAACCTAACCTTGCAATATGAATTCTACGCAATGTACTTCTTTAAGGAAAACAGGGTGAAAAATGACACCTCAGGGCTAGGGATTTAGCTCAGTGGAGTTAGCGCCTATCTGACAAGCATGGTGTCATGAGTTCAATCCCCAGTACCAAAAAAAAAAAAAAAAAAAATGACACCTCAAGCCAAGCATAGTGACACAGGCCTATAATCACAGCATTCAGGGAGGCTGAGGCAAAAGGATCAGGAGTTCAAGGCCAACCTTGAATACATGGTGAGTTTAACACCAGTTTGTATAACAAAGTGAAACCCTGTATTAAACAAACCAACAAAACAACAAGTGGCACCATGGTTTTTTTTTAAAAAAAGGCATTTTAAGTAGTGTTTACAAAATAATATTTTTCTATGTGTCGTGCTTCATGTACTATTTAGAGCAAGTGGTTTATATATTAAAATACCTGTGATAGTGGTATGTCTTTGTGTTAAAGTATATTATAGTCTGAAAATTGCCCCTTGTAAAGTTGTTCACTGTGTTTTTTTCCTTTTCCCAGCATTACAAACTCTTACACACACACACACACACACACACACACCTTAAATGATTGATGCACTAACTGCTGGTATCCACTTGTTGGACAAGAAATTAGATAAACACTGGTCCCAGGACTACCTAATCTGTAATCTTATTCAGAGACTGGACCACCTGATGTTCTTCAGATAACATCAAGATGTAGGCAAAGGACTTACTGATTATGTTCTTTAATTAAAAGTGGAATGATGTTTAACTTGCAGAAAAATAGTTTTTGTCCAAAGAATAAAAGAGCTTGACCTAGGAAAAGAAGGGTTGTTGCTATTTCCAGGATAAAGGAAAACATCTTGAATGACAGAAATGGTCACTGAGCCTGGACATATGATTCAGCATGCAGCCTTCTTGTCTTTTGCCCCACTCACCTCTTTTCCTTCCCATGAAAGCCTTTTCAAGCACCTGAGTTCTCTAAGATGCTCTTTGTTTTGGTGATGATGATTATCCCACCATCCCATCTTCTCAAGATACTGACATAGAGGAACAAATGCAACTCTCAACCTGTTGGATGTCAAGCACACCGAGTTTATATTTCCCAAGGTCAAAGGAGTTCTAATGAACAACAGAGGTTAAGAGTAGGAAAATTTATTGAGAGAGATCACTCTAGAGAAACAGGAGGGGATCTGAAAGTGAGTTGCCACAGGCTGTACTTCACAGGAAGTGCAAAATCGCAAGGCAGGTGCAAAATGATGCGATGAGCATAACATGGGTCAAAACTATGATCAACCAATAATATTAAAGTATAGCTGCCTGGGTAATATTGATCCAGTGGAGAAGCAGGTCACATAGCAAGGGTACAAGGAAAGAACAAGGACCTTATTAGGCAAGGATGGATAAGGAGGTCCTGGTCACCTACCTAGGTGACTGATGTATAGCTAGACTTTATCGGGCCAGGGGATACCAACTATAGTATAATTTCCAATTTATTAATTATCCATTGGGGAGGCATGCGGGCCTGGTCATTCTACCTTCATCTTGAGGCCTGGCCTTTGACAGATGCGCCTCCAGCCACAGCTGTAATGTGCTCTCATCTTCTGCACTGGCTCTTCGAGGACCTATCCCTGTCTTGCTGCCTATAATATTTCTACCTAACCTAGCTGCCAAGAGTAGTAAGTACTAGCCTCTGAAATAAACTTGACTTCCTTCCGACTCTCCTTCCCAAATGTTGACTTTCAAGTGGTGAACAGACAAACTTGAGACAGGTACCATGCCTACAAAAATTTTTGGATAAAAATATCATCATTATTTTATAAGGCTGGGTGTTTTTAATAGAGCAAAAATAAAATTCATTTTTGGAAGTAATTATTTTAGCTCACAGAAATGAAGTATGAGAAAAATAACTTTAAAATTGTGCATCATTTTTAAAATAATAGACCTTTCTTATTACTTTCCAACAAGACTTTACAGGGGATAATAGCTTTTTATTACAATATAGTACTCATTCTGTGTAAGTGAATTAAGAATATCATGAAACATTTTATAAAAATTTAAAGTTATAATCAACAAATCATATTTTGCTTAAAAACTAGGTAAAATATAGAAAAATCATTTTTAAACCTTTTTTTGTAAGGAATAATCATTTCATAGTTTGTATTTGGAGACATATTACTGGCTAGATATTCTTCAAAACACTATTGACATCAGTTGTAAGATTTCTGAAGAATATCAATTGCAATTGTAGATAGCCTCTGAAAATTAGAACTCAACCTAAAAATTATGCTCAGTACTTCTCTGTTAGGACAAGTAAAGTCCAAATACTAAGTACCTTAGTTTTATTAAAATGTGCCTGGAGGGAATGTACTAATATTTCTTGTTCCTCACCTATATGGGTGGCCTTGGCTGAATCATAATGAGGAAGGCTATTCAATTATCTTCTCTTCTTCAATTACCTATTCCAGGAAAAGCTGAAATGTATTTAAGTATTGGGATTCTTTAATACTTAGAATTTGAAAAGAAAATACATTGGATAGAAAAGATATTAAATATCAAACTCAGAAAGAGATTTATTTCTGCATGCTACAAAACAGTGATATGTAACAATTTCCTAATACTTTGCATGTTGTGCCTGTTTAATTTATTAAAAATTGATTTTTCTGTACAAGATAAATTTTCTTTGCTTTGTATAGAAATTATTTTGAAAGATTTCTAAACTGCTCATTTTCCAGGTGATATTGGGAGATGCTCAAAAACATGTTCCCTGATTTTTAAGACATTCAAGAAGAGAATTCTGGGGCTAGAGATTTAGCTCAGCAGCATAAGCACCTGACTGGCAAGTGCAAAGTTCTAAATTCAATCCCAAGTACCAAACCAAACAAAAAAATACCAAGAAGAGAATTCTAAGATTAAGAGGGACAAACACTTTCAGGAATACCTGCTCTTAGGAGTTAAGAGAAGCAAGATGATTAGGAGATTAAAACAAAAATATTAAACTTCATTTATAGAGAAAGCATAGAGGGTATATTATTTAAACATAAAAAAACCTAAAGAGTTTGGAATTCTAAGTGAAGAAGATGATGCCGGGAGAAAGACTTCTTTCTTTCCTTTGCCTTTGCCTCTGCCTCTCCCTCTCCCTCTCCCTCTCCCTCTCCCTCCCCCTCCCCCTCCCCCTCCCTTCTCCTCTTCTTCCTCCCTTCATTCTTTTCTTCTTGTCTTCTTTTTTTCTCCTCCTCCTCCTCTTCTTTCTCCTTCTTCATGTGTGTCTAGTGAACACACTAAACTACATTCTTAGCCTTTTTTTTATTTTGAGGCAGGGATTCCCTAAATTTTCCAAGCTTGGCTCAAACTCTCAGTCCTCTTTTCTGTGATTACAGAAGTGTACCACCACAGCTGACTGCATGCTTTTTAAAAGACTCTTACTTGTGATTTTAGCACTTTGGAGGCTGAGGCATCAGGATTGCAAGTTTAAAGCCGGTCCAGGTTACAAAGAGAATTCAAAGCCAATCTAGACTATAGGCTAAGATGCTGACAAAATAAACAAATAAATAAAAAACTCACTCTCCTCTAGTGTCCTGTAGTGATAAGAGATATCAGACAGAGGACAGACCATAGAATTTAAACTTCCAAGACCTAGAACTGGCAAAAAACTGCAAAATTTGAACCTTTTATTTCACTCCAGAAGCGTGATTGCCTTTCTGAACAACTGTTAATATCTTTCTTTCAAAAGTTCCTTTCACATTTTTCAGAAAACAATTTTATGGTGGATCTGCTTTACTTCTGTTTTTATTTTGTGAACATTCTCATGATCTGATACAATATAGAGGGTACTGCCAAAACCCAGTTAAAGTAGATCATAGCCCTGTGACCAAAATTTCATAGTAAATACTGAAGGAGGTAAAAAACAAGAAGAAAGAAGAGGGTTATTAAAAAGATCTAATGACTTTTTAGCTTAAAAAAGAGAAAAATTGTAAAAATAAATGATCAGACTTAATGATATTTAGGTTTTAACTGCAATTATGTGATTGTTATTTTATTCATTTACTTAGTTTTTTTGAGACAGGGTCTCACTATGTTACCCAGACTGAACTTTGATTCCTGTACTCTCCTTCAGCCTCCAGAGTGCTGAGATTACAGATATGAGCCACCACACCCGGCAATGTGTTGAATTCTACAGTGAACAACAAAAGAAGTTAAAAGTTCATTGGTTTGAGGCTGCAACATTGCAAATAAATGATTTCGGTAGTAAGATATGACAACTTCAATCCACATTTCCCACAGGGCTTCTCTTCACACTTTGATATTTAAATCATTCTCTTTCCAAAGAACCTCTAGCTTGTGACCTGGGCTACTCTCTTTCCTGATGATTCAATTCTCATTTACCAGTGCTTTTTACAGTTCTATATTGACACTTCCAATGACTTCGGGAAATTGCGTCTTGAACAATATTTGCATTTTCACTTTGTACTGGATCTAGATTGTATTTTACATTATATTTTCCAGCTACTGGTGCTTTAAGCTATGGAGGGCAGATGAGCAGGACAGGTGTGAAAAACTTTATCTGCCCTCCCACTACACCCAAGAGCAGGGCATGAGTTTACAGAGACAAAGAAGTCCTCCTTCCCTCTGTACCAAAAAAGTACAGATGTTGATCACTAAAGCCAGCTTTGGACTCTTATCAACCTGGAAATGCACCAGAGGAATCGACAGGATGGGCTTTACTATCCAGCTTTTATTAACCATTTACTTGCCTTCCCACCATTTGGTACCCCAAGGGACTCAAAGTCTTTTTCTTTGATTTATCACTTCTCCATCAATTTATTGTTCTTTACCGAAAATGCTATATGAGCCTGAAATCAAAGTCATCTCTTTAAAAATTAGTCATTACCTGGACATGCCTTACTTATGTATAAAATATGCATGTTATTTTGCTTTTTTCTGTTATCCATCTTTTGTGAGTAGAACTCATCCCAACTAGGACCTCTTGTATCAGTCAGTTGTTCTCTACAGAAACAGTGTTAATAGAATGTGTAATCTCTTTAATATACCTTTATTATACAAAATATATTGTATTAATTAATTAAATTTTATTATAAATTATAATATGTTATATAACATATAGGTTATATAATATATTATAAAACATAATATATCTTTATTATGTGTATATATGTGATTTACAAGACAAGCTTACAGTGGCCACCTGCAGAGTCAGGTGTAGAAGAGTGCAAAGGGCCTGTCTGCACCCTGTAGTGTCAAAGGATCCAGTCATAGGCCAAAGGCCTGGAGCTCACTGTAGAGTTCATGAGAGTCTGTGTCAGGAAACCAAAAGGCTCACACTGCAAGGCTGAGGGGTCTGCAAAATCTGGATCTTCTCTGCAAAAACAGAAGTGAGCCTTCTTTCCTTTGTCTCTTTTATAACATTCAGGCTATAACCCTATTTACTGATGCCACTCACACCTTGGATGGGTCTTTTACCTTCAGTAACCCCCACTCAGTCACACCCAGAACTGTGCTAAGTCATTCAGTCAGGTTTCTCTTACTGAAGCTGACGTGACAGTTAACTATCACAAAGCAAAAATTTTTTTTCTCCCATATGTGATAAAATGCATATTTACAGTCAGAAAAATATAACATTAATATCAAACTTGTTACTAGAAAATAAATGTTTGACACAATTTGAAACTATTGCTTTCAGTGAATTCTTTTGGATATTGTCCATTAAAGATACACACTGATTCATAAGTTTTCTCTGACTAATTTGAATTTTTAAATCAAGTTCGATTAATGAATTAAGATGATAAAAAGTTAAAAATGGAAATCCAATCCACCCCCATCCCCACGCGATTGAACCCTGGGCCTTCTCACTGAGCTGCATCTCCCCCCTTTTTTTTTTTTCCTTGAGACAGTGTTTCAATAAGTCACTAGATTGCTTGGGTTAGGCTCAAACTTGTGATCCTGCTGCAGTCATCCTGCGTCAGCCTTCCAGAGTTCTAGGATTACACGCATCTACTACTATGCTCTGCTGCAATTCAATGATATTCAATAAATAAACAATGATCAACCTGACAAAGTTGCATTTGTAATTTCAAATGCCTAATATTGTTACTATTGAGGTAAAATTTGTATCCTCATCTTTACTTAAAAAGGTTTTGTTTGCATTAGAAGAAACATCTTTATTACCTAAATTTTACCGTGCATTTGATTGTGTTAGAAGCCAAGCACTTGTTGACCAACAGGGAATGTTTAAATGAAAACAAACAGACTCTCTACAATCTAATGCTTCTGTGTTATTGGCACTTGGTCCATATTGCACCCTTTCTGAAACATCTACTTGTTAGTAGTTTCTTCATTTAGAATTCTGTAAATGCTCTCTCATTTGCTTTAGTAATGGAGATCACATCTTGCCATCAACTTTTGTTGACTCCACATCTTTCATTATTGTCTATCACTGACATGCTTTTGCAATATGGTTCATCAATTTCTGCAGGACAGTGTCTGTAAGAATTTTTTTACATTGGTCTCTCAAAGGCACAAAAAAATCCTGTGTTGCATACTGTTCCTCTAACTTTGCCATTAATGAGCAATACAGAAATACCATTGTTTAAGGATAAGACAAGACAGAAATAAAATATTAACAGAGTACAGTGGTACAGGGCATGCTTCTAACCCCAGTTATTCCCAGGAGGATAAGGCAGGAAGACTGCAAGTTCAAGACCAGCCTGGGCAACTTACTGAGAGTCTATATTAAAATAAAATAAAATAAGTGATGTCATTCAATGTGAGTCCCTGGGTTTAATCCTCAGTACGACCAAAAAGAAAAGAGGGAGGGAGGGAGGGAGGGAGGGAGGGAGGGAAGGAAGGAAGGAAGGAAGGAAGGAAGGAAGGAAGGAAGGAAGGTGTGTTAAAATTATTTGTAGGATTTTTTTTTTTTGCTCATGTTCCACATTTTAAAATTTTGTTTGAATTTTTTTTTGTTTGATTGTAATATATATAATGATCACATTTATCATGGGAAATTGATACATACATATAACACATCTGAATTCTCTTCACTTTTCTTTCCCCTCCTTTCCTTTACTCCTCCCTCCTTTTCTTGTCTCCTCTCCATTTCAGAATGCTTTTCAGTTGTCGTTTGTGTTCCTTTGAATTAAATTTCTCAGTAAGCACAATTCCACAGTACACTCAGTTCATGCTTATCAAAATTTAATAAATTCCTAGAAACTTAGCAGTACATAAACATTACTAAATGATTTAAAATGTCCTGATAGGGTTTAAAGATTTACATATTACAATGAAAAGTGCATGGGAAAAACATTTTGAAAATGCTGGGCCTTGGTAATTGCCATGTCATTCCTTCAATCTCTATGGAAATGATCACCTGTTATTTTGCTGTACATCTCTAAAACATTCAAATTTGTGAGAACATAAATGATAGGTATCATATTATGGTAGAAAGAATCCTGAATTATGGATATGAACCCTGTGGTTTCAGACAGTACTCTCTCTCTCTTACTAGACAACTCATGAAACTGATCAAATTAAGTTTCTTTCACATCTCCTTGTCATATTGCTCCAACCTAATTTGTTTGTATAAGTTAAACACACTGCATCTTTATCTCTACCAGAAAAACAATAGATAGAACAACTCCAGGATAGTTTGTCAAGTTCAATCTAACTTTCTCTTAACCTTAAACTCTTTCCTTTTAGTCTTATATACAGATATAATTGATAATTAATAAGATTTAGTAGATTTGGGTATTATCCCTTGGATTTATCATATCCTCAATTATACAAGAAACTATTTAGTGACTTATTATTTCATAGATTCATAGAAGAATGGGATTCATTCTTTTATTTTTTTTTCTTTTTTTTACTAAAGAAATCTTTCAATTGGACGGCACACCTCAGAAAAACAGATCACCATACCCAGTCTCCTTTTGAGAAGTGCTTCTATAGGAAGTCCTTTATGCATACCTGAATTTGTTGATGCTTGTTCTATAATTGCTACCAGGGCTCCATGCATGCTAAGAGTGTGATAGTCTAAAAAATCAACTTAGACAAGTATGTTAATCCCTAGGAGGGCTATCTTATGGTTAAATGCCATCACACAATTTCATGCTGTGTCTACACTGTGTACTGAGTTACCAGCAAACCAAAGTCAATACCAGTTTCTCAATGATGGAATTTGAGAAAAGTGTTGAATATACCAAATGACTGTATAATATGTTGAACTCAAAAACCCTTCCCACAACAGTCAGTATTACAATGTTTGGTGCAGGGAGATTGCAACCCATAAAGATAGCTCTGACTTGGTTCCTAAAAACTTGTAAATGTTTTTTACATAGTATGAGTCTTGAATATGGGATTAAAGTTAACGTTCTGAGATCGGGACTGTCTTAGTTGTCTCATTGCTAAGACAAAATACCTGACATGCAAAGATAAAGGAGGAAAGGTTTATTTAGCTCACAGTTTGTAGAGATTTCAGTCCATGATCAGCTGGCTCCAAGGCAAAGGTGGCACATGGCAGCAAAGCAGTAGCTGAAGGTGGTGGAAGACAGCAAAAGCAACAAGAAAAAATGAAGTAAGCCTCTTTATGTCCCTTATATTATATCCAGTCTACCAGGATTAGGGTGGTTCCAATCCAATCAGTAGAGTGATCCATCAATCACCCACCCTTAATCTCAGCATCCTTAATCCCAGCATTATACTATGAATCAATCACACACTCTAGATTCAGCTACCTCTGAAGAAAAAATTTTATGACTGCATGAGGCTTTGGGGGACATCTAGACACAAACCATAACAGGGATATTATCTGGATTACTTGGGATGGGGTCTAAATGTAATCACAAGGGTTCTTGTAAGAAGGAGGCCAAGGGGCTGAGGATTTAGCACAGTAGCATAAGCAACTGCCTGGCAAGTGAGGTTGTGAGTTAGATTCTCAGTACCCACCTGCAAAATGAAGAAAAAGGAGGAGGAGGAAGGAGAAGAAGGGGAAGGGGAAGGGGAAGGGGAAGGAGAAGGAGAAGGAGAAGGAGAAGGAGAAGGAGAAGGAGAAGGAGAAGGAGAAGGAGAAGGAGAAGGAGAAGGAGAAGGAGGAGACAACGAAGATGGCCAAAGGCTGAAAGGGGATTTATTTTTAGAGACAATAGAGAAGTGTGATGAAGCCAAGGAAAGCTTTGAAGCTACTGGTACTAAAGATAGAGAAAGGGGCCAGAAGCCAAGGAATACAAAAGATACAATATTAGGAGTTGGAAAAACCAAAGGAACAAGTTCTCCCTGGGAGCTTCCACAGTCCTGCCAATATCTTACTTTCAATTCAGGGAAATAGATTTTGGATTTTGGCCCCAAGAACTGAAAAAGAAAATCTGTGTTGCCTCATCAGCAAGTTTGTGACAATTTGTGCCTCAGTCATAAGAAACTGACACAAATATAAGGTGCATGTCCCATCTCCATATGCAATGAAGAAGGTAGAAGTCACACTTTGTAGACCTTTGCTTTTCCTCCCCAGCAACCAGATTTAGTCCTCCTTTATTTGGCCATCCTCATGTATGATCATGACCCATGTGTGATCAGCCAGCACTCTATTACTGAGCTATAACCCTTGTACCTATAAAGTAAATTTAATAAAATTATAATCAACAATGGCTCCAGCAAAATTTTTTCTTCAACTAGCAAGCAAATTCTTTACTATTAAAATGAATTAGCATTCTCTATTTTATTTTTGTTGAGGTTAAGTGAAGAGCACATAGACCAGTATAGTTTAGCACAATTATTATCCCAGTGCTTTGAGAGTCTGAAGTAGGAGGAATGCAAATTCAAACCCAGCCAGAGACACTTGCAACTTAGCAAAACTCTGCCTCAAAATAAAAAGTAAAAAACAGGGGAAAAAAAAAACACTAGAAACGTGGCTCAGTGTAAAGGCCTTGGGTTCAACCTGATCGCTGATGTAAAATCAGAGCCCATATCTTTCAAATCTTTCTATTAGTTTTCATAAACTAGTAACCTATATATTCGTGATTTGAATTTAAATTATACCTATTGTATACTTTATATTTCATTTGCAAATTTATTTATCTTTTCTGCTTAGGTTTTTGAACGAGGGTCTTGCTATGTAGTTCAGATTGGTCTTTAGGCATGTGCCACTATGCCCAGGTTGGTTTTATTCTTTGTTTTTATTTTATAAGGAATATCAGTCTGAGATGTTTAGGTTTAGACTTCTCTTTGTACTTAACAAAAGTCTACATCAGAGGCTTAAACTTTTTTTTTCTCCTTTCAAAGTTATTTTAAATCTACTAGATTGAAAAACATGCAAAGTCTATGAGGCTTAACAGGACAATGATTTTTTTTTCTTCTATACTTTCTCATGTTTCTTTTTCTTCCAGTGTGTTAGCATTGTCACTGTGACAGTGTTAACTTTAAAGGAGGAAAGGTTGCACCTCAGAGGTTGCAGCTCACAATTGCTTGATTCTCTTGTTTTGGGCCTGTGGCATACACTACATCATGGGGGGAGTACATGGCAGAGGAGGCCTGTTTACCTATGGGAGTCAGTGCAAAGAGAAAGATAAGAAGGAGCTGGAGTATTAATACCCTCAGAGCATGCCCAGTAACCTAATTGTTTTCTACTAAGCTCTATCTCTTAAAGATTCTATCACCTCCTGATAGTGCCACAGAATAGTGACCAAACTAATACATAGGCATTTGGGTAACATCAAGACCCAAACTATAGCAACTTACATACTTTCAGTAATGGAACTTTCACAGTGCTCATATTCAAGTACATCTCACTGTTAAAGATATTGTTAAAGGTATTGTTAAAGGATGTAATTTGATAAAAGTCTTTTAGTTGTGTGAATTAAAATTTGGTGAGTTTGGCATGATGAAACACACCTGTAATTCCAGCAGTGGAAAGGCTGAGGTAGGAGGATTGCTTTAAGTTTAAGACCAGTATGAGTTGCATAGTAAAGCTCTGTCCCCTAAAAGGACCAAACAAAAGAAAATGGTTACAATTCTAGTTGTTCTGAATACTTGAAGTTTTAGATAAGATGATATTGGTTCCTATAGTGTCATGAACACAATATACAGTTAAGAAATAACAAGCAGTTTACTATTCACAGATGGTATTGATGTCAGAAATGTAAACTTCAGTGTCTGGGATTATAGCTCATTAGAGCGCACACTTAGCATGTGTGAGGTACTGAGCTCAATCCTTAATACCACGCATAAACCCACGCACACATAAATGTAATAAATTTAACTCTGAAAACACACTATTTTATAACTTTCTCCAGGAAGCCTTTCTGGATCCCAAGTTCTTCCAGTGAACGTGGTTCTTTCTTTAAAATCCATGTCACCTATCTTTACTCTGGTGAGCAGTGGGGAGAGGGTCGCTTTTATCTTTTTTATTTTTTTCTTTGATCTAATCTCTATGCTCTACTGTCTAAAAGTCAGGGACTCTTTCCTCCCCATACTAGTTGGCCTTCTATATGATAGGCATTCAGTGTTTGCTGAAATGAGCATAGCTCCGGGAAGTGCTGCTATCTGGGAGGAGGTGTACTTTTAATAAGAGGCACTTTCTCAGGGGCTACTCAGCAAATGTCAAGCCTCTTAAACTGCTGCCTACAAAAATCTGACACTGGCAACATTAACCTTTAGAGGCCATATTAGCATTTACTTGAAGGCTGTGTTTTGCAGTGAGTAACAGGCTACCTCAAAAGCCTAATTACTTAGACTCTAATAACACAGGTTTAATAAAAATGTAAAATGGATTGATAAATTATCAGAAACCATAAACTCCCAGTTTAATACTCTATAGCAAGAACATGTTCTCTAGTTAATTTTCTGCTTCCCAATGATGTGTTCACTTAATCATCCCTACATTCCAGTCAAATCCGTTACAGCATGAGCTCTTACAGCTTCAAGACAGGAAGATCTTTTATTTGTCCAAACCTTCTGCTTCCCTCATGGATTCAGGTTTCATTGAATTCATTAGCCCATGAACCCTTACTTCAAAAATGACAGTCATCAAGTGGTTTGTCCTATTTGAGAAAATGAAAACATAGGAAGCTTTGAATCAGAAGCATTTTCATCAAACTTAATCTGTGTCTTCTAAGCCATCATCCATCCTCATCACTTAGTTAAGTGCTGTGAAGCTTATAAAAGAGGGACAGGATACCAGATTTTATGCAGCCCTGTGGCACAATCATGTTGTAAAACATTTAATTGTTGTAAAATAGAATATGGTTAAGTGTCAGGATGAGACATATGGCCAGCAAGTGTTTCTGAGGGTCTGCTAAAGGAGACAGACATCAACAGAGGTCTAAGGGATGTCAGCCCAAGGCAGGGCTGTGCTAGATTGCACCACGAGGCAACCAACAGGTAGGGGACAGCTTTGGAGATCTCAGAGCAGCCATGGCGGCCTGGACTCAATCAGGAAAGGAAGAAGAGCAGACACCCAGAGAAAAGGAAAGAGAAGGAGGTGTGAAGGCATTAGAGAGGAAAGTTCATAGTCTTATTTTTTTAACTTGATACAAAATTATAAGATAAATTACCATTACTCATGTTATAATTCACTATCATTTTTTTTATTTATTTGTTGCCTAAGCAACTTTAGATAGGTTGTGAAAATTGCAGGCAATAAAATAGAAAACTATAATTAAAAGGTAGAGTCTATAATTTCATAGGATGAAAGGAATAAAAGGAAATTTAAAAGCAAGATGATAATTCAAACTGAACAGTAGACATTTTAAGATTTTTATAAATTCTATTTAAGTCACAGAACTAGGCCTGAGACTCTGGCAATGAAAGAAAAGACAGGCATCAGTACATTTTAGCTGATGTAGGTATTTTAGTGTAGAATTCTTAACTCGGGCATGTGTAACTCTTAATAGTTTATTAACAACTTCTATGAGCATTCCATAATTTTATCCAGAGTATTTCTATATGAAGGTTTGTTTTGCTTTGTTTGAGGAAAGTACCCATAATCTCATCAGGTTCTTAATGAAGTTTTTGACCTAAAATGTTAAGAACTACTGAAAAGATGGTATTTAGTTTACACACCACTGTCATGTACCTACATCATCTAAGGCCCAGAAAGATTAAGTCCAAGGTCAAAATTAAGAGTGTCAGCCAGATTTGGACAGTTAATATTTTTTTGACCCACATAGTGTTTCCTAAAAGCTGGAAATGACAATGTTTAAGTCTTAAGAAATGGAAAAGTCTAGCAATACAGAGCTTTCAATCCAGTACCACAGGCTCTACTGGAGCATAGACATGCTTACCTTTGGAGCCAAACCAGTGGGCACTGTTTTACCCCATTCTCACTACTCCCCAGTAACTGGTTTTGTTTTGTTTCGTTTTATTTGTACTGGAGATCAAACTCACGGCCCCATGCTTGACAAGCAGGTGTTTATGCCACTGAGATAAATCCTCATCCCCCACTACTGATAAATTGAGCATCCCAATCTGAAAATCCCAAATGCTCCAAAATCCAAACTTTTTCAGTATTGAAATTATATCATAAGTGAAAAATTCAACACCTGACCTCCTGTGATGAGTTATAGGCAAAATGCAGATTAAGCATGTATAAAATTACATTCAGGATGGTTACATAAGGTGTGTAAGAAACAAATGAACTTCATGTTAAGACTTGGCTCCCATCGCTAAGATATCTCACTGTGTATATGCCAGGATTCCAAAATCTGAGAAAATCCACTCCCGCACATACTTGTGGTACCAAGCTTTTTCATAAGGGAGTCTCATCCTACAGTTCCAGTCTCTTTGTTTATTTCCTGTCTGACTGCTATAGGCATTTGTGTTTGAGGGTATTAACTTTCATAAGACTCATACCTCATCCAGTTCTGCTGCAACTCAAATAGATTCTGCTGTCTCTGTGGTTTTCAAACTATTTACCTATTGAAAATTTGCTTTTCGGTATTGTTTTTGTTCCATTTGTCTTACAATCAAGTCAGATTAGGCAAATCTGTAATTAGTGTATGATGTTTTGTTGCCTTTTACATGAACATAGATACTCATAATTATTTTATGTTTTATACATACTTGCATTAATTAAGCAAATATGCTACTTCTTGGGCACATACTGTTTGCAAGGTACTTTTCTAGGTTTGCAATGAATATGCACATAGGAATATGCATTTCTGACAGGAAAAGTTTTACAGTAAAAAAAATTAAATGATGAAATTAAATATATCAAACCTTGTAATGTTTTATAGGAAGTGCCATAAAGCTTTTGACCTAAAATGTCAAGAACTACTGAAAAGATGATATTCACTGAAATTTTTCACCAAAATTTAATCACATTCTCCAACCTAAAGCTCATTAAATAATTTGTGCCTATTTATTAGTCTTTTGTGTATAAGAAAGATCACTTTGATAGAGCCATGTTTATTTCTGCTTACTTGTAGTTCATCCAACACTAGTTAATATATTTCATTCTTTTCCTTCCCAATAGTGGTATTAGCTGACGTGCTGTCTTTTGGTGGCTGCCCCTGCTGAAAAAACATGGGGTTCGGGCTCCCTGATGGCGAATTGCTGCTCTGGGTTTGCTAGCCATCCAATAGTGATATTATGCTGCTGTATTGTTTCTCCCACCTGGAATCCATACTTTTCATGGAACTCTTGATTTTCCATCACAGATTTATTCCTCCCTGTGACACACCATCAACATATATCCTTAGTTCAAAAATTCAGTTCGAAAAAACCTTAATTTTTTCCCCTCTCATTTCCTCATCAAAATCTAACTTACTACATTGATAACTGTTGGCTTTATTTTCAAATATATCAGAAATTCATTCACTTGTCTCCATCTGCCTTGCTCTTATTCTGGTCTAAACTAAGATGATCTCTCCTAGACCACTACAATAACTACCCCATTAGTTGTCAAATTTCCAGTCTTACAATTTTACAGTTTATTCTCCACAGAGAAGCCAGAGTGATTTTTTAAATACAAACAGACACTGTCACTCCATTGTATAAAACCTCTTGTGGCTGCCTCTCCCATTCCAGGAAAACCCATCCCTTGATTGGGTTTTCATGAGTTTTAGAGTGTAGTCCTACTTGGGCCTCTAACTTCATTTTCTCTACTCTCCGCTCTGCTCACTAAATAGCAGCCTCACTGGCTTCTTGCAGAAATGATGAGAAAGCCAAGTTTATTCCTGCTTTAGGGCCTCAGCATATCAGTTCCCTGAGCCAGCAGCATTCGTCCCTTAATTCTTCATTTCCTGCTCTTCTCCAGATCTTCAAATAAGTTTAATGTCCTTAGAGAGGTACTTTATGGTCATCTAATCTAAATTAATCCCCCATCATCTTGCTTTATGAATTGTTTACTATTTGGTCATAATCTTCACTAAGGCAGGAGCATCTGTCTCTTATTTACCTGAATACCTGGCTTAGACACTTATTTACCTAAATGGGTACCTAGCACATTGGTGGCCAAAAAATATTGTTGAATGAATAAGTGAAAGACTAAATGAATGAAAATAATGCTTAACTTTCTTGGAAACTAAATACACTTACTTGTGGTATGCAGTTTGCTATTTTGACACTCAGAACAATGTGTACACACAAACATGCTCACATGAAATAGGTTGGTTGAGTTTGAGGGATGATCTGTATGCTTAGGTGCATCATCGTGAGAAAAACTTGGTGGCTTATTTGATTTTGGTTCAGAGGGTTTTGACTATCACTTTTTCACACAAAGAGCCATATTCTTACCTAGATCATTTTAACAGAAAATAAGGGACGGAGGTATAGCTCAGTGGTGGATCACTTCCCCAGCATAGAGAAGGTACTGGGTTTGACCCCCAGCACCTGAAAGGAAAACAAAATACACACACAGAAAGGAAATTAATGGATTCTTTCTTTCTTTTTTTCCTAACATAGTTCACTGCTTACTTTAAAAAATATTTTAGCTTCAAGGAAAAAGAGATTCAGAATGACTGCTAATAGGAAAGCTTAAACTGCTTGGAAATCTTTAAATATAGGTAGGCAGTGATCATTTTTAATGATGCAAATTCATAATATTTGATTAAAGAAATAATATAATGCCTTAGTGATATGCAGGAAACCAGAAATGCATGCTAATGATATGGCAGAAAAATGTATTTTTAAAGATAAGGCTCAAGAGATTTATGTAATTTAACTATGAGAAATAATAAATAAAAAATTCTCTTTGGAGGAGACAGTCAATTGTTATTGAAAATGGAGAAGTGACTTATTTTAACAACTATCAAAGTTAAGTTCATGAGGCAGGCACAAAAAAATATATTGTCATATAGGAAAATGAAATGCTCCCTGCTGCAAAAGTAGGAAAGGCTTAGAAGATTCCCGGAGACAAATAAGAAAATCCAAAAAGATTACCAGAAAGAAATCATTGTAAGACACATGTATTGTTTTGTCCTTAAAGAAAAATACTTTCTTGCTTCATAAACCTTGCTGAGCCTGTCTCTAAATCTACATAGAATTACAACTTCTGCTGAATGCAGAACAGAATAAAGCAACTTTCAGAGATCTGAGTGATATGAATAAGAAAATCAGATTTTTCTTGAATGCCAATGAATGCTAAATTCATAAATGTTACTAATAATAGCACCAGCATTTGTGTAATACTTTATACTTATGGATGCATTCAAGTACATTATCAATTTGATTTTCAAAATAACCCTTGGGAAAATCAGAATATATTCTGCATTATTGTACTGATAGAGGTTAAGACAGACTCAAAGTCACTTAGTACTGAGTTAAAAAAAAAAATCCTTCTCCCTGCAGTTTAGCACCACTTTATTTGGGAACAAAGTCCCTCATTCTAACACAGTACATTGTTTTGCCTTCAAATGTCCTGAGAGACTTAACACACTGACTCAAATTTCTACTACGATACAAATGAGTGATTAAAGATCCTGTCCTGGGGAGGATTTTGAGAATGAGGGATTCTTTAGGAATACTCATAGAACTGAAAGAATGGATGCCCTTCACAGGAGACTGCTGGAAGAAAGAGGGAGCTCTTGAAGAGCAACTTCACATTATTAATACAGTAGGTCAACCAAGGCCACCCGATCTCAGTATGCTAGTGAGCATAATATAAAAGAAAGTATATTATGTTCTCAAAATTTCTAATCTGTGTTGATTTTTTGAGGCAATGAACTAAGCCATAGTTCAAATTTCCTAAGCGATATATAAAATAAGATTATGAAAACTGAGTAGGAGTTAGTGAGCTAAGCAGGGAGGATAGGAGTAATGTATTCTTGTCAGAAGTGGCATATTGCAAGGGTCAATGGCAGAAGTGCCATGGCCTTGAGCATTACTGTGTGCCAGAATACCCCAGGAAGATACAAGTTTCTGTTCTGTTTCCACAGGTATAGAGGAATTAGAAGCATGAGATATTTCTATTTTCACTCCGTCAGAGTCCTTTCTGACCCACGTAGGCATTAGGATGAATGGAGGACTGGCATTTATCCTGCAGAGTTGAGAAAATTTTATTGTGTAAGAGAAGATAGATCAAAGAGAGATGATGACCCTCAGGTCAGAAACGACCTGACAAAAGCTAAAAGATCTGGAAGGGTAGGTGATAAGGGACTCTGGAAATAGTAAAGCTTCCCTTTACCTCCTCTTGGTTTATCAGAGAGGTACAGAAGTTCAAAGAAAAAGGCCAACCCCTCAATTCCCACAAAGGTCGCAATGCATAAATGTGTTACCTGGATAGCAGAAGCAAAATTTTACCTATTTTAGATTTTCAGCTGGAACTCTTGTTCAACAGAAATTATAGGAAGCCATTGTTTGGGACCAAACTTATGGATTATGTCTCAATAAATCAAAACAGATCAAAAACCAAAATGGAAACATTCATGCTACAATTCAACATCATCAACCCAAAACTAAGTTATCTGACCTGAGACATCAGGAGTGACAACAGCCAAATTTCCCAAACACACCAGTATCAGTTGCCATGATAATAAAGTTTTCTCTGTGTTAATCCTTACAGAAAATAGTAACCATGTGTTACCTAATCAGTTATTTTTCTACTGTAATTTTTCCTTGTTCTGGCCACATAAGGAAAGTAATTTTGAAATCTTTTCTTTGTTTCTACTTTCTTCCAGGCTTTTCTGTCTATAAATCTAAACTACTCTGCTCAGTTCATTTTAAAACTTACTCTGTTTCATAGAATAGAGTATTTATTAGTCATTTTTCTGTCACAAAAATACCTGACACCTGCAATTTAAAAGAATGACAGATATATCTTGGCTCCCAGTTTGAGAGGTTCAGTCCATAGTTAACTGGCTCTAGCGTAGAAATAAAAAGCTTTCAAACTATAGCAGGCAGAAAGCAGGAAGAGAAGGAAAGATCTGGAGTGACAGATGTGCTCTCCAAAGTCATGTTTTCAATCGATTAAGCCACTCATGAGAATATCACCCCATAATCCAAGCAGCTTCTGAAAACACCACCTTTGAACACAAGAGACTTTCATGAGACATTTAAAACTAAAGAATAACAGTTGATGATTCTAAAATTGCAAAGAAAACGAATTAAGATCTCCAAACTGTTGTAATTTTGGTCTTTTGACATTCCTTAACAAAAAAGACAGGTTGACAAGTAAAAAGCAGTTTATTAGTGCATGCAATACACGCCACATGGGAGAAACCTTGAAGAGTAATGTGTCTGATGGCTTAGAACTCTGGCTTATAGGGCATCTTCAACAGGAACAACAGTTTGGTAGAGAAATGACAGAACAAAGGAAAGTTATGTTAGGCCTTCAAGAGTAGGAAGATTAGGCAAGTAAATCTGTGAAAGGAAGTGAATAGAGAAGGTTTGTTTGCAAATTCCTTTGTGTTCTTGGAGGGCTGAGATGTTTAGAATTGCCTCTAGTAAAGGAGAATTTGTATCTTGCCTTTAGGCAGCAAAAGGGAGAGTAGAAACAGCTTTTCCTGCATTCATTTTTTCTTAATTGCTGTTAGAGCATAATAATGTCTATGTAAAAAAGGCATATTTGAGGGTGACATGTTCTGTTTCCTTCATTAGCAAAGCCACTTAGACAATAAGTGATGATCCGTGTGAGCTTCAGACAAGACCTAATGAATCTGATGGGATCAGCATGTAATCTATGCCTTGATTTTATTGTAAGTGTGAATTTCTGTGAATGCTCAGGAAATATCAATTGCTTAGCCTAAACTTGTTAGAGTTCTTAAGAGTCTGTGACCTGATTCAGGACTCTAGTATGATTGGCTTATACTTACTCTTATCTTCAGAATTTGTGAAGTTTCTGAAGGCTTTAGAGTTGTCATTTCTTGTACATCATACATTTAGAATTAGAAATACTTGTTCTCATAATGATGTGATAAGTATTATGTTTTATAATTGCCATACAGACAAGTAACAAAGACCCACATAAAGGTAGGCCATAGAAAGGTAAAACCCAATGGAGTCAGGATATGCTACCCTAAAATATGGCACCTTGGTATTTAAGAAAACAGCAGAAGATGGAAAATTTCCTTTCTCTTACTTTTCTCCACTGGAGCAGGCCATAAAACCCTCATTTAAGGGCTATCCAATACCTGCATGAAAGAAACAATTTTATCTCTGAAAACACAGAAGCACAAAGAAGAATCTGAACAAAGTCTCCTAGGCTTATTTCCACTAGACATACACTTTTGTCTCCAATCATGTTTTCCTGTAACTATACATTCTTCATCAAACCTAATCAGAAAAATATACAAGTTGCCTGCTTCTTTGCGTCTTTATTTCCTTATGAGGTTTCCTGTGTAACATAAAACTTACATTAGATAAATTTTTATGTTCCTGTCTTGTAATCTGTGTTTTGTTATAGAAGCTTAAGACAACATGAATAAGGAAAACAATTTTTTCCTCCCCTACAAACTTTTAGCCCATAAAGTTAAAAATAAGGGATAGCACTCACACATACAATACAAACTCTTTTTCAGATATTCTAAATGATTCAGCTAGATTAAGTCATATGATCTTTATAACAACCCCACGGTAGATATTATTTATTTATTTGCAGTCCTGAGGATGGAATTCAGTGTTGGAGACCACTACCTAGTGGCTCTGAGCAGGATTTAAAATTAACTGATTGGCTATGTTTTTTTTTTTGTTTTTTTTTTTTGGTACCGGGGATTGAACTCATGACCTTGCTCTTGCCAAGAAGACACTTGTGCCACCGAGCTGGCTTTCTATATTTATCTGTGAGTTTGTCCTAGGCCATGGCCCTCTGCCTGGCGACAGGAGCTGATTCATAGTAAGTGCACCTGTATGAATCACTGGTCCTAGCTGAGGCCTGTAGTGGCCTGTGAGGCCAGAGATACCTAAAAAGGCAAGATAAGGCCACAGCTGAAGACACCTTGGCTCCAACACTAATTAAGTAAATAGAAACTGCAGCTGAAGGAATCTCACTCCTGTAGTCACACTCCTACCATAAATGTCATCCTGGAGATAAGACAGTTCTCCTAAATTGGTATAATTTACCACTAGGAGAAGTCTTTGAAATGACTCCCAAGGTCCTGCTCATTTCCCTCACTTTCCTCAGTTTCCCCACCCTTTGTTTTGGACCTAATATATATGGGTCGCCCAGAGAAGTCTGTCTTAGCCCTCAGAGGCGCGAGCTCAGCTAAAGGGTTTTGACCCTCATGGAGCCCTAAAATCATAATGCTTGTCTCATTTTATTTAAGCTTCCACCATACACTCATTTGTGAGATTGGGGATGTAGGTCAAGACCCGGTAACTCAGGGATACTCAATCATCCTTTAAAGAGTTCTTTTAAAAAGTTTGAGTGTTGCTGGGGATTTAGCTCAGTGGCATAAGCGCCTGCCAGGCAAGCACGAGGTCGTGAGTTTGATCCCCAGTACCAAAAAAAAAAAAAATTAGAAGCCATCAGATGGCCTGGCATGGTGGCACATGCCTGTAATCTCAGCACTTGGGAGGCTGACGCAGCAGGATCATGAATTCAAAGTCAGCCTGGACTCCAAAGGGAGCTCAAGTTCAGCCTGACCTATAGTGAGGGCCTGTCTCAAAAAATAAACAAAAAAAGCCATCAGAAAAAGTTTGAGTGTTGGGATTACAGGCATGTGTCAACATACCTAGCATATATTTTATATATATATATATATATATATATATATATATATAATCCCAAATATAGTTACTGTCAAGAAAAGAATGGTGAATGAAAACACAAAAACATCCAGAAATCAAGTATGCCATATTTTCCATCATGAAAGATGACACTGAGCATGGACTAAGCTAAAGGCAATTCCTAGACTCAAATCAAATGCTATCATAGAAAAAATAAATGCTATTATTTGTTATAAAGTTAAAACTAGACCCAGAAAAACCTTTTAACAGATAGAGAATGGATGAAGTGACTACATGGAATTTTTGGCCCCTGCTTGGAAGGATCAGTTGCTTTTTGTATATAAAGCTTTTCTTGGTATTATCCCTCTTCGGTCCTCACTGAACAATCAGTACTTTTTTCCAGTTGACTGGCTTCCAGCATTATTTTTGAGTGGCAGCACCATCCTCAATCCAGCCATGATTTCCAAGGCATCTCTGAGCCTCCCATTGACTATAACCTAAACAGGCTATAGCTGAAAATTTTAGGTACTGCTGTTCAATGGAATCTGCTTTCTGATTTATTTTGCATCACAATCCCTCCCAAAAGCATTCAGTAAATTAATCCAGCTCGACTGCTGGAAGAGTGTAGCATTATTATATTTTCTCGCCAAGGGCACCAAGGGGAGTTTGTTCATCTGCCATTCATATTATTCTGAATGTTCATTGCCAGAGAGTGGTTAACCTTAGGCAAAATTGTTCAGTAGCTAGAGTTTGTTGTAAGAGTCCTACCTTCTGTCACACATACGCCACTATCTTTTTTTCAGAACAGCTGTATTGTATTCAGTGACAGAAATACTCAGATATTCATTGTACTTCAATGTACTGGGAAATGATACTTCATAATAGCCTTCAAAAGCAATAATTGGTTCTCAGGATTGAGCTGATCTTGCTCAGTGACATACATTGTGGAGGCTTTCTCTTAGGGAGTTTCTTTCTGAGCTCTGGATTCATGTATTCAACTGCCAATCTGAAAGCTTCTTTTGAATATTTTCCAGATATCTCAAATTTAAGCTGACTGGAATTGAACTCTTAAGTCTTTTCCAGAAAATTTGCTTGTCTTTAAATCTTTCAATCTCACTTGAAAGAAACTTGATATATCCAATTAGTCCCAGTAAAAGTTTTGGAGACACTTCTCTGTAGAGTCCTTACTCTCATCACACATTCAACTTCACACATCAGACTCAAAATACATCTAGAATTCAGCCATTTTCCATGTATCTCTCAGATTTTAAAGAATTTATTTGGTCAAGCATAAACTAAGAAATTGGCCAATTCCATACTGCAAGCAATTCAGGCCAGAAAGGGAAGGATTTTAAAGGATAAATGGAGAGCAAGACACAAGAAATACCTGATTGGCTAAAGTGGTCTTATAAGAGATTAGATTGTGGTTTTTAATTGGTTAAATTTATGGAGTGAACAGTCCTAGTTAGAGGATAATTGACCGTTTTTGATTGGTAGGACCATTTACAGTGAGTTAGGGCTCAGTTTTCTCACATAAGAACCCAGGATTCTTGCAGCCTCAACCTAGTGGGTTCCAAGTTAATTATTTTAACAAGTGCTATCACCTTGATTGTGCTATCATTATCTCCTGTCTGGATAATTCCAGTATCTATATAATGACAGTAATTTTCTTGTTTCTACCCCATTTGTTGTTTTGATTTAGGGTCCTCTAATAGATTCTGAGCAAAAATTCAAGTGTAATTTATTCATGAGGTCACCCTGAAGGCACTGAGTGGAGTAGTGTAGAAAAAAGGGTAGGAGAAAAGCCAATTACAGAATTAGTGTTAATGACTTGGCTGCTATTGTGAACAGCTGGAACTTGGTCTTGGAAGGGACCCTTCAAGAGACTGAACAGATTATTTCTCTGAACTGCCTTACCCAGAAGCATGACATTTAATACAATGGACCCAAATGATAGGATATTTCCCAAATCTATAGGTAGTAAAGCACTCTGTGTGCCATTATGGTAGAAGATCACATAGTATAATAATTTGTCCTATTCACTGAAGTGATGTCCTGGCATACCTCAAAAATTGGACCATAAAATATACTGATGGGAGGACTGCAAGATGGCTGACTGAGTGGCGGCACTATAAGAGCCTCTGTGAGGAAAAAAAAAATAAAAACAACTCAGAAGCTGGAATGTGGCAACATGGAGAAAGCCAGACAAAAGGAGAGGAATTCTCATGACCCAGGAAGAAACTGAGGAAAAAGAAAAAGAAAAAAGAAAGTAAAAGAAGCACAGACAGAGGGCTGGAGCTGGACAAGCCCCGATCGCTGTACCCGCACGTCTTAAAGTCAGGTGACTCACGATCAAGCTGAGATCACGGCCCGGCCGAGAGCGGGGGTTGGTGAGCTCCAGACCCTCCTCTGGAGGAGGCACTGAGACAGGGAGTGGAAACAGCCAGTCGAACTGCACGAACTTTGGTGAGTGATGGGAACTTGATTCCCAAAACCGGGAGGACTGGCTGGGTGATATTTTGGAGTTGGGCAGGGCCAGCTTGAATCAAAACCCAAGGCAATGTCTGCTGATGACTCCAGTCCAAAGCAGATTGGTGGGATCTGCTCGGGCAGGGCCATGCCCCTGGTTGAAACCCAATAGCCAGGCACGACGCTCTTCTGGGCCAGTGGCATCCCCAGGGAACACACAAACTTGTTGAAGCATAAACTGGTTGACTGGCATGGGGGAGGAGCCAGCTCTCAGTGTGCAACTCACAGATCCCCAGGGGACTGGGGGATGGTACTTCCCTAGCAAGTGCCCCACAGAAAAACTGTAAGCAATAGGAAAGGCCCAGAGACCTCCACCACCCACCTGTCTGAAGAGGACCGAAAACATGACAAGACAGAGAAAGAGCAAAAGGTCCCCAACTGCAGAACCAGGGAAAGTGAGTCCAACAGAGGTAAATGCAGAGGAGGATGAGAGTAGCAAACCTGTAATATCAGAGACAGCCTCATCAGAAATAAAGAAATATATCTGTGACCTCATCGTCGAATTTGAATCTGAAATTCTAATTCAGGTGAAGCAAGATATAAGAAGATTAATAAAAGAAGTCCTGGGTAATCCTCAAATAGACACAAATGAAGGAATAGAGGAACCCAGAGAAAGGAGAGAAGCCTTTGATGGAGAATATAAACAAAATCTAGAATATATGAAACAGATCCAAAGAGAATATCAGGAAATTAAAAACTCCATTGAAACCTGGCAAGACCTTTTAACAGAAACTAAAGACAAAGTTTCAAAACTTGAAGATAGTTTTGCAAAGTATGATCGCAAAAGGAAGGATCTCTTAAAAATAACAAGGAACCAGGAAGCAACGATACAAAGGCTAGAAGATGACAAGAGGATTTATAACCTAAGAATAAAATATGTGAATGAAGATGTAGCAACAGATACAAATGAAATAAAAAGTCTATTCACAGAAATAATTAAGGAAAACTTCCCAAACATAGGTAACGGAAGTGAAGTTCAGATAAATGAGGCATATAGAACTCCATCCAGTACAACCAAAACAGATCTATACCCAGACATGTAATAATCAGGATCCCAGAAATCTATCACAAGAACAGAATATTAAAAGCAGTCAGAGAAAAGAAACAGATTACCTATAAAGGAAAACTCATCAAAATCACAGCAGACTTCTTGATGCAAACCATCAAATCAAGAAGAGCTTGGAGCGAAATATTCCAAGCCCTGAAAGAAAATAACCTCCAACCCAGAATGATGTACCCTGCAAAACTGTCTCTCAAAATTAATGGAGAGACAAGATATTTCCATGACAAAGAGGAACTGGGGGAGTTTGTGACCACCAATCCAACCCTGCAAAGAATACTGAAGGACATTCTAGAGAGAGAGAAGAAAAC
>PVLA01002711.1:0-80180 GCA_004027455.1 Hydrochoerus hydrochaeris
TGGGATGGAATACTTTGTAGATAGCTACAGAGTTCATTTGTTCAAAAGTTTGGTTCAGTTCTGATATTTAATTGTTGATTTTTTGTTCAGTTGAATTGTTTGTGACAGTGGGGTAATGAGTTCCTCCATTACAATTGTTGTTAGTGCTTCATAGACTTTTCATGTCTGTTAATAAGTTTTATATTGTTTGGTATTTTGTGCATATGTACTTATGATTGTTATTTTTTCTTCTTGGATTTTTCCCTTAATAAAAGTGTAGTGACCTTCATCTTTCTTGATCAGCTTTGGCTTGAAATCCACTTTGCCTGAAAATAGAATAGCTACTCCTGCTTTTTTCTGGGCTTTTGTCACATGGAGTATTGTTTTCCATCCTTTGACTTTCAGACTGTGAATTTCTTTTTGAATTAAATGTGTTTCTTGTATGCAGCATAGAGTTGGGTCTTGCTTCTTCATTCATTCTGCCAGTCTGTTTCTTTTGAGTGGTGAATTGAGACCATTAACATTGATGGTTGTAACTGGTATGTAGTGACTTATTTTTGTCATGTTATTTTCCTGTTGTTGGTTCTCCATTTTCTCTCTGTTTAATTACCTGCCTTGCCTGGTAGATTTATTCTGCTTGGGTTAATGGAGTTGTATTCCTTGTTATTTCTTTCTAGAATGTTCTTTAGAACATTTTATAGTGGTGGTTTGATGGTTACAAACTTCCTCAGGTATTCTTTGTCACGGTAGTATCTTATTTCTTCATAAATTTTAAAAGATAGTTTTGTGGGGTACATCAATCAGGGCTTGGATAGTGTTTTCTTTTAGGGCTTGAAATACTTCCAAACTCTCCTTGACTTCAGAGTTTGTGTTAAGAAGTCTGGTGTAATTCTGATGGGCTTTCCTTTTTAAGTGATTTATTTCTTTTCTCTAACAGCTTTTAATATTGTGTTCTTGTGGTTAATTTCTGGAATCTTGACCATTAGATTTTTTTTATCATGGCTAGTTGGAGTTCTATATCCCTCACTTACCTATATGTCAAATTCTTTTTCCCTGCCAGGGAAGTTTTCTGCCATTACTTCTGTGAACAGGTTTTTTAAAAAAGTCCTTTGCACCCTCTTCTGATTTTTCATTGATTTGGACCAATCTTATGTTATTCTTCTTCACATCATCTAGCAGCCACTGGATTGATTTCTTGTGGTCTCTTGCAATTTTTAAGAAATGTTTCTTTTCACCATCACTAAACATAATCCTGTCTTCTGTATTTTATGTTCTGTCCACTCATTGGATCACTCTGCTGCATATACTTTCAATGGAATTTTTAGTCTCTTGGATATTTGTTTCATTGTATTTCATTTCTTTCCTATGTTGGATGTTTCTTATGTTGGATTTTCTTAAGTGTCTCTATTTTTTTTTATCTGTGTCTGCTCTAGAGTCACTAACCATGTCTTTCAGTATGCTTACTATTTCTGCAGTTATCTGAGAAATTATTCCTGATTTGATTTTTTTCTAGAGTCTTATTCATAAGCTTTTTTGCTTTTGCTGTTACCACATCAGAGAGTTGAAGTAGGTGGCTTTAGAATTGTTCCACCTTTTTGCCCTTTTTTGCCTTTGGTGAGCTGAAAGTCTGGAGTTGCATCTTGTTTTAGTGTGCTCTCATTTTCTATTTTCTTAGAAATTTAATCCCTAGGTTGATGCTTGTAAATTGCTTATGGTAAATAGCTTTATTGCTAGTATTTAGAGCTCCTAGAAATGACCACTTTTCAGTGATGTCTTCCAGGTGTACCTGGATTTTGGATTTTGAGTCTGTTGCAACATCTTACCTCTTCTATTTATTGGAGATGGGAAGTTGCTGCCTGTTGGCTCAGACCCTGGTTCCTTGGTGCTGGCCTATAGTATTGTTTATGACTCTTAGGCAGTCTTAGTCTTGGTGTACCAGGAAGAACAATGGATTAGGACAATTTTGTCACCTTGGCTAAAGTAGTACAACCAGCAGTAACAATATCATCAAACACAGTTTAGAAAATGACAGACTGTGGTACCTATATTAATTAGCCATCTTTAACTATATGAACTAGATTTTTGGCTGTATAACAAAATCTAAAATGAACCAGAAAATTTTATATGGTAAATAAGCCCTCAATATGATGACTTTACCCTTAGGGGAGAAAATTTAAAATGGGCTGGGCAAAAAGTAGAGAAATAGAAAAAGAGGAAGAGATTAGAAGTTAAGACTGGAGAACAGAGGGAGATTATGAAAACTTTGGGAAACTGGTGAAGAAGACAGGAGGGAAAGAGATAAGGAAGAAAGAAAACAAGAACAGAACAGAACAACAAAACTAGAAACCATGTTCGCACTCATATAAAAAGAACGGCAAAGACAAACCAAAATAAAATGAAAACAAAAACAAGAAAAGAAAGAAAAAGAAAAAAAAGATGTCCATTTTAAGGTATTTCTGTGGTCACTGGCAGATAACATGGGCAGACAGAGTCCAGATCTGAGCTGATTAATCCCTGCAAGCCAGTGGCAGCTTTATGATGAGGTAGTGGATAATTCCACTGGAATTTCTATTTCCACTAAAGTTCAGGCTGATTTCTGGTTGTGAGGCTGGAACTTACTCAGTTTAATCTGTAACACTCTGTGTACCTCCTGCTGGTCTGAACTTGACAACCTTATCCTGACTCTGGGAGCTGCCTGATGGCCTATGGCTGCTTTGAGTGCTGAGCTCAGTTGGCCCTTCTTCAAGATGGCTACTGGCCAAATGCCTTCTCCTGGGGGACAACTGAACCTGAGTAACTTAGTAGCCACTGAAGTTCACTGTGTCCATTGCTGCATTCCATACTTGTATTTCTTTGTGGTGGCCAGTAGTCACCGTGTGACTGTAGGTTGGAGCTGCCCCTCCCCTGCAGCAAGTCAGGGCTCAAGGAGAAAGTTCCACCTGCCATCTCCTTCATTGCAATCTTCTCTTTGTTCTCCCTGTGTGCTTCAGTTCTTCTTCAGATCCTTGCTGGGTCCTGGGGACCCACTTTCCTCCTCCTTCTTTTCCTCATGATGGTATATTCCAGTGTCTGGACACCAAATCTTGGAGAGGCTCTTTTTCTTCTGCTCATCAGTCCACCATCTTCCCAAAAGTCCCCAGTAAAATTAATTAAGAAAAGGAAGAGTCCATGTTTGTGGATTGCAAAACTGTATAATATGAAAGTGATAATCTTTAGCAAACTAATTAATCATTTAAATGTAATTCCTCTTGAAATATAAGTAGGTGTGTTTTTTGTATAAATTGACAAGGTGATCCTAAAATTTACATAGAAATACAAAGGAGCTAGAATAGCCAAGTGTATTGAAAAAGAACAAAATGGTTAAACCATTTGGGGTGTGCCCATATGATGGGGTGTAGTATTTGCTGTAGTACGATGGAGCCAGGATGTGTCAGTAGAGAGACCAGACCACAGGACACACATGGTGTGGCCCTTCCAAGACACACCAAGCAGACCAAGGCATAGGCCACAAGTGGCATTATTCTGCCAAGACATGACAACCGAGAGAAATTGGAGCACAGGCCACATGTGGCATGATCTGTGCATGTGAAGTGTCCAGAGGGATGAATCCACTGAGACAGAAAGCAGATGAGGTTGTCTGGACAGGAGGTTGAGGAGGGTAGGTGATGGAGGGATGTGACTGTCCATGGATACAAGGTTGGCTGAAGCCGAGGGTGGAAAGTAGAATGATTGCAAATGGGCATGAGGAATCTGTTTGGCACAGTGGTCCTGTTCATATGGATCATGGTGATGTTGTACAAACTTTCTGAATTACTAAAAATCATCAAATTGTACACTTCAATGCATAAATTTTATGGGATTGTATTTGTATCTGAGAAAACCTTGAAAAGAAACAAGTAAAAAATCCCCTTTACTTTTGTGAATGCTTGCTGTGGCCGGTGACTGTCTGCAGCTAGGGCAGTAGGGCTGGAGCTGGAAAGAGATATATAGCTCTGCAGAAGTTAGACTTGCTGGTGGGAAAGTCCTGGCACATTTAGGGTAAGGAGCAGTGCTGTTGGGAAGTGGGTGGGTGGGTGGCTCTGTGTCCCAGCCTGCCTTCCCAGAGCCATCAGTAAATAATAGAGCCTTTTCCCAGCACCACCACCAAGCAAAGGTGGGAATAGATGGCAAACATGTGAAGTCTGAAAATCAGAACCTAGATGGAGATTTTATATTCTCTAGCACCTTCTTGGAGTAGGAAGGATAAAAAATTTCTGGTCATTGCAAGAAATAAATTCTTAGGGGGAGCACAAGGACTAGTTACATGTGTGCAATCTGAGAACACTTAGCTACGATAACACTTACGGACCCACAAATTCTTTTGTATGTCTATCTATATGTTTGTGTACATATGTGCAAACATGTCTATGCCATACACATGAATTCTCACATTCTTCAGCACATCCCTAACCACACATGTATCTTCACATGTGAATGTCCACCTACACACTAATCAAGGCATCTTAACATCACTTTACCTTCCTTAAAGTGGAAGCGTATACTGTTGTAGACTGTGTGGAACCCTCAGTGTCCAGGACAGCAGTGAATATTGATAACAATGCTGTTGCTCATCATATTCACACTTCTAGATCCACCCCTTCATGTGTATGTTGGTTACCCCTTCTCACAAATACTTGTTAACTGAACACTCTCTTCCAGGCATATTTGGGAGACTATCAGCAATCTCAGTCTAATTTGTAGGCAGAAAGCACACAGTGGGCTAAACAGGAGAAGCACAAAGAATTATTAAACATGATATGAGACTAAGCTATGAAGACCTCCTCTAGAATCCTTGGGCCTGGGGCATAGAACTCAGGCAGCATGCACTGGGAAGAGGCTCAGGCCTCACTGCAGAAGTAGCTCAGCCTCCTGCTAGCCAAGAGGTCCCCTGGGCTGGCCAGGTTGCTGCTGTTTGTGGGACAAGCATGGCCAGCACTAGGGTGGGTGCACAGGGGAGGGAATGTGGCTGCAGGAGGGAATGGAGGGTACTGTAGAGGGCATCAGGGTAGCCAGGGTAGGACTGGCTTCCTGTGAAGTGGGCCCCAGAAAAGTTATCACAAGGTCAAGGTGCAGGGGGATGATGTCAAGGGTTCCCAGCTGAGGCAGAGTTCACCAGGCATCCTTGTGCCACACCCTAACTAGTATCCTTCCTCTCCAACCCCAACCTGGAGGAGATCCTGCCCCATGCACTTCCCCTCTTGCACTCTTTACCCAGAAGCTTAACATGCTTACATCAAAGGAGAAGTGCTTGGGGAGCTGAGTTCCTTATCGCAGGGCACATGTTGGTGTGCTCAGGGTTGGGGTGATATGGAAGTGGCAAGGAGGGTGTGCCCATATGAGGGTGTGCAAGTGGCAGGAGAGAGGAATCCCAGGTCCTCTGTGGAGAGAGCTCTCACCATATTGAGGTTCTTTCTGCAAAGTGAGGGTACTCACAGCTGATCCCTAAAGACTCTGGAGTCTTTGGGCAGGTGCAGTTTATATTTTTTTCCCCATCATAGGACAAACCGAGACCCAGACCTGGAGACCTGATTGAGATTTTCCGAGTTGGCTATGAGCACTGGGCCATCTATGTGGAAGATGACTGTGTGGTCCATCTGGCTCCCCCAAGTAAGAGTGGATACCGCATTGAAATCATGATATTGAAGTTAGCAAAGTTAATGCATGTAGTCAACCACTGTTTTCCCCAGCTGATTCTGGAAGCTTGGCTGGCCCTTTGTTTTCTGTGTGGCAGAGCTTGGTCTCTGTTCACTGGTAACCACTGATTATAAGACCTAAGCATGACACCAGTGTAGAGTATCCCCCCAAAACCCCTTTATGTTCTTTAAATACAATTTAGAAACTTGAGCCTCCACTTTGTATTGATAGTGGGCCAGCATCCTTCATATCAGGTGTGATTTAAAAATATGAGATGTATTTAAATTACAAAAACTTTTTTGTCATAGAAAATATTACCATCAGTCTTCCTCAGAATCCCCCCATTCACTTCAAACACACTCATCCCATTGTTCACACCCCTTTCTGCAGCAGCTCTGGAACCCTCTCTCCCGAGTCTTTAGTTGAGTTGTTGTGGCTGCCTACATGTCCTGAATCAATTCAAAATGTGTCACTTTTATGGTCATTTTGACTTTGGGGGAGAGGTAGAGGTTGCTTGGTGCGAGAACTGGTGAATAAGGTGATGAGGACACAGTGTCATGTTTTTATGAATCTGCCTTTCCTTAAGATGGCACTTGGCAGCAACATCCATGATATTTTTGGTCACATCTTATAAAAACAGGAATAAGGACTTCCAGAGTTGTTTCAGAAAAGGGCAACAGTGATGGGATAAATGTGTTTGAATTGGGAAGCATTTTGAGGGGAATTCATGACAATGTGTCTTTTACTGTAATATGATTTTAAAGTGCAGTCATTTACTTTTTTGACTACCCCTTGCATTTCTGAGGGTAGCCTCAGAGTAGAGGGAGTAGATACTTATATGTTACTTGTTTCCTGTTGTCCCCAAATGCTGCCCCTGGCTTTCTGGTCATCTCTGTCGTCTGCAAGCCTGTCCTGTCTTTCTGCTTCCCTGCCATACTCCAGGCTGCTTCCCCCATACTCCATGCATACTCATTTCATTTCTCAGGGCAACATGAATACAAGACTCAGCTTGAAGTCATTTTGTTTTGGCGGGGATTTGATGGGAAGCAGATGATGATAATAAGGGAAGATTACAAAGGAGTGTGGAACATTTTCCCTAAAATTGGAAACCCAGACCCCTTCCTCTCAGTGGCTGCTTCAGGGGCCAGAACAGGGCAGGGGAGAGGTGCTTCCTGCTGCCTTTTGAGTTCTGCATCCCACTGAATAGAATTACACAGCACCAAAGGCTTCTAGGCACAGCTTGTTTGCAGCTGTCATCCTGTATGCAAGCCCTGATGTTTGACCCAGACCTTCTCTCTACGGGGACTTGTCTGTAGAGTCAGTTTCTCATCATTTGTTCACTCAGCCCCATCCACTTGTCCCTATTTCCTATGAAGGAACCTAATCAAAGAATGTCAAAAATCATCTCCACTTCTCTTTTCCAGGTTAAATCTAGGAGCTTTTATCTTGTAAAACCAAAGAATATCTTTAACAGTTATGCCCCTACATTAGATGTCTCTCTAAAGATGAATTCTGGCATCTCTGTTCCCAAATGCTGAATTTCCTTCTAACTTTTGTAAGGTCAGCAGGTTTTCTTGAAAATCATCAAAATAAGCAACATTTCTTGGTCTGGGATAACTTGCACAGAAATAGGCAGACATATTTTCATAGTAGAGAAAAAAATCTTTTTTCTGTTTTTTTTTGGTACCAGGGGTTGAACTCGCGACCTCACACTTGCCAATCAGGGCCAGGGCCACTAAATTATATCCCCGGCCCTAGAAAAACAATCTTTTAAAAATTGACACAATAAGGGTAGATATTTAGGATTACAGTGTGATGTTTCCATACATAGATACTGCATGAGCCAGATTTCCTGCTGCTGAGTCACAATAGTGAATACTCACAGCCCAGTGGAGAAGAGGTTTAATGTGGCTTATGGCCACAGAGGATTCAGTCCACAGTCAAGCTAGCACCAGGGCAAGGGCATCATAGTGGAAGTATATGGTAGAGCAAAGCTGTTTAGTTCATGGCAGCCAAGAAGCAGAGCAGGGAAACCATGCCAGAGAGAAAAGGGTGAAGCATTATATACATAGTATCTAACATCGCCACAATCCACCCAGACACACCCAGGGACACGCTTTAGTAATCTGCTATGCATTCTTTTACATTATTATTATTATTATGTTTTCTGAATATCAAACTCAGAGGCTCCTGAGCTAAATCCCCAATCCTGGTAGGCATTTCTGAATCCAATTAAATTGACAGATGAGCACATATTCAACATGAAATGATCATGTTGGAGAAAAAAGTATACGCATCATCTCAAATGTTTATCCTTTTTTTGGTGATAGCATTCAAAATTCTGTCTTCTAACTGGTTTTAAATGATCATCTACCTGGCCCTGGGCAGGTTTCTTTTCTTCTTTGAGTCTCTGTCTCTTTTAAGGATTAAAAATGGTAATGTGGTAGGTTTCCAGTGTCTCTTTTTTTTCAAAGCTATGGAGTGGAACCCTATTTTCAAACAAACCCTTAGTGAAAATCACTGTATTGAGTAGAGATAAATGCCAAGGTACTCTGGTGGCTGCTGGTGGGAGTGGACACCATTCAGTGTCCTGACAGCTGGGCCTCATCTGCGCCCACACAGGGAAGCATGTCTTGGAACTACCAGGATTGTGAACAGGGTAGCCCCCTATGTAGGGAGTGCAGATTAGTGGATTCTGGTTAGGAAATAAGATAAGGTCTAGGACTTGACTGGGCCAGTGTAATCCAGTGTAGGGCCACACTGTATGGCACCTTGAGAGTTAGCAGTAAGAAATTCCTGCCGGGTGGAGTGTGGAGAATGTAGTTCAGGGCAAAAGGCTTCTTTGAAAAGGCTTACGTTATCTCTTCCTCTTCTAGTCTTAGGCTGAGCCAGTGCTGTCCCCTGCCACCCCTAGCAACTTTTCAAGTTCCATTTGTCTCTGATCTTCAGGTGAGGACATTGAAGTTGGCAGCATCACTTCTGTGTTTAGCAACCGTGCACTTGTAAAATACAGTCGTCTGGAGGACGTGCTGCATGGCTGCTCTTGGACAGTCAACAACAAGCTGGATGGGACATACCTGCCCCTGCCTGTGGACAGGATCATTCAGCGTACAAAGAAGATGATCAACAAGATTGTGCAGTACAGCCTGATCGAGGGGAACTGCGAGCACTTCGTCAATAACCTCAGATATGGTGTGTCCAGGAGCCAGCAGGTGTGGCCCCTGCCTTTTTGTGGCTCTTCGTGGTGCTTGTTTGGGTTGTGTCATCTCCTCAGTCACCAGAAAAGCCATCATTCATCCCACCATATTGCTTGCTGTGCTAGAGGGCTTTCTGTTTCTACAGGTCTGTGTGGTTCAGGCGGTGTTTATCCTACTATTTACCCTTGGAGGAGTAGAAAAAGCACTGACCTAATAGGAAGCCTGCCTGGTTGGAGTCCTGGCTCCATCACTGCTGAGGGTGGTCCCCTTAGCAAAGGTCCTCTTTCTGAGACTGTTTCTTCCTTCAAAAAATGGAAATAGATGAAAGTAGATACTTTGTTATGAGTTGCAAAATGTAGCCTGTGTATCCGCATCTCAAATATGCTATTATTTTTTGAGTTACTTGGCAGCTTTTAAAAACAGAAATTTTACAGAAAAAGATCTGGATTCCCAGCTTATCTTGAATGACCAATGGATCAGGATGTTGGGCCAGCTTTCCTGCATCTGGTGCTCTCAGGGGCCATGCTGTGGCTCTTTGTGCTGTAGGACCGTGGACCACTGTTGTTCCACTCACAGCTGCTGGGCTCATCTGCACTGCTCTGGGGTCTCTCCTCCTCTATGAAGGGCAGAAGTAAACTAAATGTGGTACGCACAGTGCATGTGAAAGAGCCCTGGAATTCTGTGTGTCTGTAACCGTCTAGGCTGCTCTTGCTAATGGGGGAATCCTTGTTAAAACTCCATGACATGAGAAAAGAAGTGTATATTACAAGTAGGTGAAAGAAACTGAGGATTAAAGGTAGACTGTACTCTTTCTGTGCATCTACCCCTATTTTTCTTAGACTGGACTCACAGCCCACTGTTGGTCTCCCCACTCGTGTTATGCACCTCTCAGTGGACAATGACAGTGGACCTCTACCCACTCCCTCTCCTTTGCTTTCTATGTCTTTTTCCTCAGTGCTCTGCATCCTCCACTTTCCTGAACCCCATCCTTGTGAGGCCTAGCACCAGGCCCAGGGGCTTGGTAAGCACTGGTATTTTTCTGTGAAAAGAAGACCCAATCTAGAGCATGACTGGGAAAAAGCCCTGGGCCCAGGAGCCACATGGCACAACCCGGAGCTGAGTTTGGATATCAACTCATTGTATGATTCTGTTCAAGTGGATTCCCCTGGCTGGGTCCCTGTTGTAGAATAAGGACTTAAGAGGCAGAGATAGATACTTTGTAGAGGACCTACAAAGGATCCTCTGCTCTGGGGGCAGAGCCTGTGTGATAGAAAAGGACCAGGAGCTCCGGATGCCTCCTGGGGAAAGGAAGCTGGTTGCCTTGGAGGTCTGTGTCCATCATCCCAGCTTCTTTTGGTTTGCAGCTGTAGGATTTTGGAGAAAAGGAAGCATATCCTGGCTCCTTCTCTAGGAGAAGATGCCAGGCAGGTTGACTCCTAGAGGGAAAAGAAGGAGGGGCGGTAGGGGGAAGGCAAGCAGAGACTATCCTATTAACTGATGTGCTTTGCAGGTGGAGCATGCCCTGGTGGAAGGAGTGAAGGCTGCAGGTGCCGTGATCTCAGCAGTGGTGGACAGCATGAAGCCCAAACTGCTTACTGCCTAACAGCCAAAAGCTCTGAGTAGGAAAGAACTACATGCCCTTGTCTTCCCTTTGCCCTCCTCTTTCAGTCGGTGTACTTAAGAAAACTGTGAGCTTCTGGAAAAATCTAGAATGTATCAAATTACTCTTCTGGCAATACATCAATATATGAAACCCAAGGACCCACAGGTGTTTCATACATTTACTATCTGTCATGCTCCTGACACTGCTAGGTGTCTCATACATTTACTTAATTTTTCTCACGGTAGGAGGAAACCTGGCTTGTTTTTTAGGCTCTTAGCCCTTGGTGTTACAGCTCTGGGTTCTGTGTACCCATGGTTGTCAGTGTTAGGGCTCTCAGTAGCTCTCAGCTGCCACATCAGTGCTTGGCAACCAAAGGTTATTGCCCCCTTGGAAGCTCTCTGTAGTTCTTCTAGCAGTTCCTATTGCCTCTTTGTGGCCCTCAGCAGGTCTCCACTTGTTTCTGCCAGATGCTGCAAAATTGTCGCCACTGTCAGTCAACAACTCTGGATTTTACCACCTCCAGCTTTTTTTTTTTAATTTATTTAAAGAGAAACAAAAGCATGTAAAGGATAGAGGTAATACAGAATTCCCAAAAAAAGATAAACAATAAGAAATCACTAGTCAATAAATTACATATTGTCCTGTTAGAAATAGTTGCTCAAGTTACAAAATTAAAACATACAAAGTAGATAGTCAAACAGTGGGAGTGTAAACAGCTATGCATGCATGAATCTCTGCATGTATTTCTATACTTTCTGTATTAGAGGGAAAAACAAAACTTAGCAAGACAAAACAAAACAAATTCCTATAAAAACATGAAACCAAAAAGTCGTATAAAACCACAGTACAAGGTGATCTACAATGATTACTGTGTTGTTTCTTATTATCTTCAATATAATGTCTATATTATCAGGCATAATTGAATATAGCAGTATAATTGAGTATAGCAGTAAATAACAATATTAGTAAAAATAAAACATTGTAGACAGTATAAAACTTCAAAGGCAGGTAATAATCAAACCATAGTGGATATTCTAGTGGATGTTGTCATCTTAAGTGCAGTTGCCTATACTCTCAGACTTGATACTATCAATCATAACAGTTTTGAATAAAATCTATCAATATAAAACAGCGATCCAACAAACCAGATTCGATTATGATCAGTCATAGTAAAACAGTGTAGGTTATACGGAACTTTAGATTAAGTTAATAGGAAATTAAGGATGATTACCATACTATATCCTGTTATTTTTGGGATTACTGTCAGTGCCCTCAAATCTAGTACAGGTAGAATGACTGGAACAGAATATAATACATCTAAGCAGAGTACTGTGAGTAATGTGGGTTTTAAATCCTGGTGCACTAATAACAATATAGCATATCAAGACCATCTATATTAGAGTTTCTAGTTATCCTTCTCTGCCTCATTTCTGCTATGCTATTTTTCTGCCTTTGTTTGTCTAGTTTTCTCCTTCATTCTACTGCCTGCTCCACTCATTGAGGCCTTTCTGCCACTGTTCCTAAAATCCTGGTTTTTTTTTTTGTCTCTCTCTGGAATGTCCTTCAGTATTCTCTGTAGGGTTGGATTGGTGGTCACAAACTTGCCCAGTTCCTCTTTGCCATGGAAGCATCTTGTTTCTCCATTAATTTCTAGTGACAGTTTTTCAGGGTACATCAATCTGGGCTGGAGGTTATTTTCTTTCAGGGCTTGGAATATTTCACTCCAAGCTCTTCTTGATCTGATGATCTGTGTGGAGAAGTCAACCATGATCCTGATGGGCTTACCTTTATAGGTAATCTGTTTCTTTTCTCTGGTGGCTTTCAATATTCTGTTTTTATATTGAATTTCTGGTATCTTGGTTATTATATGTCTGGGTGTAGCTCGTTTTGGTTGTAGGTGGCTGGAGTTCTGTATGCCTCACATAACTGAATGTCATTTTCTTTTCCCATGCTTGGGAAGTTTACCTTAATTATTTCCGTGAATGGCCTTTGTAATTCCCCTGTATGTATTCCTGCTTCTTCATTCACATTTCTTATTCTTAAATTATAGATTGTCTTGTCATCTTCTAGCCTTTGTATTGTTACTGCCTGTTTCCTTGTTATTTTTAAGAGATCTTTCCTTTCATGATCACACATTGCAAACTTGTCTTCAAGTTTTGATAGTCCATTCTTAGTTTCTTTTAAGGAGTTTTGCCAACTTTCAATGGAGTTTTTAATTTCCTGGTAGTCTCTTTGAATCTGTTTCATGTATTCTATATTTTCTTTATATTCTTTATTGAATGTTTCTCTCCTTTTTTTGTGTTCCTCCCTTCTTCCATCTGTATCATCCTGAGAGATGCTTCCTGAGAGCATTTCTTTTATTACTCTACTCATATCCTACTTTACCTGATTTAATATTTCATTTTTGAGCTCGTCTACAAGGTCCTGAAGATATCTCTTAATGTCCATTGAAGCTCTGTCTGATGTTGTGTGTTTGTGGCTCTCAGTCTCCCTTGTTTTCCCTCTCCTGGATCAGGGCTCTCAAGGTTCTGGGCTGGGGGCCTCCTCTTGCCTCTCTCTCCTGTCATGGCCCTGGCTTCCTCCACACAGGTTACAGTGCAGGTCCCAGCCCCCTTCCCTGTTGGCCATGTTTCCTCTGAAGCATGCTGGCAAGGGGCCTCTGCTTTCTCCTGACTGCTCTTGTCACTGAGGTGTAAGCAGTGGCTGTGTATGCCTGCCCCTCCCCACTGGGTCAGCCAAACTTCAGGTGCCTTCACCAGGTTAGTGTGTGCTAGGCACAGGGAATTGATTTGGGATGGCTTATTAGGTCCTGGCCAGGGGCACAGCCCAGTCCAAGCAAATGCCATGAATCTGCTCTGGGGAGGGAGCAACCAACTGAAGTCACTGTTGCTCCCAGTTCAGTCTCCTCCTGCCCGATTCCAACATGTTGCCAATTTGGTTGCGCCCTTCCCATGGCAGGGGGGGTCTCATTCCCAGCACTGACCATGGATTAATTAAAGACCCTTCACCAGCTCCGCTCATCGTTGGGCTCACCAACCCCTGACTTCAGTGCTGCTGTGCTTCCTGTGAGTGCTGGCAGGAACAAGTTTGGGTGGTTCTCCCTGCTGGTGCAGATTCAAGCTGGTGCAAACTTGGTGGGTCACTTTGAAAATGCCATGTCCTGTAATTTTTAGCTGTTTCAGTTGTAGTCCCAAAGTATTTGATGAGTTTTTTTAATGTTTTAATTTCTTCCTGTGTCAAGAGGATCCATCTCCCTCTGTCTGGGCCTCTCCAGGGTGTTTTATTCTGTCATATGAGTTGTTTCTCCTGGGAGGCTTTGTATTTTGTTGCTCACTGATCAGCCATCTTGTCTTCTTTCCCCACCTCCAGTTTTTATTTCTGGGTCATCAGTGCTGTTTCATGCTCACTGATGTTGGCCACTGCTGGTTGATGCTGCTCATATTTGCTGCAATTTATTGGTTGCTGCTGGTCTCTGGAACCTGTGGACCAGAAGGCCCTTGTGCTTATAATCCCTTTTAATGTGACCTACTCTGGCCACACTACCCAAGATAATGTTGGCTAGATTTACAAGACATTGCAGGTGCTCTGAGAAGTGAATCATAGGACTGTGGAGTGGCCTGTGCTCCAGTGTGGGAGTCAGTGCACTGGAGGAGCCCTCCTAGGCTAACCTGAGGAGTTGAGGGGGTGCTGCTTATATACAGCAGCAGTGAGCCCTTGCTGTTTTGTACATTTTATGGGCTGGCAATTGGTTCAAGTTCAGCCCTGCAATGGTGTCACCCAGGATTGGGGTAAATTCAAGCCTGCTGCATCAAGGCAGACATCTGGAGCAGGTGCAGGATATTCAGGAGAACTGCAGCTGTCATGGTGACAGTTCAGTGGAACATTAGGAGAAGCAGCTCCTTTATTGACAGCTGCCATTTCATGAAAATAACAAGGCTGAATGATGACTAGCTCAGCTTTTCAGGAATCTCCAGGGAGGTCTACATGTTGCTCATAGTTCACTGGGCTTGGGGATTTCAGGGATAATGGCCCTGCATCCCAGGCCACTCCTGGTTTTAATCTTATCAAGGGCAGTTTCCTACCACTTGGACACTGCAGTAATCAGCTGAGCTGTCCCTATCAGTTCTTCCTGGAGGGTAGCCTGTGAAGTAATATCAGGAGTGGTGGAAGACACTGGGACCAGTTGCACAGTTTCCACTTAGGGGCCAAGAGACAGCAAGGAGGAGGCATGTGAAAGCTGTTGGTTGGAACACACGTACTTCAACTCAGTATAGGAGGAAGAGGGAAGAGCTGGGCAGTTTCTTGTCTATCTCACTACCTCCAAGTTTTCTGTAAGACTGTGAGCTCTACAAAGCATATTTTATACCTTGAAGATGAGGGTGTAAAGGATTCTTAAAGTCTTTTAAAGAGATCTGTAGGAATTTATTCATTCTAGGGTAGACACTAAAATCTGCTTGGAGGGAATCCAATATGGCTAGCTAGAGGTGGAGTCACATAGGAGATGTTCAGAGAAGATTCACTGAGAATAAACTTGTTTCTGAAGTGGAGGAGGGGCTTACACCCAAAATGGAAAATTAATGGGAAATATGATATATGTTGATCAAATCAAACATCTGAATGGTTGAAAAGAGGAAGCCAGAGCAGCCATTATGGGAAATTCATAAATAGTTTGAGGGATCAAACGAGAGCTGACAGACTCTGCATGTACCAGCCCTTCCTTCACCACCAGACACTGGGGAAAACTACGTTCCTGTAGGGAAACCCTTCTCCCCCTGGACTGTGGCCAGAGGGAGGATAAACAACGAACAGTGGCCAACTGCCAGGAGTCAGCATGAGTCATGCACCCACCTGCCCCCCCAAAAACACCAGTGTGTGCACCCACCCACCTGCCTGTCTAGTGCATCCCGTGTGTCCTATTGTGGCATTTGTGTGTGGCTGCTCACAGTCAGACTACAACTAAGACAAGAAGGGAATTGTGTGGATACTCAGGCTTTATGCCATAGTGGTCAGGAAAGAATTGTGGGGTGTGTGTGTTATTTTACTGAGTGCTAGATCTGACTCTGTCAAAATTTTCAAATTATTTTTTTCGCTTTGATTTAGTTGTTTCTATTTCTCTCCCATCTCATCTCCTTATCCCTTTTCTTCAATTCTAGCTTCTGTAGCAAACTATTTTAAACCTTTTTATTCATTTCTCCCACGTTTTAAGTTCTTTTCACGTGTTTCCCCTGTATTCAATCTTTTCTCATATTAACCTTCTGTCCTATCTTCTACTCTTTTTCTCTTCCTTATATACCTAGACTTTGTCTTTCCATGCCTCTTTTCCCCCTTACAGGAGTGCAAATCTATCAATAGTTTCTGATGACTTCACAGCTTTCCTTAATCCTAAATTACACCTTATTCCACCTGCATCTCACCCTGCCTCCACAAATATTCCCTTAAAATCCTTCACTCTAACTCTAAAAAATCCTCTGACCCCCAATCTATTTTTTAACCTATTACTGTTTCTCCTATCTACCTCTCCACTCCTAACTTACACTCTGCTTTACCCATTCCTTAATCTCTTCCCTTCCCCTGTCCTTCCACATCACAGATGAAATACTAATAATACAATAGTATAGACTGTAAAGGTTATTGACAGTATGAAAGTGTAAATGCAAGGTTTAACTTGTATACACAAGTGATGTGTGATCAGTTCTGTTGATGCTGTTGTAACTAATAGTAATTTTCTCATCACAACACAAACAGGTCCCAAACAATTTAAATTAAGTAGCAGAAGGGGTAAACAGTATCTTCAGGCAAATACAATCATGAACATATGGTTAGAAGGAAGACTCTAAAAATGTCTTTATTTTGGCTATAATCAGTCCTCGCTTTACTTGACTTCAATCCTCAGCACAAAAAATTTTATATCTACATATAGATATGAATAAACACACACAAAAATGGGAAAAAAGGCAACAAAATGTCTGGGGAGCACTGGTGGAGAGGAAAGCAATCACTAGGTAGCAGAGCTTTATGAATTGATTAAAGAAGAGGTAAAGAAATGGTGAGACCAAAGAGGACATGACCCAAAAGTTCATGAAATTATATACAGAATAATATGGTTATTACAGAAAAAAATATAAAAATTATAATAGCTGAACACATTGTTCAAAACTTGAATGGGTAATTTGCCAAAGATACACATTCCACAAAAATGTATCAGACAGAAATACTGGATATAAAACTTGTATAGAATTGATAAATTTCAGAAATGACTAATGAGAATACAAGTTTTTTCAAACTGAGAGAAAAGTAAGTTATGACAAATTAGACAAGCTTTAAAAACAAAAGAACAAAAAATTCATCCAAAAGCTACCAGATGACACTAAGACCAAGCTAGGGCTAAGGAGAGTTAGAGTGAGACTGGACGATAGTCTACGTGGCATAAAAAATTTGTTTACAAATATAACAGCCAGATGTGGTGGTGTATTCTTTTTTATATTTTAAAGAGAATAAAACAAAAGAGGACAGATCAAACCAGATCAGAACAATGTAAGCAACACAGCATTTCACAACAAGACAATTGGATATAAACAGTAGCTATCATAATGTCTCTTTCTTTGAAATAGTTGAGCATAGATTCACACACAGTACTATCAAACATAACAAAATAGAATAAAAGTATTCAAGAGAACAAAACTATTACAATGCATTCTGAACCAATAAACCGAAGATGAACAATGGCTACTATAGTATCTCATTTTCCATAAAAATTTTGTTTATACTATCATACATATTAAAATCCAATAAGATACAACACGATAGAACCAATGGTAACAGAAAAACAAAAGCATGGTAGGACTTCACAGCAAGATGATATTAAATCAGCAATGGTTGCCATATTGTCTTTTTTTCAAATTATTCATACCATCACATATATTAGGATCAAACAAAGCAGAATAAAACCATTTCAACCAATGAATGAAAACGTTATAAGACTTCATAGCAATATAATGGGGATCCATGATTACCATAAAATCTTATGTACACTTACCATTTCTTACACTAGAGAGACTATACGGTATTTATACATGTGAATTTGATATATTTCACTTATGAGTATGGACTCAAGTTGCATCGATTTGTTTATAAATATCTCAATGTGATCATTCTTTATAGCTGAGTAGTACAACATTGTATAAAACTACCATAACTTTTTTATCCTTTCCTCAGTTGATGGGCACTTAGGTTGTTTCCAAGATCTGGCTATTGCAAGTTGTGCTGCTATAAACATGGGTGTACATATATCACTGTGGTATGATGTTTTCAATTCTTCTGGGAATATGCCTAAGAGTGGAATAGCTGGCCAAATGGGTCTTCCAATCCCAGCTATTGGATGAATCTCCAGACTGACCTCCACAGTGGTTGCACCAGTCTACACTCCCACCAACAGTGCAGAAGAGTTTCTTTTTCCCCACAGCCTCTCCAGCATTTGTTGTTGGTAGTTTTGTTGATCCTGGCCATTCTTTCTGGAGTGAGATGGAATCTCAGTGTGGTTTTAATTTTCATTTCTCTAGTGACCAATGATGACGAACATTTTTTCATGTATTTATTTGCCATTCATATTTCTTCATCTGAGAACTGTGTGTTCATCTCAGATGCCCATTTTTGGATTGGGTCTTTGAATTTTGCGGGTCTGATTTTTAAAAATTCTTTATAAGTTCTATACAGAAGTCCTTTGTCTGAGGGACATTTCACTAAGATTTTTTTCCCAGTTTGTGGGTCTTCTTTTCACCCTGCTAGAGATTTCTTTGGACATGCAGAAACTCTTTAATAAGAAGCGATCCCAGTTACTGATTCTGGGAAGTATTTCCTGTGCAGCTTGGTTCTTGTTAATGAATTCTCTACCTACTCTTCTGTCTTCAAAAGATTTTTACCTACTTTGTCTTGCAACAGATTTAGTGTTTCTGTGTTAATATTTAGATCTTTGATCCATTTAGATTTTAGTTTAGTACATGGTGACAGGCATGGGTCTAGTTTTAGTTTTCAGCATATGGATAGCCAGTTTTTCCAGCACCATTTATTAGAGACTATTATTCTTCCAGTGAACATGCTTGGTCCCTTTATCAAAGATAAGGTGGTTGAGTGTGTTTGTATCTTCTAATCTAGTCCATTGATCTTGAAATCTGTTTTTATTCCATTACCATGCTGATTTTATTACAGTAGCTTTGTAGCATAACTTTAGGTCAGGAAATGTGATGCCTCATGCCTTGCCTTTGTTGCTTAGAATTGCCTTTGCTATTCTAGGTCTCTTCAGGTTCCAGATGAATTTTAGAAGTGATTTATCTAGATCAGTGAGGCATGTTAGTGGTATTTTCATTGGGATTGCATTGAATGTGTTTAACATTTTTGGGAGAATGGCCATTTTCACAATATTTATTCTTCCTATCCATGAACAAGGGATGTCTTTCCATTTTCTGAGGTCCTCTTCGATTTCTTTTTCCAGGGTATTATAATTTTCCCTGTACAACTCTCTTGCTTCTTACATTATATTAGTTCCTAAGTGTTTCATTTTTTTGGATACTAGTGTGAAGGGTGTGGCTTCTCTTATTTCTCTCTCGGTGATTTTTTTGTTAGTGTATATGAATGCTATTGATTTTTGACTGTTGACTTTGTATCCAGCTACATTGCTGAATTTATTTATTATATCTAGGAGTCTTTCAACGGAGGTTTTGGGGTCTTCTATGTAGAGTATCATGTCATCTGCAAATAATGATAATTTAAATTCTTTTCCCATCTTTACTCCTTTTATTTCTCTCTCTTGTCTAATTGCTCTGTCCAGTATTTCCAGTACTATATTGAATAGGAGCAGTGATAATGGACATCCTTGTCTTGTGCCGGATTTCAAGGTAAAGTTTTTGGCCATTCAATATGACACTGGCTGTTGGTTTGTCGTAGATGCCTTTATCATATTGAGGTAGAGACCATTTATTCCAATTCTCTGTAAGGTTCTTATCATGAATGGGTGTTGGATCTTATCAAAAGCTTTTTCTGCATCGCAAGAAATGGTCATGTGATTTTTACTTTTGGCTCTATTGATATGGTGGATTACATTTATTGATTTATGTATGTTGAACCATCCCTGCATGCCTGGGATGAATCCCCCTTGGTTATGGTGTATAATCTTCTTGATGATCTGCTGCATCCTGTTTGCCAATATTTTATTGAGAATTTATGCATGTATGTTTATTAGGGAGATTGTCCTGCAGTTCTCTCTTTTAGTTGGGTCTTTCTCAGGTTTTGGTACTAGAGTGATATTTGCTTCCAAGAATGACTTAGGAAGAATTGCTTTCCTTTCAATTTCATTGAAGAGTTTGAGGAGTGTTGGCATTAAGTCTTCTTTGTATTTCTTAAAGAATTCTGCAGTGAATCCGTCTGGGCCTGGGCTCTTCTTTGTTGGTAGGGACTTGATGACATTTTCAGTTTCATTAATAGAAATTGGGTTATTCAGCAGTTTTACATCTTCTTGATTCAGGTTTGGTGGTTCATATGTTTCTAGGAATCTGTCCATTTCTTCTGTGTTATGGAACCTATGAGAGTAGAGGTTTTTGAAAAAGTTGTTGATGATCTTCTGTATTTGTACATGGTCGGTAGTGATTTCATGTTTTTCATTATGTATTGTGTGAATTTGAGTCTTTACTTTTTAAAGTTAGGTTGGCTAGGGACTTATCGATTTTGTTTATTCTTTCAAAGAACCAACTCTTTGATTCACTGATTCTTTGATTGTTTTCTTTTTAAAAATTTTTTCATTTTAAAGAATAAAACAAAAGAGGACAGATCTAAGCAGATCAGAACAGAACAATGTAAGTAACACACCACTTCACAACAAGACAATTGGATATTAACAGTAGTATCATAATGTCTCTTTCTTTGAAATAGTTGAGCTTAGCTTTACACACAATAATGTCAAACATAACAAAATAGAATAAAACCACTCAAGAAAATGAAAGTATTGCAAGGCATACTAAACCAAATAACCGAAGATGAATAATGGCTGCGATATTATCTCATTTTCCATAAAAATTTTGTTTTTACTATCATATATATTAAAATCCAATAATACACAACATGATAGAACCTGGATAATAGAAAAACAAGAGCATGGTAGGACTTCACAGCAAGATGATATTAAATCAACAATGGCTGACATATTGTGTTGCTTCAAAGTAACTATTAATACGATCACATATATTAAGATCAAACAAAACCGAATAAAACCATTCCAACCAATGAATGAAAACCTAAGACTTCAAAGCAGTATAATGGTGAACCATGAGTACCATAAAATCTAATGTACTCTTATCATTTCTTACACTAGGGAGACTATATGGTATTTATACATTTGAGTTTGATTTATTTCACTTATGGGTATAGATTCAAGCTGCATCCATTTATTTATAAATATCTCAGTGTGATCATTCTTTATAGCTGAATAGTACTCCATTGTATAAAAGTACAATTTTTTTACCCATTCGTTGGTTGATGGGTAACTTGGGTTGTTTCCAACATCTGGCTATTACAAATTGTGCCGCTATAAACATGGGTGGAATATATCATTGTGGTAAGATGTTTTCATTTCTTCTGGGAATATGCCTAAGAGTGGAATAGCTGGCTCAAATGGGTCTTCCAATCCCAGCTATTGGATGAATCTCCAGACTGACCTCCATAGTGGTTGCACCAGTCTACACTCCCACCAACAGTGCAGAAGAGTTTCTTTTTCCCCACAGCCTCTCTAGCATTTGCTGTTGGTAGTTTTGTTGATCCTGGCCATGCTTTCTGGAGTGAGATGGAATCTCAGTGTGGTTTTAATTTGCATTTCTCTAATGACCAATGATGATGAACATTTTTTCTTGTATTTATTTGCCATTCATATTTCTTCATATGAGAGCTGTGTGCTCATCTCGGATGTCCATTTTTGGATTGGGTCTTTGAATTTTGCGGGTCTGATTTTTAAAAATTCTTTATAAGTTCTACACAGAAGTCCCTTGTCTGAGGGACATTTCACTAAGATTTTTTTCCCAGTTTATAGGTTTTCTTTTCACTCTGCTGGAGATTTCTTTGGACATGCAGAAACTCTTTAATAAGACATGATCCCAGTTATTGATTCTGGGAAGTATTTCCTGTGTAGTTTGGTTCTTGTTAATGAATTCTCTACCTACTCTTCTGTCTTCAAAAGATTTTTACCTACTTTGTCTTGCAACAGATTTAGTGTTTCTGTGTTAATATTTAGATCTTTGATCCATTTAGATTTTAGTTTAGTACATGGTGACAGGCATGGGTCTAGTTTTAGTTTTCAGCATATGGATAGCCAATTTTTCCAGCACCATTTATTAAAGAGACTATTATTCTTCCAGTGAACATAGTTGGCCCCTTTATCAAAGATAAAGTGGTTGAGTGTGTTCATAGTTGTATCTTCTAGTCTATTCCATTGATCTTTCAGGTCTGTTTGTATTCCAATATCATGTTGATTTTATTACAGTAGCTTTGTAGTATAAAGTCAAATCAGGGATTGTGATGCCTCTTGCCTTGGTTTTGCTGCTTAGAATTGCCTTTGCTATTCTAGGTCTCTTCAGGTTCCAGATGAATTTTAGGAGTGATTTCTCTAAATCTATGAGGTATGTTAGTGGTATTTTCATTGGGATTGTTTTGAATGTGTTTAACAATTTTGGAAGAATGGCCATTTTGGCAATATTTATTCTTCCTATCTGTGAACAGGGGATGTTTTTCCATTTTCTGAAGTCCCCTTAAATTTCTTTTTCCAGGGTATTATAATTTTCCCTGTACAACTCTCTTGCTTCTTACATTATATTAATTCCTAAGTATTTCATTTTTTTGCATAGTAGTGTGAAGGGTGTGGCTTTGCTTATTTCTCGGTGATTTTGTTGTTAGTGTATATGAATGCTATTGATTTTTGACTGTTGACTTTGTATCCAGCTACATTGCTGAATTTATTTATTATATCTAGGAGTCTTTCAACAGAGGTTTCGGGGTCTTCTATGTAGAGTATCATGTCATCTGCAAATAATGAGAATTTAACTTCTTTTCCCATCTTTACTCCTTTTATTTCTCTCTCTTGTCTAATTGCTCTGTCCAGTATTTCCAGTACTATATTGAATAGGAGCAGTGATAATGGACATCCTTGTCTTGTGCTGGATTTCAAGGTAAAGGCTTTCAGTTTTTGGCCATTCAATATGACACTGGCTGTTGGTTTGTCGTAGATGCCTTTATCATATTGAGGTAGAGACCATCTATTCCAATTCTCTGTAAGGTTCTTATCATGAATGGGTGTTGGATCTTATCAAAAGCTTTTTCTGCATCTATAGAAATGATCATGTGATTCTTGATTTTGGCTCTATTGATATGATGGATTACATTTATTGATTTATGTGTGTTGAACCATCCCTGCATGCCTGGGATGAATCCCACTTGGTCATGGTGTATAATCTTCTTGATGATCTGCTGCATCCTGTTTGCCAATATTTTATTGATAATTTTTGCATTTATATTCATTAGGGAGATTGGCCTGTAGCTCTCTTTTTCAGTTGGGTCTTTCTCAGGTTTTGGTACTAGAGTGATATATGCTTCCAAGAATGACTTAGGAAGAATTGCTTTCCTTTCAATTTCATTGAAGAGTTTGAGGAGTGTTGGCATTAAATCTTCTTTGTGTTTCTTGCAGAATTCCGCAGTGATTCAGTCTGGGCCTGGGCTTTTCTTTGTTAGTAGTGACTTGATGATATTTTCATTTTCATTAATAGAAATTTGGCTTTTCAGCAGTTTTACATCTTCTTGATTCAGCTTTGGTGGTTTGTATGCTTCTAGGAATCTGTCCATTTCTTGTGTGTTATGGAACCTATGAGAGTAGAGGTTTTTGAAACCGTTGTTGATGATAGTCTGTATTTCCACATGCTTGATAGTGATTTCCCCTTTGCATTCTGTATTGCACGAATTTGAATCTTTTCTTTCCTTTTTTAAATTAGGTTGGCTAGGGGCTTGTCAATTTTATTTACTGTTTCAAAGAACCAACTCTTTGATTCATTGATTGTTTGAATTGTTTTCTTAGTCTTTATTGCATTAATTTCTGCTCTGATCTTTACAATTTCCTCCCTTCTTTTGGCTTTGAACTTGGCTTGCTCTTCTGTTTCTAGATGTTTCATGTGTAATGTCAGGTTGGTTCTTTGTGTTCATTCTGTTTTCCTAATGTGGGAACTCAGTGCAATAAATTTTCCTCTGAGGACCACTTTCATTGTGTCCTGCAGGTTCTGGTAAGCTGTATTTGTAATTTCGCTTGCTTGTAGATATTGTTTAATTTCTTCTGTAATTTCCTTTGTGACCCACTGATTAGTCAAGAGTATATTATTTAATTTCCATGTGTATGTGGAGATTTTGCAGTTACTTTTGTCATTAGTTTCCAGTTTCATGGTGCTATGATCTGATAACATGAATGGGATAATTTGAATTGTTTTGCATTTACTTAAATATGTTCTGTGGGTTAGTATGTGGTCTATTTTAGAGAATGTCCCATGTACTGTTGAGAATAATGTATATTCTGATGTTGTTGGATGGAAATCTCTATATATGTCTATGAAATCCATTTGTTCACAGGTATGATTCATTTCTGTTATTTCTTTGCTGATTTTCTGTCTAGTAGATCTATCTATCTATCAGTGGTGTGTTAAGGACCCCTGTTATTATGTTATTGCCTATTTGATTTTTCATTTCTGTTCATACTTGCTTTGTGTAGTTTGGTGTTCTGTAATTTGGTGCATATATATTTAAGATAGTTGTCTCTTCCTCTTGTAGTTCTCCCCTAACTAGTAAGTAGTGGCCTTCTTTATCTCTTTGGATCATTCTTGGCTTGAAGTTCACATGGGCTGCAAACAGAATAGCTACCCCTGATTTTTTTGAGTTCCTGTTGCATGGAGTATTGTTTTCCATCCTTTGACTTTCAGTCTATGAGTTTCCTTCTGGGTTAGATGGGTTTCTTGTTGACAGCATATGGTTGGACTTTTTTTATTGTTCTTTTAGAAATAGTTATTCAAGTTACAAAATTAAAGCACACAAAGTGGACATTCAAGCAGTTAGAGTGCAAACAGATCTGTTCAACAATCCAACAAGAATCTAGAAATATGGTTATCAATCCCACACACCTAAGTATCTGTACAGCTATATCTTTTATAGCACTTCCTATTTCCTCTTTTTTTTACAATAGCCATTATACATTTTAAAAATTTTATTTAAAGAGAAGAAAAAAAAGCAAAGCAGAAAAAAGAAAGCATCAATACAAAATTCTAAAAGAAAGAAAGAAAAAGAAAAAGAAAATGAGAAAAAGCCCCACTAAGAAATCAGTAATATTTAAATTACATACGGTCATCCTGGGTGTAGTTGCTCAAGTTACAAAGTTAAAGGGTACATGATAAACATTCAAACAGTCAGACTACAGACAGTTCTGCTCAAAGATCCAACAAAGATTCAGAAATATGGTCATTTATGTTGCACACTCAAACATATATGCATTTATATCCCTCAGAGCACTTTGTTCTCCTCTTTTTTACAATAGCAATTACACATTTTGGTTTTATTACACTTGTAGTTCTTATTTACTTTTTACACTAGAGATACAATATGATATTTATAAATATAATTCTTATTTATTTTACTAATGAGGAAAGTCTCAAATTGTCTCCATTTACCTATGAAGGCCTCAAGATCATCCTTTTTTATAGCTGAGTAATATTCCATGTTGTAAAAATGCCACATCTTTTTCACCCACTCTGCAGTTGATGGGCATCTAGGTTGTTTCCAGGATTTAGCTATCACAAATTGTGCAGCTATGAACATGGTTGCACATATATCACTGTGATATGAACTTTTCAGTTCTGAGAAAATACCCAGGAAGGGAATAGGTGGATTGAATGGGGCTTCCAATCCTAGTCTTCTGAGAATTCTTCATATGGATTTCCATAATGTTTACACCAGTCTACATTCCCACCAACAGTGGAGCAGTGTTCCTTTTTCCCCGTAGCCTCGCCAACATTTGTTATCTGTTGATTTTTTGATGGCAGCTATTCCTTCTGGAGTAAGGTGGAAACTCAATGCTGTTTTAATGTGCATTTCTCAAATGACCAGTGATGGTGAACATTTATTCATGTATTTATTTGCCATTTGTATATCTTTCTCTGAGAACAATGTGTTCATCTCAGATGCCCATTTTTGAAGACGATATTTGAATTTGGGGGTTTGATTTTTTCAATTCTTTATATATTCTGGACACAAGTCCTTTGTCTGAGGGGTTGCTGGCTAAAATTCTTTCCCACACTGTGGGTTTTCTTTTCACTCAGCTGGTGATGATTTCCTTTGAAGTGCAGAAACTTTTCAGTAATATGAGATCCCAGTTGTTGGTTCTTTGAAGTGTTTCCTGTCCAGTTTATGTTTTGTTCATGAATTCTCTGCCTACTCCTATGTCTCCAAGACTTCCAGTAGATTTAGTGTTTCTGTTTTAATATTGAAGTCTTTGATCCATTTAGACTTTAGTTTTGTGCATGGTGATATGCATGGATCTAGGTTCAGTCTTCATCATGTAGAGAGCCAATTTTTTCAACACCGTTTATTAAAGAGACTATCCTTCTTCCAGTGGACATATTTAGCCCCTTTGTCAAATATCAGGTGGCTGAATGTCTTTGTAGTTGTGTTTGCATCTTCTAATCTGTTCCATTGATCTTCAGGTCTATTTCTTTGCCAATACCTAGCTGATTTTATCACGGTAGCTTTATAGTACTGTTTCAAGCCAGGAATTGAGATGCCTTCTGCCTTGCTTTTGTTGTTAGAATTGCCTTTGCTATTTTATGTTTCTTCTGTTTCCAAATGAATTTTAGTAGCATTTTATCTAGATCTGTGAGGTATGCCAATCGTATTTTGATTGGGATTGTGTTAAATCTGTATAACAGTTGGGAGTATGGCCATTTTCACAATGTTTGTTCTTCCTAACCAAGAGCAAGGAATGTCCTTCCATTTTCTAATATCCTGTTCAATCTCCTTTTTCAGTGTAGTATAATTTTCAGTGTATAGGTCTTTTACATTTTTAGGTAGGTTTATTACTATGTATTTCATTTTTTTAGACTCAGTGAGTTCTTTGTTTGTGTACAGGAATGCTATTGATTTTTGAGCATTGACTTTGTATCCAGATACACTGATGAACTTGTTTATTACCTCTAGCAGTCTTTTAATGGAGTTTTTTGGGCCTTCTATATAGAGTATCATGTCATCTGCAAATAGTGATAATTTAAATTCTTCCTTTCCTATCTTTACTCCTTTAATTTCTCTCTCTTGTCTGATTGCCCTGGCTAGTGTTTCCAGAACTATATTGAAAAGGAGTGGTGAGTGGACATGCTTTTCTTGTTCCTGATTTTAAGGTGAAAGCTTTCAGTTTTTGTGCATTTAGGATAATGTTGGCTGTTGGTTTGTCATAGATGGCCTTTATAAGGTTGAGTTAGACATTGCGTATTCCTAGTTTCTGTAGGGTTTTAATCATGAACATGTGTTGGACTTTGTCAAAAGCTTTTTCTGCATCTATTGAGATGACCATGTGGTTTTTGTTTTTGGTTCTGTTGATGTGGTGTAACAGATTTTTTTATTAGTGTATGTTAAACCATCCCTGCATTCCTGGAATGAACCCCACTTGGTCATGATGTATAATCTTCTTGATTTGCTGCATTCTATTTGCCAGTATTTTGTTGAGAATCTTTGCATCAATGTTCATTGGTTAAATTGGTCTATAGTTCTCTTTTTTGGTTTGAGCTCTGGTTTTGTTACCAGAGTAATACTTGCCTCTAGGAATGATTTAGGGAGGATTGCCTTTTTCTCAATTTTGTTGAAGAGTTTAAGGAGTACTGGCATCAAATCTTCTCTAAATTTCTTGTAGAATTCAGCTGTGAATCCATCAGGACCTGAACTTTTCTTGGTTGGTAAGTTTTTAATTACATTTTCAATTTCAATAGCTGATATTGGGTTGTTCAAAATTGCTATATCTTCTTGGTTGAGCTTTGGTAGTTCATATGTTTCTAGAAATCTGTCCATTTCCTTTGTGTTTTCTACTCTATGTGAGTAGAGATTTTCAAAGTAGGTATTCATGATCTTTTGAATTTCCATGGGATCTGTAATAATTTCTCCCTTTTCAGTTCTAATTGCATGAATTTGGGTTTTTTTTTTGTTTCTCTTGGTAAGGTTAGATAGGGATTTGTCAATTTTGTTTATTTTCTGAAAAAACTAGCTTTTTGATTCATTAATTCTTTGTTTTTTTTTGTTTCAATTGCATTGATTTCTGCTCTAATCTTTACAATTTCCTCTCTTCTATGAGTTTTGGGTTTAGCTTGCTCATCTTTTTCTAGAAGCTTGGGATGGAGCATTAGGTTGTGTATTTGTGCTCATTCTGTTTTCTTGATATGCCAATTTATTGCTATATATTTCCCCCTGAAGATCACTTTGGTTGCATCTCACAGATTACAGTATGTTGTTTCTATATTTTCATTAAATTGTAGATATTGTTTAATTTCTCCTTTAATTTAATCAGTAGCCCACTGGTTGTTCAAAAAGCTATTTAATTTCCATGTATTTATGCAGGTTTTACAATTTCTTTTGCCATTAATTTCCAATTTCACTGCATTATGGTCAGATATTATGCATGGTGTAATTTCAATACCTTTGCATTTATTTAAGAATATTTTATGGGATAATATATGGTCTATTTGGGAGAATGTCCCATGTGCAGCTGAGAAGAATGTGTATTCTGATGTGGTTGAGTGGAACATTCTGTAAACATCTACTAATTGCTCACAGGTATGATTCAGTTCTGTTATTTATTTGCTGACTTTTTGTCTAGTTGATCTATCTCTTTTTTTTAAGAGAATAAAACAAAAGAGGACAGATCTAAGCAGATCAGAACAGAGCAATGTAAGCAACACAGCACTTCATAACAAGATGATTGGATATTAACAGTAGCTATCATAATTTCTCTTTGTAATAGTTGAGCTTAGATTTACACACAATAGTGTCAAACATAACAAAGTAGAATAAACAACTCAAGATAATGGAACTATTCCAAGACATTCTGAACCATATTACCAAAGTTGAACAATGGCTGCTTTATTATCTCATTTTCCATAAAAATTTTGTTTTTACTATCATACGTATTAAAATCCAATAACACACAATGTAATAGAACCAATGGTAATAGAAAAACAAAAGCATGGTAGGACTTCAGAGCAAGATGATATTAAATCAACACTGGCTACCATACTGTCTTGTCTTCAAAGTAACTATTCATATGATCAGATATATTAAGATCAAACAAAACAGAATAAAACCATTTGAACCAATGAATGAAGACCAAAGACATCAAAGCAGTATAATGGTGAGCCATGATTTCCATAAAATCTTCTGTACTCTGACCATTTCTTACACTAGGGAGACTATGTTGTATTTATACATGTGAGTTTGATTTATTTCACTTATGAGTATAGATTAATGATGCATCCATTTATTTATAAATATCTCAAGTGATCATTCTTTATAGCTGAGTAGTACTCCATTGTATAAAAGTACCACAATTTTTTTATCTATTCCTCGGTTGATGGGCACTTAGGTTGTTTCCAACATCTGGCTATTACAAATTGTGCCACTATAAACATGAGTGCGCATATATCACTGTGCTAAGACGATTTCAAATCTTCAGGAATTATACCTAAGAGTGGAATAGCTGGGTCAAATGGGACCTTCATCCCCAGCTTTTTGAGGAATCTCCAGATTGACCTCCACAGTGGTTGCACCAGTCTACACTCCCTCCAACAGTGCAGAAGAGTTTCTTTTTCCCCACAGCCTCTCCAGCATTCATTGTTGGTAGTTTTGTTGATCCTGGCCATTCTTTCTGGAGTGAGATGGAATCTCAGTGTGGTTTTAATTTGCATTTCTTTAATGACCAATGATGATGAACATTTTTTCATGTATTTATTTGCCATTCATATTTCTTCATCTGAGAACTGTGTGTTCATCTCGGATGCCCATTTTTGGATTGGGTCTTTGAATTTTGGGGGTCTGATTTTTTAAAAATACTTTATCAGCTCTAAACAGAAGTCCTTTGTCTGAGGGTCAGTTCACTAAGATTTTTTTCCCAGTTTGTAGGTTTTCTTTTTACTCTGCTGGAGATTTCTTTGGATGTGCAGAAACTCTTTAATAAGAAACGATCCCAGTTATTGATTCTGGGAAGTATTTCCTGTGTAGTTTGGTTCTTGTTCATGAATTCTCTACCTACCCTTATGTCTTCAAGATTTTTACATGCTTTGTCTTGCAACAGATTTAGTGTTTCTGTTTTAATATTTAGATCTTTGATCTATTTAGATTTTAGTTTAGTACATCGTGACAGACATTGGTCTAATTTTAGTTTTCAGCATATGGATAGCCAATTTTTCCAGCACCATTTATTAAAGAGAATGTCATTCTTCCAGTGAACATGCTTGGCCCCTTTATCAAAGATAAGGTGGTTGAATGTTTGTAGACGTATCTTCTAATCTATTCCATTCATCTTCATTTCTGTTTTTATTCCAAAACCATGTTGATTTTATTATTGTACCTTTGTAGTATAACTTCACATCAGGGATTGTGATGCCTCTTGCCTTGACTTTGCTGCTTAGACTTGCCTTTGCTATTCTAGGTCTTGGTTCCAGATGAATTTTAGGAGTGATTTCTCTAGATCTATGAGGTATGCTAGTGGTATTTTCATTGGGATTTCATTGAATGTGTATAACAATTTTGGGAGAATGGCCATTTTTGCAATATTTATTCCTATCCATGAAGAAGGGATGTCTTTGCATTTTCTGAAGTTCTCTTCGATTTCTTTTTTTAGGGTATTATAATTTTCCCTGTACAATCTTTCACATCTTTTATTAGATTAATTCCTAAGTATTTCATTTTTTTGCATGCTAGTGTGAAGGGTGTGGCCTTGCTTATTTCTCTCTTGGTGATTTTGTTGTTAGTGTATCAGAATGCTATTGATTTTTGAGTATTGATTTTGTATCCAGCTGTTTTGCTGAATTTATTCATTATATCTAGGAGACTTTTAATGGAGGTTTGGGGGTCTTCTATGTAGAGTATCATGTCATCTGCAAATAATGGTAATTTAACTTCCTCTTTTCCTATCTTTACTCCTTTTATTTCTCTCTCTTGTCTAATTGCTCTGGCTAGTATTTCCAGTACTATATTGAATAGGAGTGATGATAATGGACATCCTTGTCTTGTGCCAGATTTCAAGGTAAAGGCTTTCAGTTTTTGGCCATTTGATATGACACTGGCTGTTGGTTTGTCATAGATGGCCTTTATCATATTGAGGTAAAGATCATTTATTCCAATTCTCGGTAAGGTTCTTATCATGAATGGATGTTGGATCTTATCAAAAGCTTTTTCTACATCTATAGAAATGATCATGTGATTCTTGCTTTTGGCTCTATTGATATGGTGGGTTACATTTATTGATTTATGTATGTTGAACCATCCCTGCATGCCTGGGATGAATCCCCCTTGGTCATGGTGTATAATCTTGTTGATGATCCGCTGCATCCTGTTTGCCAATATTTTATTGAGAATTTTTGCATCTATGTTCATTAGGGAGATTGGCCTGTAGTTCTCTTTTTTAGCTGGGTCTTTCTCAGGTTTTGGTACTAGAGTGGTATTTGCTTCCAGGAATGACTTAGGGAGAATGGCTTTCCTTTCAATTTCATTGAAGTGTTTGTGGAGTGTTGGCATTAAGTCTTTTTTGTATTTCTTGTAGAATTCTGCAGTGAATCCGCCTGGGCCTGGGCTTGTCTTTGTTGGTAGAGACTTGAATACGTTTTGACTTTCATTCATAGAAATTGGGTTATTCAGCAGTTTTACATCTTCTTGATCCAACTTTGTTAGTTCGTATGTTTCTAGGACTCTGTCCATTTCTTCTGTGTTATCAAACCTATGAGAATAGAGGTTTTTGAAATAGTTGTTGATGATATTCTGTATTTCCACAGGGTCGGTAGTGATTTCTCCTTTTTCATTATGTATTGCATGAATTTGAGTCTTTTCATTCCTTTTTTAAATTAGGTTGGCTAGGGGCTTGTCAATTTTATTTATTCTTTCAAAGAACCAACTCTTTGATTCATTGATTCTTTGAATTGTTTTCTTAGTCTCTATTGCATTAATTTCTGCTCTGATCTTTATAATTTCCTCCCTTCTTTTGTCTTTGAGCTTGGCTTGCTTTTCTTTTTCTAGATGTTTCAGGTGAAATATCAGGTTGCTTTTTTGTGTTCATTTTGTTTTCCTAATGTGGGAACTCAGTGCAATAAATTTTCATCTGAGGACAACTTTCATTGCATCCCACAGGTTCTGGTAAGTTGTATTTGTAATTTCGTTTGCTTGTAGATATTGTTTAATTTCTTCTGTCATTTCCTCTATGACCCTTGGATTGGTCAAGAGTGTATTATTTAATTTGCATGTGTTTGTGTGGTTTTTGCAGTTACTTTTATCATTAATTTCCGATTTCATGGTGCTATGATCTGATAACATGAATGGGATAATTTCAATTGTTTTGCATTTACTTAAATATGTTCTGTGGGTTAGTATGTGGTCTATTTTAGAGAATGTCCCATGTAGTGCTGAGAATAATGTATATTCTGATGTTGTTGGATGGACATCTATGTATATGTCTATCAAATCCTTTTGTTCACAGGTGTGATTCAGTTCTGTTATTTCTTTGCTGATTTTCTGTCTAGTTGATCTATCCCTATGTGTCAATGGTGTGTTAAAGTCCCCTGTTATAACTGCATTATTACCTATTTGATTTTTCATTTCTGTTAATACTTGCTTTGTGTAGTTGGGTGCTCTGGAATTTGGTGCATATATATTTAAGATTGTTATCTCTTCCTCTTGCAGTTTTCCCCTAACTAGTGTGTAGTGATCTTCTTTATGTCTTTGGACCATTCTTGGCTTGAAGTTCACATGGGCTGCAAACAGAATAGCTACCCCTGCTTTTTTTTTTTTTTGAGTTCCTGTTGCATGGAGTATTGTTTTCCATTGTTTGGCTTTAAGTCTATGAGTTTCCTTTTTGGTTAGATGGGTTTCTCGTAGACCACATATGGTTGAATGTTGTTTCTTGATCCATTCTGCCAGTCTATTGCTTTTAATTGGTGAATTGAGGCCATTTACATTAGTGGTTATAAGTATTATATATTGTTTTTTTTTGTTGACATGTTATCTTTCTGATATTGTATCTTAATTTTCCATTCTGTTTAATTGTCTGTCTTGCTTAATGTTTTTTTTCCTATGTATATCTAGAATGTCTTTCAGTATTCTTTGTAGGGTTGGTTTGGTGATCATGAAGTACTTCAGCTGTTCTTTGTCATGGAAGTATCTTATTTCTCCATCCATTTTGAAGGACATTTTTGCAGGATACATCTGTCTGGGTTGGAATTCATTTTTCTTTCATATCTGAAACATTTCACTCCATCCTCTTCTTAACTTCATTAGTTGTGCTGAGAAGCCTGCTGTGAATCTGATAGTTTTTCCGTTATAGGTGAACTGTCTTTTCTCTCTAACAGCTTTTAATATTCTATTCTTATGTTGGATTTCTAGAATGGTGATTATTATATATCTGGGTGTAGTTTTGTTTTGATTATGGCTATTTGGAATTCTAAATGTGTCACTAATCTGTCTGTCATTTTCCATGCTCATGTTTGGGAAGTTGTCAGTTATTACTTCTGTAAATAGCCTCTTGATATCATTTGTGTGTTCCCCTTCTTTTTCATTGTATCCCTATTAATCTTATGTTGTTTTTCTTTGCATCATCTTGCAGCTGTTAAATTTTGTTTCCTGATTGCTTGTTATCTTTAGAAGATCTTTCCTTTCCTGTTCACTAGCTGCAATCTTATCTTTGAGGTCTGAGATTCTATCTTCACTTTCATTGAGGCAGTTTTTATAAGTTTCAATAGAGATTTTGATTTCCTGTATATCTTTTTGAATTTGATTCATGTATTCTGTTTGTTTCTTAAACTGTTCATTCAGGGATTCTATCATTTTGCTTTGTTCCTTTAACTTTTTAGCTCTGTCTTCATTGGATGCATTCAGTATTTCTTTCACTACTTTAATTGTTTTTTCTTTTACCTGGGAGATTATTTGTGATTTGAGTTCCTTTGTAGCTTGCTGTACTTCTTTATTTCAGTTGGTATCATTTCAGACATTTCAGGAGCATGGTTATTATTTTTTTCTATTTACATACCTCTTTGGCTTTCTTGGGGTGGGCTGGAGTTTTGAGATTGCATTTTGGTCTTTCATTTTGTCATTTTCCTATATTTCTGTATTTCCACCAATGATCCAAAGCTTTCCCTGGATGTGTTGGAAATCACTTCCTGTGCCCTCTGTTATTGGGACTCATGCTGCTTTGGTTACCCTTGCATGGTGGGTCTGGCTCCCCTGGTTGAATGAAGGTCACTGGGCACAGTCCACTCAACCTTTGGCACCTAGCCCGGTGTCCTAGTGGGCTGGGCAGGCACACAGCCACATGGATCAATGGCCCCAAAATGTTCCCGGGCCAGCACCAGCGAGTTGGAACTCACCACGTGGTGGCACAGGCCTTGCTCCCCTGGTGGTGGGCCTGGCTTCCCTGGTTGAATGAGGGTAGCTGGGCGTGGTCCACTCAGGCCCATGGAACCTCTGAAGCCTAGTCAAGTGTCCTAGGGGTCTGAGTGGCACCCAGGCACCGGGATTCATGGTCCCAAACTCTTCCCAGGCCAGCCCCAGTGAGCTGGAGCTCACCTTGCAGTAGCTGCAGGGGCCTGGCTCCCCTCTTGGGGGGCCTGGCTTTCCTGGTTGATTTCAACTGTGTATTCTTGTAATCCCAATACTTAGGGCTGAAGGAGGATTGCTTTGAATTTGAGACCAGCCTGCACTACACAGTGAGATGCTGTCTTAAGCTACAAAAGTAAACAAAAATCATACTGGAAAACTTCCCAAGTATGAGGAAAGATTTCAAAGTAGAGTTAAGCAAAGCTTATAGAACATCATCTACTGGTAACTGCAATGAACAAAGAAGTTCCTGAAAACACCTTAGTCACAATTCTAGATATCCAACAAAAAGTCTTGAAATCTGACAGAGAAAAAAAAGTCGCATATGTAAAGGTAAACCTCTTAAGATTGCAGTAGATGTCTCAACACAAGCTGTACACTAGAAGATCCTGGAGTGAAACATTTCAAGCCCCAAAAGCAAACAACTTCCAATCCAGACTGATATCTGGTAAGGCTTTCTTTTAAAATAGATGGAGATGCCAGGCATTGAGGCACATGCCTGTAATCCCAGCAATTGGCAGACTGAGGCAAGAGCATTGTTGCAAGTTTAAGACTAACCTGAGCACAAAGTGAGCTCAAGGCCAGCCTGAACAGCATAGCGAGACCCTGTCCAAGAAGACAAAAAATAAAAATAATTTAAAATAGATGGAGAAATAAGGATGTTCTATGAAAAACAAAAACCAAACTGGGAGATACAGTAACACCAAACCAGCACTCCAGAAAATACTCAGGAATATGCTGAGACAAAAAGCCAAGGAAGCCCAAAATCCAGGTAGAAAGAATCCATCAAGCAAGGCAAAGAGATAAAACAACAAAAAACAAAAACCAAAAAAATCAGAACAAGGATGCAGTATTAAGAATAAATCAATACTTTTCACTAAATATCATACACTATCAGACTGATATACCACAAAACATATAAAACACATATGCCAATTATATTAAATCAATATACATTTTGTCCCTGCTGTATTACAATAGCTTTTAGGACCCATTTTTCCTATTATCTGTCTTTTGTACATTTTTAAAAAAATGTATATTTAAAGAGAAAAAAAACAGAAAAAAGTAGAAATTTACAGAATAAAAAAAAAGGATAAACAGTAAGAGATTACTGGTTGATAAATTACACATTGTGCTTTTAGAAATAGTTGTTCAAGCTACAAAATTAAAGCATACAATGTAGACATTCAAGCAGTGAGACTGAAAACAGATCTGTTCAACAGTCCAACAAGAAATTAGAAGTATGGTTATCAATCCTATACACTTAAATATTCATGTAGTTATATCTTTTATAGCACTTCCTGTTTCCTCTCCTTTTTAAAATAGCAATTATGCATTTTGAAAAAATTTTATTTAAAGAGAAAAAAGAGCAAAATAAAAAGGGTAGCAACAATACAGAATTCTAAAAGAAAAAAGAGAAGAAACACTAAGAAATCACTAATTGATAAATTACATATTGTCTTCTTGGATGTAGTTCAAGTTACAAAATTAATGGATACATAGTAGACATTCAAACAGTGAGACTGCTAAGAGTTCTGCTCAAAGATCCAACAAAAATTCAGCAATATGGTCATCTCTTTTACACACTCAAACATACATGCAGTTATATCCCTTAGAGCCCTTCCTTTTCCTCTCTTTTTGACAATAGCAATTATACATTTTGGGTTTTATTACTCTTATAGTTCTTACCACTTTTTACACTAGAGACAAAATGTGATATTTATAAATATGATTCTTATTTATTTTACTAATGAGGAGTCTCAAGTTGTCTCCATTTACCTATAAGGCCTCAAGATCATCCTTTTTTTCCATTTTTTTATTTAAAGAGAAAAAAGGAAAAAGAAATATTACAGAATTTCAAGAAAAGAAGATAAATAGTAAGAAATCACTAGTTGATACATTACACATTGTTCTTTTAGAAATAGTTATTCAAGTTACAGGATTAAAGCACACAAAGTGGACACTCAAGCAGTGATTGTGCAAACAGATCTGTTCAACATTCCAACAAGAACCTAGAAATATGGTCATCAATCCCACACATCTAAACATACATGTAGCTATATCTTTTATAGTGCTTCCTATTTCCTTTTTTACAACAGCAATTATACATTTTAAAAATTTTATTTAAAGAGAAGAAAAAAAACCAAAAAAGGGTAGCAATAATATAGAATTCTAAAAGAAAGAAAGAAAAAGGAGAATGAGAAAAAGCCCCACTAAGAAATCAGTAATTTATAAATTATGTATTGTCATCTTGGATGTAGTTGTTCAAGTTACAAAGTTAAAGGGTACATAGTAAATATTCAAATAGTCAGACTACAAACAGTTTTGCTCAAAGATCCAACAAAGATTCAGCAATATGGTCATCTATTTTACACACTCAAACTTACATGCAGTTATATCCCTTAGAGCACTTTCTTTTCCTCTCTAGCAATTACACATTTTGGTTTTATTACACTTGTATTTCTTATTTACTTTTTACACTAGAGACACAATATGATATTTATAAATATGATTCTTATTTATTTCACTAATGAGGATAGTCTCAAGTTGTCTCCATTTGTCTATGAAGGCCTCAAGGTCATCCTTTTTTATAGCTGAGTAATATTCCATTGTGTAAAAATGCCACATCTTTTTCATCCACTCTGAGGTTGATGGGCATATTGGTTTTTTCCAAGATTTAGCCATTACAAATTGTGCTGCTATGAACATGGGGGCACATATATCACTGTGATATGAACTTGTCAGTTCTTCTGGGAAAATACCCAGGGAGGCAATAGTTGGATTGAATGGAACTTCCAAAATTAGTCTTCTGAGAATTCTCCATATGGATTTCCATAGTGGTTGCACCAGTCTACATTCCCACCAACAGTGGAGCAATGTTCCTTTTTCCCTGCAGCCTTGCCAACATTTGTTATCGGTTGATTTCTTGATGGCAGCTTTTCTTTCTGGAATGAGGTGTAATCTCAATGTTACTGAGATGCCTCCTGCCTTGACTTTTTTTGCCCAGAATTGCCTTTACTATTCTAGGTTTCATCTGTTTCCAAATGAATTTTAGGAGTGTTATCTCTAGGTCTGTGAGGTATGTCAATGGTATTTTGATTGGGATTGTGTTAAATGTGTATAATGGTTTGGGGAGTATGGCAATTTTCACAATGTTGGTTCTTGCTAGCCATGAGCAAGGAATATCCTTCCATTTTATAATACCTTCTTCAATTGCCTTTTTCAGCATAGTATAATTTTCAGCATATAGGTCTTTTACATTTTTAGTTAGGTTGATTCCTAAGTATTTCACTTTTTTACATGCTATTGTAAAGGGCGATAGTTTCATAATTTCTCTCTCAGTGAGTTCTTTGTTTGTGTACAGGAATGCTATTGATTTCTGAGCATTGACTTTGTATCCAGCTACACTGATGAACTTGTTTATTACCTCTAGCAGTCTTTTAATGGAGTCTTTTGGGTCTTCTATATAGAGTATCATGTCATCTGCAAATAGTGATAATTTAACTTCTTCCTTTCCTATCTTTACTCCTTTTATTTTTCTCTCTTGTCTGATTGCCCTGGCTAGTGTTTCCAGAACTATATTGAAAAGGAGTGGTGAGAGTGGACATCCTTTTCTTGTTCCTGATTTTAAAGTGAAAGCTTTCAGTTTTTGTTCATTTAGGATAATGTTGGCTGTTGGTTTGTCATAGATGGCCTTTATAAGGTTGAGGTAGACAATGTGTATATTCTGAGTTTCTGAAGGGTTTTAATCATGGACATGTGTTGGACTTTGTGAAATCTTTTTCTGCATCTATTGAGATGACCATGTGGTTTTTGCTTTTGGCTCTGTTGATGTGGTGTAACAGATTTATTTATTAGCATATTTTAAACCATCCCTTCATTCCTGAAATAAACCCCACTTGGTCATGATGTATAATCTTCTTGATTTGCTGCATTCTATTTGCCAGTATTTTGTTGAGAATCTTTGCATCAATGTTCATGAGTGAGACTGGCCTATAGTTCTCTTTTTTGGTTGGATCTTTCTCTGGCTTTGGTATCAGAGTAATACTTGCCTCCAGAAATGATTTAGGGAGGATTGCTTTCTTCTCTATTTCATTGAAGCATTTAAGAAATACTGGCATCAAATCTTCTCTAAATTTCTTGTAGAATTCAGCTGTGAACCCATTAGGACCTGGGCTTTTCTTGGTTGGTAAGTTTTTAATTACATTTTCAATTTCAATAGCTGATATTGGGTTGTTCAAAATTGTTATATCTTCTTGATTGAGCTTTGGTAGTTCATATGTTTCTAGAAATCTGTCCATTTCCTCTGTGTTTTCTACTCTATGTGAGTAGAGATTTTCAAAGTAGGTATTCATGATCTTTTGAATTTCCATGGGATCTGTAGTAATTTCTCCCTATTCAGTTCTTATTGCATGAATTTGGGTTTTTTCTTTCTTTCTCTTGATAAGGATAGCTAGGGGTTTGTCAATTTTGTTTATTCTGTCAAAAAACCAGATTTTTGATTCATTAGTTCTTTGTATTTTTTTAGTTTCAATTGCATTGATTTCTGCTCTAATCCTTACAATTTCCTCTCTTCTATGAGCTTTGGGTTTAGCTTGCTCTTCTTTTTCTAGACGCTTGAGATGGAGCATTAGGTTATTTATTTGTGCTCATTCTGTTTTCTTGCTATGACAGTTTATTGCTATATATTTCCTTCTTAAGATTGCTTTCAGTGCATCCCACAGATTACAGTATGTTGTTTCTATATTTTCATTGAATTGTAGGTATTGCTTTATTTCTTCTTTAATTTCATCTGTAGCCCACTGGTTGTTCAAAGGGCTGTTATTTAATTTCCATGTGTTTATGCAGGTATTACAATTTCTTTTGCCATTAATTTCCAATCTCAGTGCACTATGGTCAGATGTTATGCATGGTATGATTTCAATACCTTTGCATTTACTTAAGAATGTTTTATGGGATCAATATATGGTCTATTTTGGAGAATGTCCCATGTGCAGCTGAGAAGAATGTGCATTCTGATGTGGTTGGGTGGAACACTTTGTAAACATCTACTAAGTCCAATTGCTCACAGGTATGATTCAGTTCTGTTATTTCTTTGCTGACTTTTTGTCTAGTTGATCTATCTCTTTGTGACAATGGGCTGTTAAGGTCTCCTGTTATAATTTTGTTCTTGTGTATTTGGTTTTTCATGTCCATTAGTATCTGTCTTATATAGTTGGGTGCTCCTGTATTTGGCACATATATATTTATAATTGTTAGTTCTTCCTCTTGAATTTTACCACTAACAAGTATGTAGTGACCTTCTCTATCTCTTTTAATCATTTAGGAAGTTCAAATGGTTGAGCAAATAGAATAGCTACCCCTGCTTTTTTCTGGGTTCCTGTTTCATGGAATACTGTTTTCCATCCTTTGACTTTTAATCTATGAGTTTCTTTTTGGGTGAGATGTGTTTCTTGTATACAGCATATTTTAGGGTCCTGTTTCTTGATCCATTCTGTCAATCTATTTCTTTTTATAGGTGAATTGAGGCCATTTACATTTATGGATATCACTGATATGTACTGGCTCGACTTTGCCATGTTATGTTCCAGTTGTTTCTTTCTGCTTTTCCCTTATTTAATTGCTTATCCTACCTGGTGGTTTCTTTCTGTTGTTGTTTTGGGGGTTGTGGTCACTTTTATCTGTCTATTATGTCTTTCAGTACTCTTTCTAGGGTTGGTTTGGTGGACATGAATTTCTTCAGTTGTTCTTTGTCATGGAAGTATCTTGTTTCTCCATTAAATTTAAATGAAAGTTTTGCTGGGGTACATCAGTCTGGGTTGAAGGTTGTTTTCTTTCAAGTCTTGGAATACTTCACTCCAAGCTCCTCTTGACTTGAGGGTTCGTGCTCAAAAATCTGCTATGGTTCTAATGGGCTTTCCTTGATAGGTGAGTTGTGTGTTTTCTATGGCAGCTTTTAGTATTCTGTTTTTATGCTGTATGTCTGAGATCTTAATTATTATGTGTCTGGGTGTGGATTTATGTTGATTGTGACTGTTTGGTGTTCTATATGCCTCACTTATCTGCATATCAGATTCTTTCCCCATGTTTGGGAAATTTTATGCTATTATTTCTGTAAATAATTTATATATGTCCTTTGCCTGGACTCCTATATCTTCGCTAATGCCCATTATTCTTATATTGTTGCTCTTGGCATTGTCATGAAGCTTCTAGATTGTCATTTCATGGCACTTTGTTATTTTTAAAAGTTCTGTCCTTTCCTGATCACTAAATGTGATCCTATCCTCAAGGTCCGAAATCCTATCCTCAGCTTCCTTTAGGCGGTTTTGCATGCTTTCAATAGAATTTTTTGTTTCTTGTATGTCTCTTTGAGTTTGTTTCATGAATTCTGCTTGTTTTCTATAATGTCCATTCGAAGTTTAAATTAGTTTCCCATGCTCATGTACTTTTTTCTCTAGTTCTTCTTTAGCTGCATTCAACAACTGTTTTACTAAAGTTGTTATTTCTATCTTTACATGGGAGACTACTTCTAATTTGATTTCCTCTATAGCCTGATGCAGTTGTTTTTTTATTTCACTCACTATCTTTTCAGAGATTTCCAGTGTGTTACTTTTGGTGTCCTCTATTTCAATGTCTCCTATACTTGCTTCTGGTGAACTATATGTTTGAGACTGCATTTTGGTTTTTTTGTTTTGTCATTTTCACTCTGCCTGGTGTTTTGTATGTGTAGGAGGGGATCACACACACTGTTTTCAGACACAGCAAAATCTTACAGTTAGTTGGAGGGGGTTTATTATTGGCCCTAATTATCCCTTGTACACCTCTCTTTTAGGGGTATACTCACCACATTGACACAGTCAATTCAGTGTAGTCCAAAGTTCTCCACCTGGGAGGAAAGTTCCAAAGTTTCTCACACTAACTGGATCCCACTGAGATCTTCTGATGTTCCAGTTGGGAGGCAGGTCCCATCTGTAGCAGTCCAAGACAGTTTTCAGTGTTGGGAGGGCCTCCTCAATGTTTCTAGTGGCAGGGCAAGCCCACAGGGGAGGTTCTGGGGAGCCTTGCCCTGAGGTGGGTTTGGGCTGAGTTTCTGGTGGCAGATCAGGCCCTTGGTGGAGCTTCCAGAGAGCCTATCCCTGAGCCTGTCTTGTGCTGAGTTCCCAGTGGCAGGGCAGGCACTTGGTGGAGTTTCTGGGGAGGCTACGCCTGAGCCTGGCTTGAGCTGAGTTCCCAGTGGCAGGGCAGGCCCTTGGTGGAGTTCCTGTGGGAGCTTATGCCTGAGGTAGGCTAGAGTTGTGTTCCAGGTGGCAGGGCAGGCCCTTGGTGGAGTTCCTGGGGAGCTTAAGCCTGAGGCCAGCTTGAGCTGAGTTCCCAGTGGCAGGGCGGGCCCTTGGTGGAGTTTCCAGGGAGTTTACCCCTGAGCCAGGCCTGTGCTTGCAGCTTTGGAAAAGACAATCATCTCCTGCTGTGGGCCGGATCTCAAAACAAAAGCCAAAGCAAATATAACCACATCCTAAAGATCTGCAGTACAAATAGTTCTTTGTCACCCTGAGAAAGTCAGGAGTCAGCATCCCACTCTTCCTTGTTATTTTTAAGAGATCTTTCCTTTCATGATCACACATTGTAAACTTGTCTTCAAGTTTGGGTAGTGTATCCTTAGTTTCTTTTAAGGAGTTTTGCCAGATTTCAATGGAGTTTTTAATTTCCTGGTAGTCTCTTTGAATCTGCTTCATGTATTCTATATTTTCTTTATATTCTTTATTGAATGTTTCTCTCCTTTTTTTGTGTTCCTCCCTTCTTCCATCTGTATCTTCCTGAGAGATGCTTCCTGAGAGCATTTCTTTTATTACTCTACTCATATCCTGCTTTACCTGATTTAATATTTCAGTTTTGAGCGCGTCTACAAGGTCTCAAAGATATCTCTTAATGTCCATTGAAGCCATGTCTGATGTGTGTTTGCCACCCTCAGTTACCCTTATTTTTCCTTCTCCTGGTTCAATGTTCTCAGGGTTCTGGGCTGGGGGCCTCCTCCTGCTTCTCTCTCCTGTCATGGCCCTGGCTTTCTCCTCACAGGTTACAGTGCAGGTCCCAGCCCCCTTCCTTGTTAGCCACATTTCCTCTGAAGCATGCTGGCGAGGTACCTCCATCCTCTCCTGACTGCTCTTGTCACTGAGTTGCAAGCAGCAGCTGCCTATGCCTGCCCCTTCCCACTGGGCCAACCAAACTGCAGGGACCTTCACTGGGTTAGTGCTTGCTAGGTGCAGGGAATTGATTTGGGACAGCTCATCAGGTCCTGGTCAGGGGCGGGGCCCAGTCCAAGCAAATCCCATGAAATTTGCTCTGGGGAGGGAGGAACCAACTGAAGTCACTGTTGCTCCCAGTTCAGGCACCTCCTGCCAGATTCCAACATGTCACCCATTTGATCATGCCCTTCCCAAGGGGGAGGGGTCTCAATACCAGCACTGACCATGGATTAATGAAGTCCCTTTGCCAGCTTTGCTCTCAGTTGGGCTTACCAACCCTGAGTTCTATGCTGCTGTGCTTACTGTGAGTGGTGGCAGGAATGAGTTTGGGCAGCTCTGCTGGCCACCATGGATTCAGGCTGTTGCAAACTTGGCAGGTTGCCACAAATGAAAATGCTGTGTCTTGTAATTTTTAGCTGTTTCAGTTGTAGTCCTGACATATTTGATGAGCTTTTTTACATTTTAATTTCTTTCTGTTTCAAAGAGGATCCATCTCCCTCTGTCTGGGTCACTCCAGGGTGTTTTATTCTGGAATGTGAGTTGTTTCTCCTGGGAGGCTTTGTATTTTGTTGCTCAATTAATTATTGGCCATTTTGTCTTCTCATTGTAGGTATTACTTTATTTCTTCTTTAATTTCATCTGTAGCCCTGTGGTTGTTCAAAAGTTTGTTATTTAATTTCCATGTATTTGTGCATGTTTTGCAATTTCTTTTGCCATTAATTTCCAGTGAATTATGGTCAGATATTATGGATGGGATGATTTCAATACCTTTACATTTACTTAAGAATGTTTTATGGGACAATATATGGTCTATTTTGGAGAATGTCCCATGTGCTGCTGAGAAGAATGTGTATTCTGATGTGGTTGATTGGAGCACTCTGTAAAGATCTATTAAGTCCAATTGATTCAATTTTGTTATTTCTTTGCTGACTTTTTGTCTAGTTGATCTATCTCTTTGTGACAATGGGCTGTTAAGATCCCCTGTTATAATTGTGTTCTTGTGAATTTGGTTTTTCATGTCCATTAATGTCTGTCTTACCTAGTTGGTTACTCCTGTATTTGGTGCATATATATTTATAATTGTTAGTTCTTCCTCTTGAATTTTTCCACTAATGAGTATGTAGTGACCTTTTCTACCTTTTTTAATCATTTTAGGTTTGACATGAACATTGTCTGCAATTAGAATAGTTACCCCTGATTTTTTCTGGGTTCCTGTTGCATGGAGTACTGTTTTGCATCCTTTGACTTTTAATCTATGAGTTTCCTTTTGGGTGAGATGTGTTTCTTGTATACAGCATATTTTAGGGTCCTGTTTCTTGATCCATTCTGTCAATCTATTTCTTTTTATAGGTGAATTGAGGCCATTTACATTTATGGATATCACTGATATGTACTGGCTCGACTTTGCCATGTTATATTCCAGTTGTTTCTTTCTGCTTTTCCCTTATTTAATTGCTTATCCTACCTGGTGGTTTCTTTCTGTTGTTGTTTTGGGGGTTGTGGTCACTTTTATCTGTCTATTATGTCTTTCAGTACTCTTTCTAGGGTTGGTTTGGTGGACATGAATTTCTTCAGTTGTTCTTTGTCATGAAAGTATCTTGTTTCTCCCTTAAATTTGAATGAAAGTTTTGCTGGGTACAACAGTCTGGGTTGAAAGTTCTTTTCTTTCAGGGCTTGAAATACCTCACTCTGAGATCTTCACTTGAGGGTTTGTGCTGAAAAGTTTGCTGTGAATCAAATGAGCTTTTCTTGGTAGTTGAGTTTTGCCTTTTCTCTAACAGCTTTTAGTATTCTGTTTTTATGGTGCATGTCTGGGTCTTAATTATTATGTCTCTGGATGTGGATTTATGTTGATTTTGACTGTTTGGCATTCTATATGCCTCACTTATGTGCCTATCAGATTGTTTCCCCACAATTGGGAAATTTTCTTCCTTTACTTCTGTGAATGTTATGGGTATGTCTTTTGCTTTGACTTCTGCCTCTTCACTGATGCCTATTAATCTTATATTGTTGCTCCTGGCATCATCTTGAAGCTGTTGTATTGTCACTCCATGCTGCTTTGTTATTTTTAAAAGTTCTATCCTTTCACGATCACTAATTGCAATCCTGTCCTCAAGGTCCAAAATCCTATCCTCAGCTTCATTTAAGCGGTTTTGCAAGCTTTGAATTGAATTTCTTGGTTCTTGGATGTGTATTTCAGTTTTTTTTCCTGAATTATGCATGTTTTCTATATTGTTCATTCAAGGTTTCAATCAGTTTCCCATGCTCCTGTACTTTTTCCTCAATTCCTTCTTTAGTTGCACTCGGCAACTCCTTTACTAAGGTTGTTATTTCTGTCTTTATGTGGGAGAGTAATTCTAATTTGATTTCCTCTGTAGCCTCATGGAATTGTTTTTTTTTTTTATTTTGCTCACTATCTTTTCAGAGGTTCCTGGTGTGTTGGGGTCCTCTTTTTCAATATCCCCTGCACTTGCTTCTGGTGGATCAGATGTTTGAGACTGCATTTTGCTTTTTTGTTTTGTCATTTTTCACTGTGCCTGGCGTTTTCTGTGTGTAGGAAATGGTCACCCACACTCTTCAGACTAACCAAGGTCTTACAGTTAGTTGGAGGGGGCTTTACTACTGGCCCTATTTACCCACTTTACATCTCTATTTTAGGGCCATACTCACCACACTGGCACAGTTAATCTGCTATAGTCCAAGGTTTGCCACCTGGGAGCTAATTTCCAAGTTTTTTCCATGTGTTGAGATTCTGCCAGAGTGTGTGGTCAGAGGCTGATCCTGGAATCTGGGTCCTGCTGGCTGCTTGGCTCTCACTGGGCATGGCCCAGCTGGGTCCCCATCCCTGTGTGTGGCCCTGGGTGTTCTCAGACACAGTGCATGGTCTTACTACCTGGGAGCAGTCTTAAAGTCCCTTTCCATGTGCTGGGATTCCACCAGAGCCTGTGGTGAGGGCCCAAAGCTGCCATCTGGGTCCCACCAACTGCTTGGCAGTCACTGGGCATGGCCCAGTTAGGCCCCCATCCCTGTATGCATCACGAGATGGTCTGGGATGCAGTGGGTGGTCTTACCGCCTGGGTGCAGTCTCAAAGTTCTTTTCTGTGTGCTGAGATTCCACCAGAGCATGTGGTGAGAGCCTAAAGCTGGAATCTGGATCTGGATGGCTGCTTTTTGGTCATTGGGCATGGCCTGGTTAGGTCCCCCATCCCTGTTTGTGGCCTGGGGTGGTCTGGGATGCAGCGGGTGGTCTTAATGTCTGGGAACAGGCTCAAAGTACCTTTCCATGTGCTGGGATTCTGCCAGAGTGTGCGGTGACGGCCCAAAGCTGGAATCTGGGTCCTATTGGCTGCTTGGTGGTCGCTGGGCCTGCTGCAGACAATGAAGCCCAGATGCTCTCCTCAGAAAGACTGAGATTTGGCTTCCCATGTCACCACAGGGAGAGGCTGAAAGAAAATGGCACTGTGGAAAATGTGGGGTCTGTCAGTTTTACAGACTGGAAGACAGAATCTGTCTTTTGTATCTTATATATCATACTTTATATTTTGTACTTAATTTATATATTGAATTTCTCATAATATGTGAAACCACATGATATTTAAGCTTGTTTGTCTAAATTACTTAATGTTATGCTTTCAAAGTGTATCCATTAAATGAAACTTCCAGCTTTTGTTCTTTGAGAAATCTCTGTACTGACTTCTGTAATAGTTGTACTAGATTTCATTTCCACCAACAATGTAGGAGGATTCTTTTTCCACCACAGTATGCCAGCATTTGCTATTCTTTTTTAAAATTTATTTTTATTTTAAAGAAAATAAAACCAAGCAAACTAAAAGAGAATAAAATCAGTCAAAGCAGAATAGTATAACTGACACAGGAATTAATAATAAAATTATTATTAAATAATTAAAATAATTAAAATAATAGGAAACCAACAATGGTTACCATAATGCCTCTTGTTGTCTTCAAAATATCTGCAGATAACTTCAGACATAGTAAAAATCAAATAAAACAGAACAGAATAAAATTAATAAAAGCAAAACAATGAATGCAATAGAGGACTTAAAAAAATGAATAAATCCAAAATGGCTACCACAATATATCTTGTTATCTTTGAAAAAGCTGCCAATACCACCAGATATGATAAAATCAAACAAAGCAAAACATAATGAAACCCAACCCAACAAAACAATGAAAATGATGAAGGATTTCAGAACAAGATGGTAGGCAATTAATGATGGCTACCACCTTCACAAGGAGATTCCCCCATACATGCTACATTGCATAATTTTATCCTCTGAATAGTTGATCCGACTACTGGCTTTAGACCTGCACAGTCAGTCAAACACTAAGTGCTACAATTGTATTTTACTTCAATAGCTATCATTGTAGCTTGTGTTTCTCTGGATCAGCTGGTTGCTTATTTCTCTCTCTCTCTCTCTCTCTCTCTCTCTCTCTCTCTCTCTCTCTCTCTCTCTCTCTCTCTGTGTATGAGGTTGACTCTTCTTGTTTTCCAGGTGCCACAAGGGGCTGGCATCTGGCTGCTTCCCCAGTACCCTGTGCATGGTGCTAATTACAGGGAGGGCTTGCTTCTTGGTGACTTCTTAAATTTTATTTAAAGAGAAAAAAAGCAAAACAGAAAAAAGGGTAGAAACAATACAGAATTAAAAAAAACCAGTAAGAAATCACTGGTTCATAAATTACATATTGTCTTCTTATATATAGTTGTTCAAGTTACAAAATTAAAGCATACAAAGTGGGCATTCAAACAGTGAGGCTGCAAACAGTTTTGTTCAATGATCCAACAAAAACTTAGCAACATAGTTATCAATCCTACACACTTAAACATACATGCAGTTATATCCTTTAGAGCAATTTCTTTTCCTCCTTTTGCTTTTTAAGTCCATTATCTGTTTAGTTATATCATGTTTCATCTTGCTCAGTACCTTACTGATCTGTTTTGTTGTCGTTATTTACTTTTTAATCACCTTATATAATTCTGTTGCTTTGTTTTTGAGTTTCTCCTCATCCATTCCCCATGGATCAGCTTTGGTGGAGTTGAGAGTTTTTGGAGGTATTTTGTTACTTTCTTATCTTAAAATTTTTTTTATTATTTTGAAGGTAGTAAAATACAACAGAACAAGACAGAACAAAGCCAATTGAGAAAGTGCAGTGAAATTGATACAGCAGGTTACTGGGATAACAGTAATAGGTACCATAGTATATATCATTATTTTCACAATAGTTGTTCTTTCAATCAGGTATAGCAAAATCAAAGGAAATACAGAACATTATAGAACTTATCAAAACAGAATATTGAATATAGCAGTACAACTAATTGGAACAAAGCAAAACAATGATAACAATATTTGCCTTCAAAGAGATGGTACAAAGAAAACCCTCCTATTTGCTAGACTTCATATGGTCAACTTCTCAAGAGCTGCTCAGACCTCTGGCTCCCATTTACTAATGAGGGGGCGTGGAAATGGTATGTTTGATTTTCAGCCCTCACATCAGTAGGCTTGTAGCTGCTTACCAGGGTGGCAAGCTGGTTTCTTGGTTTCCTGGTGCCCTAAGTTCTATTTCTTTTTTTTTTACACATTTAAAAATTCTATTTAAAGAGAAAAAAAGCAAAACAGAAAAAAAGGTAGCAACAATACAGAATTACAAAGGAAAAAAAAAAACAAAAAAACCCCACTAAGAAATCACTAGTGGATAAATTACATATTGTCATCTTGGATATAGTTGTTCAAGTTGCAAAATTAAAGGATACATAGTAGATATTCAAACAGTGAGACTGCAAACAGTTCTGCTCAACAATTCAACAAAGATTCAGCAATATGGTCATCTATTTTACACACTCAAACATACATGCAGTTATATCCCTTAGAGCACTTCCTTTTCCTCTCTTTTTTATAATAGGAATTACACATTTTGGGTTTTATTACTTTTTTTATTTTAAAGAGAATAAAATGAAAGAGGACAGATCTAAGCAGATCAGGACAGAACAGTGTAAGCGACACAGCACTTCACAACAAGACAATTGGATATTGACAGTAGCTATCATAATGTCTCTTTCTTTGAAATAGTTGAGCTTAGCTTTACACACAATAGTGTCAAACATAACAAAGTGGAATAAAACAACTCAAGAGAATGGAAGTATTCCAAGACATTCTGAACCAAATAACTGAAGATGAACAATGGCTGTGATGTTATCTCATTTTCCATAAAAATTTTGTCTTTACTATCATACATATTAAAAATCCAATAACACACAACATGATAGAACCAATGGTAATAGAAAAACAAAAGCATGGTAGGACTTCAGAGCAAGATGATATTAAATCAACACTGGCTACCATACTGTCTTGTCTTCAAAGTAACTATTCATATGATCAGATATATTAAGATCAAACAAAACAGAATAAAACCATTTGAACCAATGAATGAAGACCTAAGACATCAAAGCAGTATAATGGTGAGCCATGATTTCCATAAAATCTTCTGTACTCTTATCATTTCTTACACTAGGGAGACTATATGGTATTTATACATGTGAGTTTGATTTATTTCACTTATGAGTATAGATTCAAGATGCATCCATTTATTTATAAATATCTCAAGTGATCATTCTTTATAGCTGAGTAGTACTCCATTGTATAAAAGTACCACAATTTTTTTTATCTATTCCTCAGTTGATGGGCACTTAGGTTGTTTCCAACATCTGGCTATTACAAATTGTGCCACTATAAACATAGGTGGCATACATCATTGTGGTAAGATGTTTTCAGATCTTCTGGGAATATGCCTAGAAGTGGAATAGCTGGGTCAAATGGGACCTTCATCCCCAGCTTTTTGAGGAATCTCCAGATTGACCTCCACAGTGGTTGCACCAGCATACACTCCCACCAACAGTGTTGAAGAGTTCCTTTTCCCCCACAGCCTCTCCAGCATTTGTTGTTGGTAGTTTTGTCGATCCTGGCCATTCTTTCTGGAGTGAGATGGTTTCTCAGTGTGGTTTTAATTTGCATTTCTCTAATGACCAATGGTGATGAACATTTTTTCATGTATTTATTTGCCATTCATATTTCTTCATCTGAGAGTTGTGTGCTCATCTCGGATGCCCATTTTTGGATTGGGTCTTTGAATTTTGGGGGTCTGATTTTTTTAAAATTATAAGTTCTAGAAAGAAGTCCTTTGTCTGAGGGACAGTTCACTAAGATTTTTTTCCCAGTTTGTAGGTTTTCTTTTTACTCTGCTGGAGATTTCTTTGGATGTGCAGAAACTCTGTAATAAGATATGATACCAGTTATTGATTCTGGGAAGTATTTCCTGTGCAATTTGGTTCTTGTTCATGAATTCTCTATCTACCCCTATGTCTTCAAGATTTTTACCTACTTTGCCTTGCAACAGATTTAGTGTTTCTGTTTTAATTTGTAATTTCCTTTGCTTGTAGATATTGTTTAATTTCATCTTTAATTTCCTCTGTGACCCACTGATTGGTCAAGAGTGTATTATTTAATTTTCATGTGTTTGTGTGGTTTTTGCAGTTGCTTTTATCATTAATTTCCTGTTTCATGGTGCTATGATCTGATAACATGCATGGGATAATTTCAATTCTTTTACATTTACTTACATATGTTCTGTGGGTTAGTATATGGTCTATTTTAGAGAATGTCCCATGTACTGGTGAGAAGAATGTATATCATGATGTGTTTGGATGGAACACTCTGTATATGTCTATCAAATCCATTTGTTCACAGGTGTGATTCAGTTCTGTTATTTCTTTGCTGATTTTCTGTCTAGTTGATCTATCCCTCTGTGTCAATGGTGTGTTAAAGTCCCCTGTTATAACTGCATTATTACCTATTTGATTTTTCATTTCTGTTAATACTTGCTTTGTGTAGTTGGGTGCTCTGGAATTTGGTGCATATATATTTAAGATTGTTATCTCTTCCTCTTGCAGTTTTCCCTAACTAGTATGTAGTGACCTTCTTTGTCTCCTTGGACCATTCTTGGTTTGAAGTTCACATGGTCTTCAAACAGAATAGCTACCCCTGCTTTTTTTTGAGTTCCTGTTGCATGGAGTATTATTTTCCATCCTTTGACTTTCAGTGTATGAGTTTCCTTTTGGGTTAGATGAGTTTCTTGTAGACAGCATATGGTTGGATGTTGTTTCTTGATCCATTCTTCCAGTCTGTTTCTTTTAATTGGTGAATTGAGGCCAGTTACATTAATGGTTATAGCTGTCATATATTGGTTTATTGTTGACATGTTATCTTTCTGATGTTGTATCTTAGCTTTCCATTCTGTTTAATTGTCTGTCTTGCTTACTGGTTTTTTTCCTCTGTGTATCTAGAATGTCTTTCAGTATTCTTTGTAGGTTTGGTTTGGTGTTCATGAAGTTCTTCAGGTGTTATTTGTCATGGAAGTATCTTATTTCTCCATCCATTTGAAAGACAGCTTTGCAGGGTGCATCAGTCTGTGTTGGAAGTCGTTTTCATTAAGGATCTGAAAAACTTCATTCCATGCTCTTCTTGACTTCATTGTTTGTGTTGAGAAGCCTGCTGTGGTTCTGATAGGTTTTCCTTTATAGGTGATCTGTTTCTTCTCTCTAACAGCTTTTAATATTCTGTTCTTATGTTGGATTTCTGGGATGGTGATAATTATATGTGTGGGTGTAGTTTTGGTTTGGTTATGGCTTTTGGAGTTCTATATACCTCACTAATCCATATGTCAGTTTCCATATTCATATTTAGGAAGTTTTCAGCTATTCTGTAAATAGCCTCTTGATATCTTTTGTGTTTTCCCCTTCTTTTTCTTTTATTCCTATTAATCTTATATTGTTTTTCTTTGCATCATCTTGCAGCTGTTGAATTGTTATTTCTTGATTTCTTGTTATTGTTAGAAGATCTTTCCTTTCCTGTTCACTAGCTGCAATCTTTTCTTTGAGGTGTGAGATTCGGTCTTCACTTTCATTGAGATGGTTTTTGCAACTTTCATTAGAGTGCTTGATTTCCTGTATATCTCTTTGAATTTGCTTAATGCATTGTTTGTCTCTTAAACTGTTCATTCAGGGATTCTGTCATTTTGCTTTGTTCCTTTAATTGTTTAGCTGTGTCTTCATTGGATGCACTCAGTATTTCTTTCACTACTTTTATCATTTCTTCTTTTACCTGGGAGAATATTTCTCATTTGAAATCCCTCATAGCTTCCTGTACTTGATCCTTTATTTCAGTTGGTATCATTTTATACATTTCAGGTGTATGGCTAGTATTTTCTTCTATGTCCATGGCTCCTATTTCTTGGGATGGGCTGGGGTTTGAGATTGCATTTTGGTCTTTCATTTTTTTCATTTTCCTGTATTTCCATGTTTCCAGCAATTTTCCAAAGCTTTCCCTTGAGGCTCCCCCTTTGGTGGGCCTGGTTTCCCTGGTTGAATGAAGGTCACTGGGTGCAGTCCACTCAAGCCCATGGAACCTCTGGAGCCTAGTCCAATGACCCAATGGGGGCTGGGCAGGCACCCAGCCACCTGGATCGATGGTCCCAGCCCCTTCTTGGTCTGTGCTGGATTTCTGCAACTCACCTCACGGTGCGTGGTGCTGGCTTGGCTCCCTCTTCCACTGGTCTGGTTCCTGTTGTTGAATGAAGGTCCCTAGGCACAGTCCACTCAAACCCGTGAAACCTCTGGAGTCCAGTCCAGTTAGCCAAGGGGGCTGGGCAGGCACCCAGCCGCCTGGATTGATGGTCCCAAACCCTTCCAGGTTTGCATTGGCTTTCTGGGACTCACCTCACAGTGTGCAGCACTGGCTTGGCTCCCCCTTCCACTGGTCTGATTTCTGTTGTTGAATGAAGGTCACTGGGTGCAGTCCACTCAAACCCGTGAAACATCTGGAGTCCAGTCCAGTTAGCTAAGGGGGCTGGGAAGGCACCCAGCCACCAGAATTAATGGTCCCAAGCCCTTCTGGGTTCGCATTGGCATTCTCCCTAAGTTCTATCATGGCACAGACCTCGGGAGACACTGGTGGTTCTCATCCTGGGGTGGCTGCAGCTTGCCAGTCCACAGCCATTTACCAGGGCAGCAAGCTGGTTGCTTGGTTTCCTAGCACCCTAAGTTCCAACATCTCTTGGTGACTTCTTGTTCTCTTCCCGTTGTAGTCTGTAAATGGCACTGACTCATGAGGAAAGGCTGGCATCTGGCTTTCTTCCCAGAGGCCTGAATGTGGCACCAGTTTGCAGGGAAAGTTTGTTTCTTAGCGACACATTTGCTATTCTTGAACTCTCGATAATTGCTATTGTTTCCAGTGTAAGATGACATCTCAGTGTTGTTTTAATTTGTTTTTCCTAACTGCCAGAGATGTTGAATTTTTTCATTTGTTTATTGGTCATTTGTACTTTTGTTGGAGAAGTGTCTTCATTTTGCTTGCTCGTCTTTTGGTTGGGTTTTTTTCGGTCTAAGTTTTTTGAATTCTTTATATATTCTATATATTAGTCCTTTGTCTGAGAGATAGCTGGCAAAGTTTTTTCCCCCACCTTTTTGGTAGTCTATTGACTCTGTTGATTGTTTCCCTTGATGTGAAGATTTTCAATTTTGTGTAATCCCATTTGTTGGTTCTTAATGTTATTTTTTGTGCAACTGCAGTTATGTTGAGAAAGTACTTGCTTATGGCTATGACTTCAAGATTTTTACCTATTTTATCTTAAGTGTTTCTGTTTTAATATTTAGACCTTCAGTGCATTTCTATTTTAGTTTAGTGTGTGGTGAGAGATATGGGTCTAGAAAAAGGATCATCCATTTTCTCAGTACCACTTTTTAAAAGGCTATCATTTTTTTGGTACCAGGAATTGGACTCAGAACCTTGTGCTTGTCAGGCAGGTACTTATGCCATTGCGCTATATCCCTGGCCCAAAGCTATCTTTCCTACAATGTATGTTTTTGACCCCCTTGTTAAAGATCAAATAATTTAATGTTTCTGGGGTTGTTTTTGCATCCTGTAGTCCATTGTGCCAATATCATGCCATTTTGATCACTGTAGCTTTGTAGTATAATTTGAAGCCAGGTATTGTGATACCTCTTGCTTTGCTCCTGTTGTCCCAGACTGATTTTGCTACTAAGAATCTCTTCTGGTTATGTATGAATTTTAAGATTATTTTCTCCAGTATGAGGACTCCATTTTCCAATTTTAAGACTATTTTCTTTGGGATGCTGGTATCTTGACTGGGATTGCATCTATATTTGTATGTCTATAATCTATACATTGATTTTTGGAACATGGCCACTTTAACAGTATTATATCTGCCTACCCAGGAGGAGCAGACATCTTTCCATTTTCTGATATCCTCTTCAGTTTCCTTTTCAGTGTCATGTTGTTTTTGTTGTAGAGGTCCTTCACTTCCTTGGTTAGATTAATTCCTATGTATTTAACTTTTCTTAATGTTATTGTGAATGGTATTGTTTTCCTAACTTCTTTCTCAGTGAGTTCACTATTGCTATTGTTGTTTGGGAGTGTTGTCAATTTTTTTTGGAACCAGGAATTGAACCCAGGACCTTGCGCTTGCCAGGCAGGCACCATGATGCTGAGCTATACTCCTGGCCCTATCATTTTTTTTTAAGAATAGGAAAAATTTATTGAGAGAAAGAAAACTGACTAAGAGGGGCAGAAGGAGGCCTGGAAAGGATGTCCCATTATCATTATTTTTATTTTTGAGGCAGGGTCTCAACTCAGGCTGTCCTTGAACTCCCAGTCATCTTCTTGTTTCAGCCTCTCAAGTACTGAGGTCACAGGTGTGTACCACCATGCTCAGCCATTAATTTTTGTTTGTTGATTTTGTAATCTGTTGCTTTTCTGAAATTATTATTCATTCTAAGGGGTTTTTTGTGATTGTTTGGGTCTTCTATGTGGAATACCATGTAATCTGCAAATAATGAAGTTTGACTTTTTCCTTTTCTATTTGTATCATTTCTATTGTTTTCTTTTGCCTGATTGGCTGTTTCAAGTACCATGTTGAACAGAAGTGGTGTTTGTGGGCATCTTTGTCTTGTTCATGGTTTTAGAAGGAAAGCTTTTAGTTTTTCTCCATTTAGTATGATGTTGGCTATTAGATTGTCATAAATGGCTATTTCAGATACAGGTTAGGTCTTTCTACACCTATTTTCTTCCTTTTTTTTGGTTATGAATGAGTGTTGGATTTTATCAAAAGCTCTTTCCTGCATCTACTGACATGATTGTGTTTTTGTCTTTGCTTTTGTTTATATGGCATATTACATTAAGTGATTTATGTATGTCAACACATCCTTGTAACATGGGGATGAAACAAACTTGGACATGATGGATGGCCCTTTTGATAATTTTTTGCATTCTATTTGCCAATATCTTATTGAGGATTGCCTTTATATTCATTAAGGAGACTGGTCTGTAGTTTTCTTTTTTAGGTGAGTTTTTGGTTTTGGGATCAGAACGATGCTGAGTTCCAGAAATAAATTTGAAGCACTCCTCTTTCAATTTCATTGAAGAGTTTATGGAGTATTGGTGTATAAGTCTTAAAGGTTTTGCAGAATTCAGCAATGATATTGCTGTTTTCTAACTGCATTTTCTTGGCAGTTTTTCTCAAAAATTACCATATAAGTGAAGACTTCTCTATTCTATTCCATTAGTCTTACATCTATATTTATTCCAGCACCATCTGTTTTAAGTTTTGTACTCTTGTAGTTAGTTTTAAACTCAGGAAGTTTGAGTACTCACCTTTTTTGATTTAGTGAGATATAATTGAAATATAAAAATTGCATATATTTAGGGTAGAATTTGTTTATTTTTGTGGCTCTGGTGATTGAACCCAGGGCCTTGCACTTACTAGAAAGTGCTCTACTGCTGAGTTACATCTCCAGCCATTTAAAAAATTTAATATTTATAAATAAATACATTTATATATTTGTATTTTTGGGCTGGGTCCTGCTAATTGCCCAGAATGACCTCCTCTATTTTAGCCTCCCAATAACTGGGATTATAGGCTTATGTCACAATGTCTGGCTCAGTTTTCCATTTGAGTAGACATATACATTGATAAATAATCACTGCAACTTGACCAATTAACATATCCATCCCTCACAGAGTTATTCTTTTTTTTTTTTAAAGTTGCGAGAAGCCTTAGATTCATCTTTTTTCTAGTTGAAAATAAAGTGTTCTCTTTACTTAAGACAAAGAGCTTTCAGAGGAGATACATTTACTTTTACATTCAAATATATCACTCTTCAACACACATACAATAGTTGTACATTCCAAAATTTAAGCTTGCTAAAGATAGAAATCCTTCTTGATTCATAAGTCCTGTTGCTTCAATTTTTCATTCTCAGGACATCACACATTAAACTTCTCAGAAAAGAACCCTTGGAGAACTTGTATCAGCTCATTGTCTTACATCTTCTGAGGTTACTGAGATTAAACAAAGCAAATGTTCACTTTTATGTGAAACACCAAACCCAACATAGCAATCTTAAAAAGTAATAGTCCAGTGCTGATTTTTACTTTCCTATCTGCAGCGACACTGTATGAAACAAATAATATTAGAAGTCCTGGTATAAATTAATTTTACACATATCAAACACTGCATTTTATTCATTACCTGAACTAAACAATACAAAATGCAAATTGGTGATTTGAATTAAAGGCTCTAAGTATCTAAATTTTCCAAGAATAACTAGAAAAAGAAAAAAGCAATATCCTATCAAGTACTATTTTTTATACTTCGAAGCCTATAGAATGTGTTTACCTAAATAAAACATTTTCGACATTCTGGCCAGGCTAGGCAGGTGGCACTGGCATTGGACACTGCTGCTGCAGCTGCTGCAGTGGCGGTGGCTGGGACTGCTGTCTAGAGCTGCTGGTATGTGCTTCCCATGCCCCGTGCTTCCTCAGCCTCAGGTGACCAAGATGAAATGGTGGAGACTCAGATTGTGCCTTTGAAGAAGCAAGAAGTATTATCCTTCCTCCAGGAGACTAAACTTGAAAGTGGATGAGGAAAAAATGTTTCATCAGAAAAGCAGAATACAGGAAATGTTCTGGTAGAGGATCCCCTTACTCATGCAAGTACTTCTATTCCTTTTATGGAGAATGCTAACTCAGAGTTTGTGGATCAGAGAGAAATTACTGATCTCATTAAACCTGACCAAACAGAAGGGATCTGGACACCTGGGTCAAAAAAACTTAAGATTGAAACTGACAAAAAATGTGAAAGTGAAGTTTAAAGATTTTCTTCTGTTCTTGAAGACCATGATATTTTCTGAAGATGAGGCTCTTTGTGTTGTAGATCTACTGAAGAAAAAGTCTGGTGTGATACAAGATGTTTTAAAGAAGTCAAATGAGGGAGAATTGACTGCACTCCTGCATCAGCTTCAGGAAAAGCACAAATTGCTTGCTACTGCACTCCTGCATCAGCTTCAGGAAAAGCACAAATTGCTTGCTGCTGTGAAGGAAGAAGACATTGCTGCTATGAAAGTGGTGTAAGAAGTTAACCCAGGAAATGACAGAGAAAGAAAGAAGCAATGTGGTTATAGTAAGGATGAAAGGTTGGATTGGAACATTATAAAAGGAACATAATGTATTTCAAAACAAAATACATGTCAGTTATCAAGAGACTCAACAGACACAGAGGAAGTTTCAGCAAGTTTGTGAGCAGATGGAGGCAGTGATAGCTCCATTGAGGCAGGAAAAGGATACACTGAGAGATGCTCTTAGCAACACTATAAGTCAACAGGAAAGCAAAAAGTCTGCAGAAATAAATAAACTATGCCAGGATTATGCTAGATTGGTAAATGAGTTGACTGATAACATAGGGAAGCTTCAACAGGAGGAAGTCCAAAGGAAGAATGCTGAGTAAGCAGTTACTCAGTTGAGTTCAACTCCAATAAGCTGAGAGAAGGTGGGCAGAAGTTCAAACATACATCCAGAAAAGAACAGCAGAACATAAGGCAGCACAGCAAGATTTACAGAGTATGTTTGTGGCCAAAGAAAATGAAGAACAGTTTACATAGTAAACACAGACACTTTGGTATCAAAACAGTTGGAGCAAAGATTAATGCAGTTAATGGGATCAGAGCAAAAAAGGCTGAAGAGTCTCCACAGATGGAAGGTTGAGATGTTTTGGAGGTGAATGAGGCCTTGAAAGTGCAAATTCAACAAATTCATTCCTAGGTAGCAGCCCAGGTAATAACCTCTGCTTCAGTTCTAGCAGAATTACATAAAGTGATTGCGGAAAAGGATGAACTGATAAAACAGACTGAAGATTCTCTACTAAGTGAACATAATCATTTAACAAGTAAATAGGAGGCTTTCTACATGACTCCAGCCACCACTGAAGAACCCCACACCACCCTGGGACCATGGCCTGCACCACTGCACACTTCCTGTGCAACTTGAGCTGGCCCTGGGGAATGTGTGCTGCCCTGGGACCTTGGCCTGTGCTGCCACACACTTCCTGTGTGACTCCAGCCACCACTGAGGAGCCCCATGCTGCCCTGGGACCTTGGCCCATGCAGCTGCGTGCTCCCTGCATGACTTGCGCCAGCCCTGGGGAATGCATGATGTCCTCAGACTTAGGCCTGTGCAGCTGTGTGCTCTCTATGTGACTCCAGCTGCCACTGAGGAAGCCCACACTACAGTGGGACCTTGGCCAATGTCCAGTGGATGCCTGGACCCAGGACATCTGCTGGCCCCTTGAGGAGACTCCATACATCCTGGAACTAACACTACTGTTGATCTTCAGCTCCCATCTTCCTCCCAGAACCTTGGACTACAGCAGATTAGCTGTGCTAGCTTGAAGGAAGATTCAGTAACTGCCTCACTCAAACAGAAGATCTCAGCAGGTTCCAGTCAGTGTGGTGAGTATGCCCCTAAAATAGGGGGGTACAGTGGGTAAATAGGGCCAGTAGTAAATCTCCATCTAACTGTAAGATCTTGGTGAGTCTGACAGGAGTGTGGTGACTCCTTCCTGCACACAGAAAACATCAGGTAGGGTGAGAAGTGTGCCAATAAGGACTCCCCCAACTTGGAGAAAATCAAAAGGGCTTATGAGACACATAGGCATACAATATGGATATGGTAAGGCCTCAGCTGACACAAACATTATAGATAGGGAGATATTTCAACCTCTGAAAGAAAACAACTTTCAGCCCAGACTGATGTACCCAGAAAAACTGTCCTTCAAATTTAATGTCAAAACAAGATACTTCCATGACAAAGAACAACTGAAGAAACTCATGTCCACCAAACCAACCTTAGAAAGAGTACTGAAAGACATGATAGATAGAAATAAAAATGACCACAATCTCCAGAACAATAACAGAAAGAAACCACCAGGCTAGTGACAAGAAATTAAACAAGGGAGAAAAGTGGGAAACCAATAACAGTAACACGACGTGGCAAAGTTGAACCAGTACATATCAGTGGTATCCATAAATGTAAATGGGCTCAATTCATCTGTCAAAAAAGCCAGGTTGACAGAATGGATCAAGAAAGAGGATCCTACAATATACTGTATATAAGAAACACATCTGACTCAAAAAGAAACTCACACATTAAAAGTCAAAGGATGGAAAACAGTATTCCATGCAACAGGAACCCAGAAAAAAGCAGGGATAGCTGTTATTTTTGCAGACAAAGTGAATTTCAAACCTAAAGTGATTAAAATAGCTAAAGAAGGCCACTACCTACTTGTTAGTGGAAAACTACAAGAGGAAGAACAATTATAAATATATCTGCAACAAATACAAGAGCACCCAACTATATAAGACAAATACTAATGGACATGAAAAACCAAACACACAAGCACACAATTGTAATAAGAGCCCTTAACACCCTACTGTCACAAAGAGATAGATGAATTAGACAAAAAATCAGCAAAGAAATAACCGAACTGAATCACACCTGTGAGTGAATGGTCTTAGTGGATGTTTATAGAGTGTTCCACCCAACCACATCAAAATACACATTCTTCTCAGCTGCACATGGGACATTCTCCAAAATAGACCATATATTAACTCATAAAACATGCTTAAGTAAATGCAATGGAGTGAAATTATCCCATGCATAATAACTGACCATAGTGCACTAAAATTGGAAATCAATGGCAAAACAGCTGCAAAACCTGCATAAATACATAGAAATTAAATAACAATCTTCTGAACAACCAGTGGGTTGCAGATGAAACTAAAGAAGAAATAAAACAATACCTACAATACAATGGAAATGCTGATACAACATGCTATAACCTGTGAGATGCAATAAAGGCAGTCCTAAGAGGGGAATATATAGCAATAAATTGTCACATCAAGAAAATGGAATGAGCACCAACAAAAAACCTAACACTACATCTCAAGCTTCTAGAAAAGGAAGAGCAAGTCAAACCCAAAGCTCATAGAAGAGAGGCAATTGTAAATATTAGAGCAGAAATTAATGCAACTGAAACTAAAAAAAAAATACAAAGAATTAATGAATCAAAAGCTGTTTTTTGAGAGAATAAACAAAATTGACAAACCTCTAGCCAAAATTATAAAGAAAAGGAAAGAAAAACTCAAATCCATGCAATAAGGACTGAGAAGAGGGAAATTACTACAAATTCCATGGAAATTCAAAAGTTCATGAATACCTACTTTGAAAATCTCTACTCACATAAGGTTTAAAACACAGAGGAAATGGACAGATTTCTAGAAACACATGAACTACCAAAGCTCAATGAAGGAGATGTAACAATTCTGAATAACCCAATATCAGCTACTGAAATCTAAAACATTTAAAAACTTATCAACAGAGAGGGAAGTCAGGCCTCCACAGTGGCAAGGTGAGTTCCAGCTCACTGGCACTGGCCCAGGAGAGTTTGGGACAGCACTCCTAGTGCTTGGGTGCCAGCCCAGCCCCTTCGGACACTGGACTAGCCTGGAGCGGTTTCGCGGGCTTGAGTGGACCATACCCAGTGACCTTTATTGAATCAGGGAAGCCAAGGCCCCATGAGTCCCAGGAGCCGAGGGCATAGGAGGTGATTTCCAACATGCCCAGGGAAAGAATAAAGATTGTAAAAGTGGCCATTCTCCCAAAATTGTTATACAGATTCAATGCAATCCCAATGAAAATACCACTAATATACCTCATAGATCTAGAGAAATCACTCCTAGAATTCATCTGGAACCAGAAGAGACCTAGAATAGCAAAGGCAATTCTATGCAGCAAAGGCAAGGCAATAGGCATCACAATCCCTGACTTTGAAGTTATACTACAAAGCTACTGTAATAAAATCAACATGGTACTGGAAAACAGATCTGAAGATCAGTGGAATAGATTAGAAGATCCAACCACAACTGCAAACATATTCAACCACCTTATCTTTGATAAAGGGATCAATAAGTTCTTTAATAAATGGTGCTGGAAACACTGGTTTTCCGTATGCTGAAAACTAAAACTAGACCCATGCCTGTCACCATGTACTAAACTAAAGTCTAAATGGATCAAAGATCTAAATATTAAAACAGAAACACTAAATCTGTTGCAAGACAAAGTTGGTAAAAATCTTGAAGACATAGGGGTAGGTAGAGAATTGATTAACAAGAACCAAACTGCATGGGAAATACTTCCCAGAATCAATAACTGGGATCACATCTTATTAAAGAGTTTCTACATGTTGAAAGAAATCTTTAGCAGAGTGAAAAGAAAATCCACAAACTGGGAAAAATCTTAGTGAACTGTCCCTCAGACAAAGGACTTCTGTCTAGAACTTATAAAGAATTAAAGCAAATCAATCCCCAAAATTCAAAGATCCAATCCAAAAATGGGCATCTGAGATGAACACACAGTTCTCAGATGAAGAAATACGAATAGCAAATAAATACATGAAAAAATGTTCATCATCATTGATCATTAGAGAAATGCAAATTAAAACTACACTGAGATACCATCTCACTCCAGAAAGAATGGCCAGGATCAACAAAACTACCGAGAACAAATGCTGGAGAGGCTGTGGGGAAAAAGGAACTCTCTGCACTGTTGGTGGGAATGTAGACTGGTACAACCACTTTGGAGGTCAGTCTGGAGATTCATCCAAAATCTGGGATTCAAAGTCCCATTTGATCCAGCTATTCCACTGCTAGGCATATTCCCAGAAAATCTGAAAACATCTTACCACAGTGATATATGTACAACCATGTTCATAGTGGCACCATTTGTAATAGCCAGATTGTGGAAACAACCTAATTGCCCATCAACTGAGGAATGGATAAAAAAGTTGTGGTACTTTTATACAATGGTGTACTACCCTTTATAGAATGATCACATTGAGATATTTGCAACTTGAGTCCATACTCATAAATGAAATAAATCAAACTCACATGTATAAATACCACATAGTCTCCTTAGTGTAAGAAATAGTAAGAGTACATAAGATTCTATGGTCATCATGGTTCCCCATTATATTGCTTTGAAGTCTTATAATGTTTTCATTCATTGGTTGGAGTGGTTTTATTCTGTTATGTTTGATCTTATTATGTGTGATGGTATGAATAGCTGTTTTGAAGAAAACAAGACATTATGGCAAGCCATTGTTGATTTAATATCATCTTGCTTTGAAGTCCTACCATGCTTTTGTTCTTCTATTACCATTGGTTCTATCATGTTGTGTCTTATTGAATTTTAATATGTATGATAGTATAAACAAATTTTTTATGGAAAATGAGATATTATAGTAGCCATTGTTCATTTTCTGTTATGTGGTTGAGAATGCCATGTAACACTTTCATTTTCTTGAATAGTTTTATTCTATTTGGTTATGTTTGATATTGTGTGTGAAGCTATGCTCAACTATTTCAAAGAAAGAGGCATTATTGTAGCAACTATTAATATCTGATTGTCTTGTTGTGAAGTGCTGTGTTGCTTGCATTGTTCTGTTCTGATCTGCTTTGTTCTGTCTGTCCTCTTTTGCTTTATTCTTTGTAAAATAAAAAAAGACTTTAAGTCTTTATATTATGACTTAAAGTCAAAGGATGGAGAACAATACTTCATGTGATAGGACCCCTCCCCCCTGACAAAAAATCAGGGGTAGTTATTCTGTCTGTAGAGAATGTGGACTGCAAATCAAAAATGAGCAATGAGATAAAGAAGGTCACTACATACTAGCTAGGGGAAAACTGTAAGAGGAAGAGATAACAATCTTAAATATATATGCACCAAATTCAGGATCACCCAGCTATATAAAACAAATACAGAAATGAAAAACCAAATAAGCAACAACACAATTATAACAGGAGACCTTAACACACCATTGACACAAAGGGATAGATCAACTAGACAGAAAATTAGCAAAGAAATAACAGAACTGAATCACACCTGTGAACAAATGGACTTGATAGATGTATACAGAGTGTTCCATCCAACAACATCAGAATATGCATTCTTCTCAGCGGAACATGGGACATTCCCTAAAATAGACCATGTACTAGCCCACAGAACATATTTAAATAAATACAAAAGAATTGAAATTATCCCATGCATGTTATCAGATTATAGTGCCATGAAACTAGAAATTAATGATAAAAGAAACTGCAAAAACCCCACAAACACATGGAAATTGAATAATACACTTGAGCAACACTGGGTCACAGAGGAAATTAAAGAAGAAATCAAACAATATCTACAAGCAAGTGAAAATACAAATTGAACTTACTGCAACTTGTGGGATGCAATGAAAACAGTCCTCAGAAGAAAATTTATTGCACTAAGTTCCCACATTAGGAAAACAGAATGAACACAAATAAACAACCTGACACTACAACTCAAACATCTAGAAAAAGAAGAGCAATCCAAGCCCAAAACCAAAAGAAGGGAGGAAATTATAAAGATCAGAGCAGAAATTAATGCAATAGAGACTAAAAAAACAATACAAAGAATCAATGAATGAAACAGTTGGTTCTTTGAAAGGACAAATAAAATCAATAAGCCTCTAGACTCTCTTATTAAAAAAAGGAAAGAAAAAGCTCAAATTCATGCAGTAAGTAATGAAAAGGGTGAAATAACTACAGACCTTGTGGAAATACAGAAGATCATCAATACCTACTTTGAGAACCTCTACTCTGATTGGTTTGATAACATAGAAGGAATGGACAAATTCCTTGAAACATATGAACTACCAAAGCTGGGTCAAGAAGATGTAAAACTGCTGAATAATCCAACTTTAATTAATGAAATTGAAAATGTAGTTAAGTCCTTACCAACATTGAAGAGCTCAGGTCCTGATGGATTCACAGCTGAATTCTACAAGAAATTCAAGGAAGACTTAGTGCCAAAACTTTCCCAACTCTTCAATGAAATTGAAAGGGAAGGAATTCTCTCTAACTTCTTTCTGGAAGTGAGTATTATCCTAATATCAAAAACAGAGAAAGACCCAACCAAAAAATAGAACTACAGGCCAATCTCCCTTATGAACATAGGTGCAAAAATTCTCAGTAAAATACTGGCAAGCAGAATGCAGCAAACCATCAAGAAGACTATACACCATGACCAAGTGGGATTCATTCCAGGAATGCAGGGATGGTTCAACATATGCAAATCAATAAATGTAATTCACCATATCAATAGAGCCAAAGATAAGAATCACATGATCATTTCAATTGATGCAGATAAAGCTTTTGATAAGGTCCAACACTCATTTATAAGAACCCTACAGAAAACTGTAATAGATGGTCTTTATCTCAATCTAATAAAAGCCATCTATGATAAACCAACAACCAGCAACATATTAAATTGTCAAAAACTGAACGCTTTTACTCTAAAATAAGGAACAAGACAAGGATGTCTATTATCACCACTCATATTCATTACAGTGCTGGAAATATTAGCCAGAGCAATTAGAGAGAGAAATGAAAGGAATAAGTTTAGGAAAAGAAGTTAAATTATCATTATTTGAAGATGACATGATACTCTGTATAGAAGACCCTCAAAACTCCATTGAAAGACTTCTATGTATAATCAAATTCAATAAAGTAACTGGATACAAAGTCAACACTCAAAAATCAATAGTGTTCCTACACACAAACAAGAAACTCACTGAGAGAGAAATAAGAGAAGCTACATCCTTTACAACAGCATCCAAAAAAAAAAAAAAAAAAGAAATACTTTTTAGGCCTGCAAAGTCAATCACATAATACAAGAATTAAGTTGTCTTTGTACTTCAGTTGCTAACAACTCAGTCTGTGACCCTCCAAATCAGCCAGTCGCTTATGATGGTGGTGTTGGGACACTCTTCTTGTCTCTCAGCCTGCATGCTGCCCGGCTCATGAGAAGGGTGAATTGGCTTCTTGTTTCTCTTCCTGGCCCTGCATGGCTAATGTTGGCTCATGTGAAGGGCAAACTGGCCTAAAAATTCTCTTTTTTTGATTTTTGTTTTTTATTTAAAGAAAAAAATGAAACAGAAAGAAGGTAGAAATAATACAAAATTTCAAAAACAAAAATAAAAAAAAACAGTAGGAAATCACTAGTTGATAATTACATATTTTCCTCTTAGAAGTAGTTGTTCAAGTTACAAAATTAAAGCATACAAAGTAGACATTTAAATAGTGAGACTGCAATCAGTTCTGTTCATCAAAAGCTTAGTAATATGGTTATCAATCCTACACACTTAGACATACAGGTAGTTATATCCTTTAGAATACTTTCTTTTCCTCTCTTTTTTAAACAATAACTATAATCTATTCTAATAAACTGTTTGGAAGTTCTACACATGTATAAGTCTCTACATGTATACCTACCTTTTCTGTATTAGAGGGAAAAACAAATCAAAACAAGTCAACAATACAAATTCCTAGAGAAACACAAAATGAAAAGGACATATAAAACCACAATACTAGGTGATCTATGGTAGTTAATATGATGTCTCTTGTTATTTTGAATAAAATTGTCTATATTGTCAGGCATAGTGTAATTAAGCTTAGCAGTAGATAGCACTATTAATAAAAGCCAAACATTGGAGACATTATAGGACTTCAAAGGCAGTTAATAATCAAACCAGAATGGGTATCCTATTGAATCTTGTCATCTTCAGAGTAGTTGCCTCTACTCTCAGACTTGATACTCTCAAGCATACCAGACTCAAATAAAATCAGTCAAGAAAAAACAGTGATATAGCCAATCTTCTCTGTTTAATCTCTGCTATGCTATTTTTCTGTCATTGTTGCTTACTTTTCTCCTTCATTCCACTGTCTGCCCCTTTCATTGAGGCCTTTCTGCCATATTTTGTGGAATCCTGGTGATTTTCTTCTCTCTCTCTAGAATGTCCTTCAGTATTCTTTGGAGGTTGGATTGGTGGTCAAAAACTCCCCCAATTCCTCTTTGTTGTGAAAGTATCTTGTCTCTCCATTAATTTTGAGAGAGAGTTTTGCAGGGTACATCAATCTGGATTGGAGGTTATTTTCTTTCAGGGCTTGGAATATTTTGTGGCAAGCTCTTGATTTAATAGTTTTCATTGAGAAGTCTGCTGTGATTTTGATGAGTTTTTCTTTATAGGTAATCTGTTTCTTTTCTCTGACTGCTTTTAATATTATGTTCTTGTGATGGATTTCTAGGATCCTGACTATTATATGTCTGGGTGTAGATATGTTTTGGTTGTAGCTGGCTGTGGTTCTGTATACCTCATATATCTGAACATCACTTCCTATGCTTGGGAAGTTTTCCTTAATTATTTCTGTGAATAGCCTTTTTATTTCATTTGTATTTGTCACTGCATCTTCACATTTTTTATTCTTAAGTTATAAATCCTCTTGTTGTCTTCTAGCCTTTGTATCATTGCTTCCTGGTTCCATGTTATTTTTTTTTTATTTAAAGAGAAACAAAAGCATGTAAAGGATAGAGATAATACAGAATTTCAAAAAAAAGATAAATAATAAGAAATCACTAGTTGATAAATTACAGATTGTCCTCTTAGAAATAGTTGTTCAAGTTATAAAATTAAAGCATACAAAGAAGATAGTCAAACAGTGAGAGTGTAAACAGCTATGCATGCATGAATCTCTGCATGTATTTCTATACTTTCTGTATTAGAGGGAAAAACAAAACTTAGCAAGACAAAACAAAACAAATTCCTATAAAAACATGAAACCAAAAAGTCATATAAAACCACAGTACAAGGTGATCTACAATGATTGCTGTATTGTTTCTTATTATCTTCAATAGAATTGTCTATATCATCAGGCAGAATTAAATATAGCAGTATAATTGAATATAGCAGTACATAATGATATTAGTAAAAATAAAACATTGTAGACAGTATAAAACTTCAAAGGCAGGTAATAATTAAACCAGAGTGGAAATTTCGTGAATCTTGTCATCTTAAGGACAGTTGCCTATACTCTCAGACTTGATACTATCAATCAGAACAGCTTTGAATAACATCTATCAATACAAAACAGAGATGTAACAAACTGGATTTGATTACAATCAGTCATGTTAAAACAGTATAGGTTATACAGAGCTTTAGATTAAGTTAATAGGAAATTAAGGATGATTACCATACCATATCCTGTTATTTTTGGGATTACTGCCTGTGCCCTCAAATGTAGTACAGATAGAATGACTGGAACAGAATATAATACATCTAAGCAGAGTAGTGTGAGTAATGTGGGTTTTAAATCCTGATGCACTAATAACAATATAGTGTATCAAGGCCGTCTATGTTAGAGTTTCTAGTTATCCTTCTCTGCCTCATTTCAGCCATGCTATTTTCCTGCCTTTGTCTAGTTTTCTCCTTCATTCGATCACCTGCCCCACTCTTTGTGGCTTTTCTGCCACTGTTCCTAAAATCCTGGTATTTTTTTCTCTCTCTAGAGTGTCCTTCAGTATTCTCTGTAGAGTTGGATTGGAGGTCATAAACTCCCTCAGTTCCTCTTTGTCATAGAAGCATCTTGTTTCTCCATTAATTTCTAGTGACCGTTTTGCAGGGTACCTCAATCTGGGCTGGAGGTTACTTTCTTTCAGGACTTGGAATACTTCGTTCCAAGCTCCTCTTGATCTGATGGTCTGTGTTGAGAAGTCAGCCGTGATTCTGATGGCCTTACCTTTATAGGTAATTTGTTTCTTTTCTCTGTTTTTATATTGAATTTCTGGTATCTTTATTATATGTCTGGGTGTAGATCTGTTTTGGTTGTAGGTGACTGGAGTTCTGTATGCCTCACACAACTGAATGTCATTTTCTTTTCCCATACTTGGGAAATTTTCCTTAATTATTTCCATGAGTAGCCTTTGTAATTCACCTGTATGTATTCCTGCTTCTTTGTTCATGTTTCTTATTCTTACATTATAGATTGTCTTGTCATCTTCTAGCCTTTGTATTGTTACTGCCTGTTTCCTTGTTATTTTAAAGAGATCTTTCCTTTCATGATCACACATAGCAAACTTGTCTTCAAGTTTTGATAGTCTATCCTTAGTTTCCTTTAAGGCATTTTGCCAGCTTTCAATGGAGTTTTTAATTTCCTCATAGTTTCTTTGAATCTGTTTCATGTATTCTATATTTTCTTTATATTCTTTATCGAATGTTTCTCTCCTTTTTTTGTGTTCCTCCCTTCTTCTGTCTGTATCTTCCTGAGAGATGCTTCCTGAGGGCATTTCTTTCATTACTCTACTCATATCTTGCTTTACCTGATTTAATATTTCAGTTTTGAGCTCGTCTACAAGGTGCTGAAGATATCTCAATGTCTATTGAAGCCATGTTTGATGTGGCATGTTTACTGCCCTCAGTCTCCCTTGTTTTTCCCTCTCCTGGATCAGTGCTCTCAGAGTTTGGGGATGGGGGCCTCCTCTTGCCTCTCTTTCCTGTCATGGCCCTGGCTTCCTCCACACAGGTGTACAGTGGAGGTCCCAGCCCCCTTCCCTGTTGGCCACGGTTCCTCCAAAGCATGCTGGCAAAGGACCTCCACCCTCTCCTGCCTGCTCTTGTCACTGAGGTGTAGCAGGGGTGCTTATGCTGGCCACTTCCCACTGGGCCAGCCAAACTTCAGGGGCCTTCACCAGGTTAGTGTGTGCTAGGTGCAGGGAATTGATTTGGCATGACTCATTGGGTCCCAGCCAAGGGTACAACCCAGTCCAAGCAAATCCCATGAATCTGCTCTGGGGAGGGAGTAACCAACTGAATTCACTGTCACTCCCAGTTCAGGCTCCTTCTGCCCTATTCCAACATGTTGCCCATTTGTTTGCACCCATGGGGGGGGTCTCATTCCCAGCACTGACCGTGGATTAATGAAGGTCCCTTCACCAGCTCTGTTCTCCATTGGGCTCACCAACCCCCAACTTCAGTGTGGTTGTGGCTCCTGTAAATGATGGCAGGAACAAGTTTGGTTGGCTCTGCCAGCTGGCACAAATTTGTGAATTCAGGCTGGCGGAATCTTGGTGGATTGCAGTGAAAATGCCTTGTCCAGTAATTTTAGCTGTTCTAGTTTTAGCCCCAAGACTGCATGTTTGATGAGCTTTTTTACATTTTAATTTCTTCCTGTGTCAAGAGGATCTATCTCCCTCTGTTGGGGTCTCTCCAGGATGTTTTATTCTGGCATATGAGTTTTTTCTTCTGGGAGGCTTTGTATTTTGTTGCTCACTGATCAGCCATCTTCCTAGAAATCTCTCTATTTTTCTTTATCTGCATTCAATAATTTCTTTACTATGGTTATTATTTCTATCTTTACTTGGGAGAGTACTTCTAATTAGATTTAGTCTATAGCCTCATAGAGTTTTTTAATTTCACTTGCTATCTTTCCAGAGATTTCCAATGTGTTACTTTTGGAGTCCTCTATTTCAATGTCTCCTGTACTTGATTCTGGTGTACTAGATGTTTGAGATTATATATTTTGTATTTTAAAGAGGACAAAAGAGGACAGAATTAAGCAGATCAGAACAGAACAATGCAAGCAACATAGCACTTCACAACAAGACAGTTGGATATCAGCAGATTGTATTTTGCTTTTTGTTTTGCCATTTTTCCCTTTTGAGTTAGTTTGGTCCTTCAATTCTGCTAGGCTGGCCCCAGACACAGGGCATGGTCTTACCACCTAGGAGCAGAGTTTTGAGTCTGCCCAGTGCAGTGGGATGCTGCCATAGCATGTGGTCATGGCTTGGAGTTGGATTCTATGCCCTGCTCACCACATGGAGCTCACTGGGCATGGCCCTGTTAGGGCCACTGGTCCCTCTCCTGTGTCTTAGGCTGGATCCAGAGGAAGGGTATGGTTTTATCTCCTAGGAGCAGAGTTCAGAGTCTTTCTCATGCACTGGGATGCTGCCACTGTGCATGATCACAGCCCTGGGTTGGATTCTCATAAAACATTCTTAAGTAAATACAATGGAGTTAAATTGCCCCATGCATAGTATCTGACCATAGTGCACTGAAATTGGAAATTAATGGTAAACTAAACTGCAAAACCTGCATAAATACATGGAAAATAAGTAACAACCTTCTGAACAACCAGTGGGCTACAGATGAAATTAAAGAAGAAATAAATCCATATGTGCAACTCAATGAAAATGCAGAAAAAACATACCGTAATCTGTGGAATGCAATGAAAGCAGTCTTAAGAGGGAAATATATAGCAACAAATAGTCAAATCAAGAAAATGGAATGAACACAAATAAATAATCTAATTGCTTCATCTCAAGCTTCTAGAAAAACAAGAGCAAGTTAAACCCAAGGCTCATAGAATAGAGGAAATTGTAAGGATTACAGCAGAAATCAATGCAACTGAAACTAAAAAAAATACAAAGAGTTAATGAATCATAAAGCTGGTCTTTTGAGACAAAAATTGATAAATCTCTAGCTAACCTTATCAAGAAAAAGAAAGAAAAAACTAAATTGATGTAATAAGGACTGAAAAAGGGGAAATTACTACAGATCCCATGAAAATTCAAAAGATCATGAATACCTACTTTGGAAATCTCTACTCACATAGAAAGGAAAGCATAGAGGAAATGACAGCTTTCTAGAAACATAGGAACTACCAAACCTCAATCAAGAAGATATAGCAATTTTGAATGACCCAATAACCCAATATCAACTATTGAAATTGAAAATGTAATTAAAAACATAGCAACAAAGAAAAGCCTGGGTTCTGATGGATTCACAGTTGAATTCTACAAGGAATTTAGAGAAGATTTGATGCCAATGCTTCTTAAACTCTTCAATGAAACTGAGAAGAAAACAATACTCCCTAAATCATTCCTGGAGGCAAGTATGACTTTGACAACAAAACCAGAGAAAGATCCAACCAAAAAGGAGAACTATAGGTCAATTTCACTAATGAACATTGATGTAAAGATTCTCAATAAAATACTGGCAAATAGAATGCAGTAAATCGTCAAGAAGATTATACATCATGACTAAGTGGGGTTTATTCCCAGAATGCAAGGATGGTTTAACACACACAAATAAATAAATGTAATACACCACATCAACAGAGCCAAAAACAAAAATCACACAGTCATCTCAATAGATGCAGAAAAAGCTTTTGAGAAAGTCCAACACATGTTCATGATAAAAACCCTTCAGAAAGTCATAATGCATGGTGTCTACCAAAACCTTATAAAGGCCATCTATGACAAACCAATAGCCAACATTATACTAAATGGACAAAAACTGAAAGCTTTCTCTATGAACTCAGGAAAAGACAAGGATGTCCACTATCACCACTCCTTTTCAATATAGTTCTGGAAATACTAGCCAGGGCAATCAGACAAGAGAGAGAAATAAAAGGAATAGAGATAGGAAAGGAAGCAGTTAAATTATCACTATTTACGGATGACATGATACTCTATGTAGAAGACCCAAAAAACTCCATTAAATGACTACTAGAGGTAATAAAGAAGTTCAGCAGCATAGCTGGATACAAAGTCAATGCTCAAAAATCAATAGCATTTCTGTATAGATACAAAAAACTGCATGAGAGAGAAATTATGGAAATATTGCCATTCACAATAGAATCTAAAAAATGAAACACTTAGGAATCAATCTAACTAAAAATGTAAAAGTCCTATATGTTGAAAATTACACTACTCTAAAAAAGGAGATTGAAATGGATGGTAGAAAATGGAAAGATATTCCTTGGTCTTGGTTTGTAAAAATGGTCATACTCCCAAAACTGTTATACAGATTTAATGCCATCCTAATCAAAACACCCTTAACATGTCTTACAGATCTAGAGAAAACAGTGCTAAAATTCATTTGGAATCAGAAGAAACCTAGAATAGCAAAGGCAATTCTGAGCAACAATGGCAAGACAGGAGGCATCTCAATTCCTGACTTGAAACTATACTACAAAGGTACAGTGATAAAACCAACATGATACTGTCTAAGAAATCGACCTGAGGATCAATGGAACAGATTAGAAGATGCAAACACTACTACAAAGACATTCAGCTACCTTGTAATTGATAAACAATGTTCACAGGAGAAAAGATAGCCTCTTTAATAAATGGTGTTGGAAAAATTGGCTTTCCACTTGCTGAAGACTAAAACTAGACCTATACCTGTCACCATACACTAAGCTAAAGTCAAAATGGATCAAAGATCTAAATATTAAAGCAGAAGCATTAAATCTACTGGAGTACAAGGTAGGTAGAAATCTTAGAGACACCTGGGTAGGCAGAGAATTCATGAACAAAATGCAAACCACAAAGGAAATACTTCCAAGAATCAACAAATGGAATCTCATATTACTAAAATGTTTTTGCACTTCAAGTAAAATCACCAACAGAGTGAACACAAAACTCACAGAATGGGAGAGAATTTTAGCCATCTATCCTTCAGACAAAGGACTTATGTCCAGAACATAAAAAGGATTGAAAAACATCAAGCCCCCAAATTCAAAGACCCTCTCCAAAAATGGGTATCTGAGATGAACACACATTTCACCAGTGAAGATGTACAAATGGATAATAAATACATGAAGAAATGTTCACTATCATTGATCATTCGAGAAATGAAAATTAAAGTAGCATTGAAATTTCATCTCACTCCGGAAACAATGACCATCATCAAGAAATCAACCAATAACAAATGTTGTGAGGCTGTGGGGAAAAGGAACCCTGCTCCAATGTTGGTGGGAGTGCTGACTGGTGCAACCACTGTGCAAACCAGTATCAAGATTCTTCAAAAAAGTAGGATTGGAAATTCCATTCAATCCAGCTATTCCCCTCCTCAGTGTTTTCCTAGAAATATTCAAAAGGTCATATCCTGAAGATCAATGGAATAGACTAGAAGATACAACTATGAACACACTCAGCCACTTTATCTTTGATAAAGGGGCCAAGCATATTCACTGGAAGTACTATAGTATCTTTAATAAATGGTGCAGGAAAAACTGGCTTTCAATATGCCAAAAATTAAAATTAGACCCATGCCTATCACCATGTACTAAACTGAAATCTAAATGTATCAAAGATCTAAATATTAAAACAGAAACACTAAATCTGTTGGAAGACAAAGTAGGTAAAAATCTTGAAGACATAGGAGTTGGTAGAGAATTCATGAACAAGAACCAAACTGCACTGGAAATACTTCCCAGAATCAATAACTGGGATCACATCTTATTAAAGTGTGTCTGCATATCAAAAGAAATCTCCAGCAGAGTGAAAAGAAAACCCACAAACTGGGAAAAAAATCTTAGTGAAATGCCCTTCAGACAAAGGACTTCTGTCTAGAACTTTCAAAGAATTAAAAAAAATCAGACCCCTGAAATTCAAAGACCCAATCCAAAAATGGGCATCCAAGATGAACACTCAGTTCTCAGATGAAGAAATATGAATGGCGAATAAATACATGAAAAAATGTTCATCATCATTGGTCATTAGAGAAATGCAAATGAAAACCACACTGAGATACCATCTCACTCCAGAAAGAATGGCCAGGATCAACACAACTACCAATAACAAATGCTGGAAAGGCTGTGGGGGAAAAGGAACTCTTCAGCACTGTTGATGGGAGTGTAGACTGGTGTAGCCACTGTGGAGGTCAATCTGGAGATTCCTCAAAAAGCTGGGTTTGACCCAGCTATTGCACTTTTAGGCACATTCCCAGAAGAACTGAAAACATCTTGGAACAGTGATATATGCACACCCATGTTTATAGCAGCACAATTTGTAATAGCCGGATCTTGGAAACAACCTAAGTGCCTATCAATCAAGGAATGGACAAAAAATTGTGGTACTTTTATACAATAGAGTATTACTCAGCTATAAAGAATGATCACATTGAGATTTTTTTCTGCTCATTTTTAAAAATTTTTTTATTTAAAGAGAAAAAACAGGAAAAAGAATAGAAATATTACAGAATTTAAAGAAAAGAAGACAGACAGTAAGAAATCACTAGTTGATAAATTAATATTGTTCTTTTAGAAATAGTTTTTCAAGTTACAAAATTAAAGCACACAAAGTGAACACTCAAGCAGTGAGAGTGAAAACAGATCTGTTCAACAATCCAACAAGAATCTAGAAATATGGTTATCAATCCCACACACCTAAACATACATGCAGCTATATCTTTTATAGCACTTTCTATTTCCTCTTTTTTTACAATAGCAATTATACATTTTTAAAAAATTTCATTTAAAGAGAAAAAATCAAAAGAAAAAAGGGTAGCAACAATACAGAATTCTAAAAGAAAAAAGAAAAAAACCCTAAGAAATCACTAGTTGATAAATTACATATTGTCATCTTCAATGTAGTTTTTCAAGTTACAAAATTAAAGGATACATAGTAGGCTTTCAAACAGTGAGACTGCAAAAAGGTGTTTTGCTCAAAGATACAACAAAGATTCAGCAATATGGTCATTTATTTTACATACTCAAGCATACATGCAGTTATATCCCTTAGAGCACTTCCTTTTCCTCTCTTTTTTACAATAGAAATTACACAATTTGGGTTTTATTACTCTTATAGTTCTTATGACTTTTTACACTAGAGACACAATGTGATATTTATAAATATGATTCTTATTTATTTCACTAATGAAGATAGTCTCAAGTTGTCTCCATTTACATATGAAGGCCTCAAGGTCATCCTTTTTTATAGCTGAGTAATATTCCATTGTGTAAAAATACCACCTCTTTTTCATCCACTCTGCAGTTGATGGGCATATTGGTTGTTTCCAATATTTAGCTATTACAAATTGTGCTGCTATGAACATGGGGGCACATATATCACTGTGATATGAACTTGTCAGTTCTTCTGGGAAAATACCCAGGAGGGGAATAGCTGGATTGAATGGAGATTCCAGACCTAGTCTTCTGAGAATTCTCTATATGGATTTCCATAGTGGTTGCACCAGTCTACATTCCCACCAACAGTGGAGCAGTGTTCCTTTTCCCCCACAGCCTCGCCAACATTTGTTATCAATTGATTTCTTGATGGCAGCTATTCTTTCCAGAGTGAGGTGAAATCTCAATGTTGTTTTCATTTGCATTTCTCGAATGACCAGTGAAGGTGAACAATTCTTCATGTATTTATTTGCCATTTGTATATCTTCCACTGAGAACTGTGTGTTCATCTCAGGTGCCCAGTTTTGGAGAGGGTCTTTGAATTTGGGGAGCTTGATGTTTTTCAATTCTTTATATGTTCTGGACACAAGTCCTTTTTCTGAGGGGTTGCTGGCTAAAATTCTTTCCCACTCTGTGGGTTTTATTTTCAGTCTCTTGGTGATTTCCTTTGAAGTGCAGAAAGTTTTCAATAATATGAGATCCCAGTTGTTGATTCTTTGAAGTGTTTCCTGTTTGCATTTTGTTCATAAATTTTCTGTCTCCCCCTATGTCTCTAACACTTCTACCTACCTTGTCTTCCAGTAGATTTAGTGTTTCTGTTTTAATATTGAGGTCTTTGACCCATTTAGACTTTAGTTTTGTGCATGGTTATTGGCATGGATCCAGTTTCAGTCTTCAGCATGTGGAGAGCCAGTTTTTCCAACACCATTTATTAAAGAGGCTATTTTTCTTCACTGGACATATTTAGCCCCTTTGTCCAATGTCAGGTGGCTGAGTGTCTTTGTAGTTGTGCTTGCATCTTCTAATCTGTTCCATTGATCCTCAGGTCGAGTTCTTTGCCAGTACCATACTGATTTTATCGCTGTGGCTTTATAGTACTGCTTCAAGTCAGGAATTGAGATGCCTCCTGCCTTGCGTCTGTTGCCCAGAATCGCCTTTGCTATTCTAGGTTTCTGCTGTTTCCAAATGAATTTTAAGAGTGTTTTCTCTAGATCTGTGAGGTATGTCAATGGTATTTTGATTGGGATTGCATTAAATCTATATAACAGTTTGCGGAGTATGACCATTTTCACAATGTTGGTTCTTCTTTTCCTCTTCAGTCTCCTTTTTAAGAATAGTATAATTTTCAGTATATAGGTCTTTTACATTTTTAGTTGGGCTGATTCCCACATATTTCATTTTTAAAGATGTTATTATAAAGGTTGATACTTCCGTAATTTCTCTCTTGGTGAGTTTTTTGTTTGTGTATAGGCTTGCTATTGATTTTTGAGCAATGACTTTGTATCCAGCTACACTGCTGAACTTGTTTATTACCTCTAGTACTCTTAATGGAGTTTTTTGGGTCTTCTATATAGAGTATCTTGTCATTTGCAAATAGCGATAAATTAACTTCTTCCTTTTCTATCTTTATTCCTTTTATTTCTCTCTCTTGTCTGATTGCCATGCTTGTGTTTCCAGAAGTATATTGAAACTGATTTTAAAGTGAAAGCTTTCAGTTTTTGCCCATTTAATATAATGTTGCCTGTTGGTTTGTCATAGATGGCCATCATAAGGTTGAAGTAGACACCATGTTTTCTGAGTTTCTGAAGAGTTTCTATCATGAACATGTGTTGGACTTTATCAAAAGCTTTTTCTCCATCTATTGAGATGGCCATGTGGTTTTTGGTTTTTGCTATGTTGATGTGGTGTATTATGTTTATTGATTTGTGTGCATTAAACCATCCTTGTATTCCTGGAATGAACCCCACTTGGTCATGATGTATAATCTTCTTGATGATTAGCTATATTCTGTTTGCCAGTATTTTATTGTGAATCTTTGCATCAATGTTCATTAGTGAAACTGGCCTATATTTCTCCTTTTTGGTTGGATTTTCTCTGGTTTTGGTATGAGAGTAATACTTGCCTCCAGGAATGACTTAGGGAGGTTTTCTTTCTTCTCAATTTCATTGAAGAGTTTCAGGAATATTGGCATCAAATCTTCTCTTAATTTCTTGTGGAATTCAGCTGTGAATCCATCAGGACCTGGGCTTTTCTTTGTTGGTATGTTTTCAATTACATTTTCAATTTCAGTAGCTGATATTGGGTTGTTCAAAATTGCTATATGATAGCTGCATGTATGTTTTGGTGTGTAGGATTGATAACCATATTTCTAGGGTTTTTTTTGGATTGTTGAACAGATCTGTTTGAACTCTCACTGCTTGTGTGTCCACTTTGTGTGTGCTTAAATTTTGCAACTTGAAAGACTATTTCTAAAAGTACAGTATATTATTTATCAACTAGTGATTTCTTACTGTTTATCTTTTTTGTTTTTGAAATTATGTAATATTTCTATCCTTTTTCTATTTTTTTCTCTTTAAGTAAAAAAATTTAAAAAATTGCTATATCTTCTTGGTTGAGCTTTGGTAGTTCATATGTTTCTAGAAATTTGTCTATTTCCTCTGTGTTTTCCACTCTGTGTGAGTAGAGATTTCCAAAGCAGGTGTTTATGAGCTATTGAATTTCCATGGGATCTGTAGTAATTTCCCCTTTTCAGTTCTTATTGAGTGAAGTTGGGTTTTTTTCTTTCTTTCTCTTGGTAAGATTAGCTAGGGGTTTGTCAATTTTGTTTATTCTCTAAAAAAAACCAGCTTTTGATTCATTAATTCTTTTTTTTAGTTTCAATTGCATTAATTTCTGCTCTAATCTTTACAATTTCCTCTCTTCTTTGAGCTTTGGGTTTAGGTTCCTCTTCTTTTTCTAGAAGCTTGAGATGGAGCATTAGGTTGTGTATTTGTGCTCATTCTGTTTTCTTGATATGACAATGTATTGCTATATATTTCCCTCTTAAAACTGCTTTCATTGCATCTCATAGATTACAGTATGTTGTTTCTATATTTTCATTGAATTGTAGGTATTGCTTTATTTTTTCTTTAATTTCATCTGTAGTCCACTGGTTGTTAAAAAAGGTTGCTATTTAATTTCCATGTATTTATGCAGGTTTTGCAGTTTCTTTTTCCATTAATTTCCAATTTCAGTGCACTATGGTTAGATACTATGCATGGTATGATTTCAATACCTTTGCATTTACTTGAGAATATTTTATGGGATAATATATGGTCTATTTTGGGGAATGTCCCATGCATTGCTGAAAAGAATGTGTATTCTGATGTGGTTGGGTGTAATATGCTGTAAATATCTACTACGTCCAATTACTCACAGGTATAATTCAGTTCTGTTATTTCTTTGCTGACTTTTTGTCTAGTTGATCTATCTTTTTGTGACAATGGGCAGTTAAGATCCCCTGTTATTATTGTGTTCTTGTGTATTGGTTTTTCATGTCCATTAATATCTGTGCTATATAATTGGGTTCTACTGTACTTGGTGCATATATATTTATAATTGTTAGTTCTTCCTCTTGAAGTTTTCCACTGATGGGTATGTAGTGACCTTCTTTATCACTTTTAATCATTTTAGGTTTGAAGTTCATGTTGTCTGTATCTAGAACAGTTACCCCTGCTTTTCTCTGGGTTCCTATTGCATGGAAAGCTGTTTTCCATGCTTTGACTTTTAATGTATGCATTTCCTTTTGGGTCAGATGTGTTTCTTGTATACACATATTATGGTATCATGTTTCTTGATCCATTCTGTCAGCCTATTTCTTTTTATAGGTGAATTGAGACCATTTACATTTATGGGTGTCACTGATATGTACTGGCTCAACTTTGCCATATTATGTTCCAGTTGTTTGTTTTCTGCTTTTCCCTTTATTTAAATGCTTGTTCTATTTGGTTTTTTCTTTCTGTTGTTGTTCTGTGATTGTGGTCATTTTTATCTCTGTCTAGTATGTCTTTCAGTACTCTTTCTTGGGTTAGTTTGGTGGACATGAATTTCTTCAGTTGTTCTTTGTCATGGAAGTATCTTTTTTCCACCATTAAGTTTGAATGTAAGTTTTGCTGGGTACATCAGTCTGGGCTAAAAGTTGTTTTCTTTCATGGCTTGAATTACCTCACTCCAAGCTCTTCTTGGCTTGAGGGTTTGTGCTGAAAAGTCTGCTGTGAATCTAATGGGCTTTCCTTGTAGGTGTGTTGTGTCTTTTCTGCAACAGCTTTTAGTATTCTGTTTTTATGCTGTATGTCTTAGATCTTAATTATTGTGTCTTGGTGTGGATTTATGTTGATTGCAAATATTTGGCATTCTATATGCCTCACTTATCTGCATATCAGATTCTTTCCCCATGTTTGGGAAATTTTCTTCTATTACTTCTGTGACTGTTTTGGCTATGTCATTTGCATTGACTCCTGCCTCTTTGCTGATGCCTATCCATTTTATATCTTTTCTATTGGCATCATCTTGAAGCTGTTAGATTGTCACTTCATGTTGCTTTGTTATTTTTAAAAGTTCTCTCCTTTCCTGATCACTAATTTGAATCCTGTCCTCAAGGTCTGAAATCCCATCCTCAGCTTCATTTACATGGTTTTGCAAGCCTTGAATAGAATTTTTTTCTTGTGTGTCTCTTTGAGTTTGTTTCATGAATTCTGCATGTTTTCTATATTGTTCATTCAAGGTTTCAACCAGTTTCCCATGTTCCTGTAGTTTTTTCTCAATTTCTTCTTTGGCTGTGCTCAGCAACTCCTTTACTAAGGTTGTTATTTCTGTCTTTATGTGGGAGAGTACTTATTTGATTTCCTCTATAGCCTCATGGATTTGTTTTTTTATTTCAACCCCTATCTTTTCTTCCTGGTGTGTTACTTTTGGGGTCCTTTATTTCAATATCTCCTCACTTGCTTCTGCTGGACAAGATGATTGAGACTGCATTTTGCTTTTTTGTTTTGTCATTTTCACTCTGCCTAGTGTTTTCTGTGTGTAGGAGGGAGTCACCCACACTCTTTTCAGACTCACCAAGGTCTTACAGTGAGTTGGAGGAGGATTTACTACTGGTCTTATTTATCTACTGTACACCTCCATTGTAAGGTCATACTCACCACATTGGCACAATTAATATGCTTTAGTCCAATGTTCGCTGCCTGGGAGATATGTTCCAAGTTTTTTCCATGTGCTGGGATTTTGCCAGAGTGTCTGTTTAGGGCCTGAGGCTGGAATCTGGGTCCTGCTCACTTCTTGGTGTTTACTGGGCAAGGCCTGTTTGGGTCCCCATCCTTGCGTGTGGCCCGGCCTGGTCTGGGACACAGCACATGTTCTTTTTTTTAAAAGTATTTTTTATTTATTTAAAGAGAAAAAAAATGTAAAGGGTAGAGATAATACAGAATTTAAAAAAAATGATAAACAATAAGAAATCACTGGTTGATAAATTACATACTGTTCTCTTAGAAATAGTTGTTCAAGTTACAAAATTAAAGCATACA